>BJBW01001597.1:72055-187562 GCA_004320125.1 Scolopax mira | reverse complement strand
AGGGCTCCAGACCTGCACACAGTACTCCAGGTGAGGTCTATCTCTTTATCATCTGTATAAACTCTTGGCTTTTGAAGTAGAGAAATATGATTTAATGAAAGGTTTTGTAGATTTTTTTGCTTGCCACTTGTCTGTTGTTGTGGAGGTATTAATTAAAAAAAAAAAATCAGCACTGTCCTAGAAGTGGCATGTTTGTAGTGAGACAGCAGAATAGTTCATCAAAGATGCATGAAAATCTGTTATATAGATACCATATGTACTTGAAAAACAAGAAGAAACAGGAGGGAAGTGCCACAACTGATGCCAATATAAAACTGATGTGAAGTCTGTGTCAGTAACTTTAAGGCAGACAGGGGCACAAGTAACTAGATGGGAGCTTTAATAAATCTGAAGTTAAATTTCACTTGAACTTAACAGCTGGCCCAAAAGTTGCTTTAAACTGGAAGGATTTTAGTTTTATCATCCATACTAATTTAATCCACATAACTTCTATCCATCCTTGATGGCATGTCTGAAAGATAGTTTTGTTTCTTATCTCTGGATGATTACAGGTTTGTTGTTTTAGTTCTTTAGGACGTACATCCCTGATAATTTACATTGTTTTACAGCAGCTTTGTGAAGAGATGCAAAGGAATTAGCGGAACTGAGTTATTTAAACAGTTATTCTGGTTCTGCTTGCATATATACTTCAACCAGTATCATGTAGAATTTGACAAGTGTTAAGCTCTACCAAGACAAAGTGAGTGATTATCAGTGAGAGGAAATGTGTTTAACTAAGAAACAATGACAGACTAAAAGCACATGCAAAAATAGATGTAAAGTAACTGAGCGTCTAATAAAATATTTTTTCTGAAATCAGAACTCATGGAAAAAAAAGTTAAAGATGCTGATAAGGATTCACTTCTTAAAGCGGAACATTCATTAGTTTGTGCAAACTTGGTTCCAAAATCAAAAGCAAACTTTCCATCAGTGAAGTTTCAACTGAGCATGAAACTGTCTTGTAGATTTGATAGCGGTATTAAAAATTTTCAAGCATCTTCCATTTGTAAAAGTAAAATTGAAAGTGGCTTGTCTCTCATCATATGCTTTCACTTTCTTTAGTGATTCAGTAACACAGAGATATTGGCTCTGAAGAGAGCTATAAATAATTTAAGCAACTCACTTTGCAGGAGGAACAACTTTACATATGGCTTCTTAAAAGTCTCTCTTCTATCATACTTCATAAGTGCAGGTAAAAAAAAGAATAAATCTGAAGAGCAAGCAGACACTAGAACTACATTTAGGATAAAGATGCTGACTGTCAAGTGTAGAAACCCAAGGGAAGCATGTTACTCTACTGATGCGGAGTCTTTGATCAACTGCATAGCTGCTCAGTTTCAAAATTACAGTGAATATCTTGTGGGCATTGTTTTTTTGGAATGTGTTTAAAACTGTATTTAATGAGGAAGATGAAAACTCTGGTTGCACTGACTGCTAGTGTGCTCATTATAAATTGGTATTAATCTTGAACTAGAATTTTGATGTCATTCAAAAGGAGGTGTTAAGGTTTTCATAATGCTTTCTTCTTGCCCTAATTGCCAGTATTCGGGGTCAAGGTTTTAATTCCACTTCTGTATTGCCATTGTTATGACAGCATCACTTGCTAGAGTAACTTTGATGTTGTTATTTTTTTTTTAAACACACTGTATTTTCAGTTTTTCTAATTTATCTGGACTTCAAAGTATTTAGGACCAGTGGTGATTACGTGTCCAAATAATTGAAACTTAATTAGTTAACCTACACCTCCTTAAATTGTCCCTTAGCAACTCTCTCTAATAGTATTTTACAAGCTTCTTAAAATAGTAGCTTTCATGCAATATTACAGCAATTTCACACTATTGGGGGTGAGGGGGAATATTTCATAGTGAAAATAAGCCATGTACTGATCAGTGAAGGGAGTGGATAAGCATGCTACTCACTGTAAGAGACCAATATAATTACTTGCATTAGCTTATTACAGCCTTATTTCTATACAAGTCCACAGCTTCCTCTTTCTAAATATATCGTTTCTCTTGGAGCACACAGATTAAGAGTTGTCGTGACCTTCATTATTTGCCCTGCTTTTCTAAGAACACGTAGAGGTCTCTTAAACATCAATATACAGCACAGTTGGATTCCATTACTGTTGCATGCATGCCAGACCTCCCAGCCCCCAGGTTGCTGTGGGTGCTATTTCATCTGCAAGTTTATTGTCAAATACTACAAATGATCTTACTCCCTGTCTTTACGATGCTCTCAACCTTTGGGCTCAAGTAATAGGACCATCAGTAGTAGAAGACTTGCATGAGAATTTGGAAAAGAATTGTGGAAGTTCTGTTACAGCTCCAAAACAGTACTAAACAAAGTTTAGGCTTCTGTTAAAGGCAACAAAAAACATCTAGTCAAACTCATGTCAAAATACCTTTAAGCATTATATCCAGTTATCAACAGCAACCAGTTAGCACAGAAGCAGGAATTAATCCTGCAATAAACAGTTATAAAACAACTTACTTTCCCTAGAGAAGTTTCCCTCCTGAACCCTAACACTTTGTTAATCTACCATTTTCTTAAATTGTTCCCCATTGAACCATTTCCAGTAGGCATACTCGCTTTAAATACAGCACTGTGTCTAAGTCATAGCATACCATGACAGGAGCAGAAGTGAAATATCTGCATGTAGGAGTATTTGTCAATCACTTCCCCTTGAAAGTCATAAAATGATGAATGTGTTATTCTTTATAGCTAATACATATTGATTTAAGACACCCTTTCCCCCCCAATTCTTGAACAAATGAATATTGTTTAATAAGTGTAGAACACCATGCCCTGACAGCCCCTGGATGGCTGCTACTGTGACTGCAATTTGTTTGAAAGTGCATGAGTAACACCACGGCAAGAAGAATAGAAAGGAAGCTGTTCACAAGAGTACTGGAGTGTGTGTGACCAGAGATAGTTATGTGATGGGGAAGTGTTGTGGAAGCATTAGAGTGCTTGATTGTACCTAATTAATACAGTTAGCTGTTAGAAAACATGAGAAAATAGTTCTCAGATATTTTCTTTTTACTTATCTGGGGTGAAAACTTGAAATCTAGACTGACTTGTAAGGGGAGAAAAGGCACTGTATAGAAATAAAAGCATCTATTTCATTGGTATCTTGGAGGCTTTCCTGCAGGTATTGGAATATAGATTGCCTGTCTTGTTGTGTGTGCTTTGCTGAAGATTTAATGTCAACAAATAGACAGGATTCCATATTTATTTTTTTTTTTAGATAATCAGAATGTTGGCTTTTTTAAAAAACATCTTAATGGTTATAAACAATTTTCTCCTCCAGTTTACAAGCCAAGGGAGCTAGATAGTATGATGCTCAGAACAATAGTGTTTTTTAATTACTTGACAGACTTAGCTGGTTTTTCTCTGCCAGAGCCTAGGCAGAAGATCCTGTCCTGGTTTAGAATTGAGGAAACTCATGGATGTACTGTTGGACTGAGCTGGCTAAAGAGTAGTGTGGCTTTACAAATGCCTTGGTGAAGAATCAAGGCATTGGTACTTTTTTCAGGAAAACACAAAGATAATCTTGAACTGGTTTTGTACTTTTCCAAAACAACCACCGAGAATTTAATATGAGATCACTAGGACCTTCTGCCTCTAGACTACTCAAATTATGAAGAGTTAAGGCCAATTCAAATGTAAATGTGGCACACATACTGTGGCGATCAGTGCAGAAGCTCTGTGGGGAATATAGATCCTTCATAGATAACAATAGAAACACAAAAATACAATAGAAATGTACATTCTTGAATGATAACTAATTCAAATATTAAATGGGACCTTACTATCAATGTCTCTGAAATTGGGTGTCAGAGCTGTGGACTGTTATTAACCCCTTGAAAACACCACTAAAGAAAAGTTTACCTAATCATTTTTGGTGTAATCTGTTAGCGACTTCTGCTGAGCTCTAATTGCTGCCTGTACTTATGAGTTGGTCAGTGATAGCTGATAAAACATGCGTTGCTTTCATGTATCTTGTCAAGAGAGTTCTCTAGTATCCACAAAGCCCAGTGATCATTATGTAGCTGTCTGCAAAAGACTACCCTCTGTAACCACCATGTCTTGAACCACTGCAAACAGTCTCTCACCAGATGATTCTGTTGCTGGTCCTTGACATCAGGCTGTGGGTTGGACCCAGACCCCTATGGCTGACCTCAGCTTGAGGATGGGAGGAAGCTGTTTAACCACTGAGGAGTTGCTGCTTTATTTTTCTAAATAATGAGGGAGACCTTCCTCCCATGACTTTCTGATCAGTGTTGTTTGCCTAGTATACCAAGTGATGAGTCTGGTTTCTGTTGCTTTCTACACTTCTTGTGAAGGGGCCTTTAGAAACAAGTAATAGCTCCCTTCGTTGTGCATTTTATTGTTTGCACTTTATTGCCTGCCCTTCTAATGGAACTCCCTCCCAAGCATTCTTCCTCTAAACATGAATGTTCTTTCTCTTAATTTTGTTTTCCCAGAAATGTTTTTTTCAGGTGTGACCTGTTGTGATCACATATCTTTGTGATAAGAATTAGCATATTGTTACATATAACAATATGGCACTTGTATTGCTACAAATATTATTTGGTCTATACTGTTCATTTAAAACACTTATCACAGGTATATACAACTACGTAATTAGCATATGCATAATTGAAAACACTTAAACTACAAAGAACTGTGCTTGATATTTTACCAGTTAAGTATCAGGAAAGTCTAAACTCCAACACATGAACTGTACAGATTTTTCAAAATAGCATGTTAATGGTAATAAAAGACAGTGTGAGGCTCCAGCTAATTGGTGAGGTCCTAGTTAGAACTGTAGAACCTAATGATTTGATAAAGCAGTCTTGTGCAGAATTGACCTATAAGTTTTTATTGAAATGCTACAAATAGTTCTCCTTAAGTGCTGGTAAGATGCCTGAAGTTAAAAATTGGGATCCCTGGCCTGCAGTGAGACCTGTGCCTGGGATAGTTCCATCTGATATTTAGCTCCATAAAAATGTTGTATGTATGAAGCTGTATTCTGGAATCTGAGCTAACTTGAAAAATGAAAAATTGAAATTTGAGCTAACTGAAAAATCTTACAAACAGCATAATACATGCTGCTTAGGTAATCTGCAGACATCGTGAGATTGTTATGAGGCTCTGATCTCTACCTTGTTTGTCCTTTCAGCCAAGTAAGATCATTCATCTATGACAGAATCTAACCAAGCTTGTTTAAAAGGCATAAATGTTTAAAAACACAGCGTCCCACATCAAAGGAGTCATGCCTCGTTTGCTAGTTTTGATCACAGTTAATTATCCATTTATCTTAAGTATGTTCTTATAACAAATACCCATGATAGTTGACTTAGTTCACTGAACAGCTTATGCTAAAGGAAAATAAATATGAATCTGTCTATTTCAAATGCTTATATCTTTCAAGGAAAATCTAAATGAAGTCTTTGGGAATGGTATTAATAAAGTGTGAACATGCAATAGGAAATACTAATGAGTTTGTTACTTCAAGTACGAGGTCTGCATGTGCAATTTGTCTTTCAATTTGTTTTACTTTGGCACAAAGCAAAGAGAATAGAAAGGATTAGAAACTCCATGTAGCTATGTGAAAAATATATGTTTAGGTAACCCCCAAATTGCTTAAAGAAGAATTTTTAAAAAGCATGAAGTGCAATCATAAGTCTTTTCCAAAGACCCCAGATTTTGGAGAGCTGACAGAAAGTGTGTAAAGCTAATTGGTGATAAAGGCATAAAAAGAGGACTTGAAGGGTGAGACCACAGCAAAGGAATTATGGGGGGTTTTCTTTGCATTGTTTTTAATCATTGTGAAGCTTGGGGACTTCTCACATTTGAAATCCTGGTTTCAGTCTGTCAGGGAATCTTTTAACCTGTTTGGTGCAAAACATTATAAAACATCAAAAAATGAATAAGAAATTGTGATGAACAAATGATATTCACTATAGAGTTCTAAAATAACTCAAATGAAATTGCTTACCATTCAGCATTCTCCAACTTAAAGCTACAGTGCTATTAAAGGCCAGAAAGTGGCCAGTTTGGCATTTCAAAGGCTGTCTAGGTGACTACAGACTACTGATTATGCTACCTGTGCAGGGCTACTTAATGGAAATTTTTCATGAAGTAATACACACAGATGAATAAAGCTTACCAGAGTGTATATGAGTTTATAAAGAGAAACAGATGTCTTCTGCTGCTTAGTATTCTGACTTTTTGTGTCTGTGCTGTAGTCCATGCAAAAGATTCATATTTTCTAGAATGTGAAAAAAGTTGTAGATGTATAGAGCACATACAGAACAAATGTATGAAACTTTCACTGCTATTACATTATTCTGATTTTACTATACCAAAGGCTGATATCTGTGCTAGTAGCACACATGATAGGTCAGAAATCACCAGTTTTCTGTGGGTCTTGTGGCCCATCTGTCTGTGTTTGAGATTCTCTTCCTTCAAAGTGAACTAACTGATTGCATGTTAATCTCAAAGACAACTGATGTCTGTCATCCTCGAAACTGAAGAGTTATACAAATGTTGCTATGGAAACTGATTACAGAAATTGGCAAATTGTTTGATACTGACTGTTAAAAATAAGCTACTGCACAAGGTATGTTGTATGGGGAATTTAATTGGTAGTTGCAGCTACACAACTGCTGGGTTTACACAAATAAGTCTCCAAAGATAGAGAGTATATAGTTAATATGATTGGCAAAATGTAAATAAATGTAAATTGTAGCTCCTGAACTGTTTGCATAGTGTATTGTGAGTTACTTACAGGTGTGTACTTGTGTCAGACAAAACTTTCTTTCAAGTCTAATCACCTGAATTCTAAGAAAGTTTCCTAAAGGATTGCTTTTTCTTTTTTTTTGACCTGTTCTCAGGGAAGGGGACTATCCTGATAGCAATATTTCTATGCATTCCAGCTCTTGTCAGACTTGTTTCTAGCTGCCCTTCACACTGCCTGTGTGTAAAGCAGGCTTTTGAGACTGTCAGTATGAGAAACTGTCACTACCAAACTGTGTGACTTTATGGTTGTCAGTATTGAAAAGTAATGGAAGGATGAAGCTTATGTAATGGAACTCCATCTGTGGAGTTCAATCAGAATTGCAACCCAATTTTTGTGACCAAGAACTCCTACCATGAGTAGTGGTAAGGTATTTTGAACTTATATGTAAAGGCCTTTGTATTTACTCAGTTTCTTATACTTTATATTTCAAACTTATTTTTAATTGGTAAACTAAATTGGATTTAGTTCATCCAGTATGACAGCTGCAACTGTGACTTTGTTATTATTGGTATTTGAGATCAAAAGTTTTCACACCATTGGAAATCTCGTATCTGTTCTGTACAGCATTGGGCAATAGGACACAAGGCAGCCAGTGCATTGGAAGCAAAAGCTAAATCACATATGCAAACTCAGAGCAGCAAGGCCAATTTCTGCTTTGGATTACTGGTAAATGTCAAAGAAATCCTGTTTGAATGCCATGCACTACAATACATCTTGAATGCTAAGTGTAGTGGTTACTTGTAAGTTCCCCAAAACCTTTTCAGAAAGACTTTGCTCTAGAGAATCCTGACCTCTGTCATTTGTATGACCTTACCCTTGGCTGTTGTGGCATTCATTTTGCTAGCTTATGCCCAATTTATTAAGCCGCCTAAATCACTTAGGACTACAGATCTGTCCTCTTCATTAATTTCCCTAGTTCTCATGTCAGTCAAAATGTTAGTTGGGATTAATTTGTATTTCCTTTCAGCTCTTTGAATAATGTAAAGTTATAGCTGGTTTAGAAATTTTCTCTGAAATTCTGTTAGAAACACACCATCTTTGACTATTATTCCTTGTTACAGGAAGCTCAAGGAAATATTTATCAGCTTTTTAATCTAGTTCTTTAATCTAGTTTTTTAATCTAGTTCTATGTGCTACTTTTTTTTGCATGAGTCCTTTCGATTGAAATATGCAGTAACAAGTTAGTAAGCAAGGCACTAAATAAATAACAGGAAATACATCATAGAATCATTTATGTTGGAAAAGACTCTTGGGATCATAGACTCCAATGATCAACCCTACTCTACAAGGTTCTCCTTGTACACCATATTCCCCAACACCACATCTAATGACTCTAAAACACATCCAGGGATGGTGACTTGTCCTGTTGAACTAGACAGGTATATCTTTATTAAAAGTAACATTGCAGATTTTTCTTCTCTTGACTGGTATTAATTGTATTTTAGTCCAGTAATTCTTTAGCACTTTTATTAATTCTTTATTAATAGTCTTGTGTCAGCCATTCAGTATTTCACCCAGGATTAATATGGGGCTAACAAGCTATTACTACACAGATTTCCTCATTTACTTTTTAATGTATAGGCAAAATCTTAGCTCTTTTCCATTGGGTTTGGAACTTAGCTACTGTGCCAAGGGATGTTGAACCTCAATGTTTCTGCTCCAGCCTCCCTCTGGAAACAGGGGCTTTGGCTGCAAGCAACCTGAGAGCTGTTTCCCAACATCTGAGTTGCGGTTGTATATTTATCTTGTGATATGACAACATCACCTCTTTCCAACTTGCAAAAAAAATGAAAATGCATCTATCATTTGCTTGAAATGTGTCTATCATTTCTATCTAGTAAGGCAATTTATGCTGATAACTTTTGTTTCAAACTCATTAAATAAACATGAGACACTGTGCCTCCATCCTATTTATAAATTTTGATAATAATTTGTTTCTAGAGTGTCCTTTGCTTCCTTTATTTTTTTCCACTGATTTATAACATTATTCGTATTCACTGCACTCAGCCATTACATACGTTCTCTGGGAATATGTTGGAATACTTTCTTTTTTTTCCCCATGAGCAATGTACTGATTTCTTCTTAAATACATGAAACCTTATTCAGTCACAGGATTGTGATTTCTAGAGCATCTAGTCAAGTAATGTAAAGTAACTTCAATTACTATTCAGTTATATTAATATTTTATTAATTGGTTTGATTAATTTTTCTCCAGATTCATGCCCATAGTCCAGATGTCCTAAAATTTGTGAAGAATGATGTATTTGTAAAACATAAATGCATAGCTTTTGGAATAGTGGAAAAACCTAGCTACAAAAATGTTTCTTTCATTATTTCTTCTCCTTAAGTAGAAAACAGCAGTAATTGTGGATACTTCTCTCATAAATTCTAGAGAACTTAGACCTTCTGGGTTTAAGTTCCTGTAAAAATTCTATATATAAAGTTGTAGAGCCATCCAGAGAAGGAAGTCTTTTGGTTGAAATAGGTTCCTATTTGTCTTACAAATCTTTTGAAGGAGAAAATATGTAAAATTCTGCCTCAGTTGCAAATGCTTAAGGATATGAAGTTGCCCAGTAAGTGAGATATTACACATACTGTGTTCCCAGTTCCCTCCTCCTTACTGTGGCTGCAGGGAAACTGAGTCTGTGGAGGCTTTGCATGGTGGGATTGGGAATAAAATGGAAGATGCCTACCTGGTATTCTGTTGGTGTCAGCTGCTCTATCACACCTGTTAGCACCTAAGTGAAAGATGTTAGCACATAATATGTGGAAATACTCTTGCTCAGAAGTTTCAATAGAGTTAAGTTGTTCCTGGTAAGTAACTATCACTGGCATCATCACAATAAGAGGCTGAGGCAAAGCAAAAGTTCCCAAGTAGGAGGCAATACTTGTCACAGGTGGTATGCACAGCAACTGCATGGCACAGCATTTTCTTCAGAATAAAAAATGTGCCTTTACTCCAAGGGAACCTGCAAGGCAATATGTAACTGCATCATATGCAGTGTAACGAATTAGTCATGTGAAACTATTAATCGTACTCCTTTCACCACTTGCTCCTCTATTAATCCATTCCTGCCAGAATTTTAACATTACAAATTCCTCAGATGTTTCATCTACCTAGCACTGTTTAAATTAACCTTAAGCTTCCTCAAGTCTCCTTTCCCTTCAAGCCATCTCTTTCTCCGAAGGAGTAAAAGACAGCAAAATTCCCAAAAGAGTTTAGTTATATATGTTGTGGGAGTCAATTCTGCTGTTATAAATCCAATGCACAACTATAATAGTTAAAAGCTTTGTGAACTTGTTTCTAATTGGGAAAAAAAAAGTGGGTAAGAAACCAGGGTTTCTAACAAAAAACAAAGCTGTGACATCCTAAGTACTTTGCAAGAATCTGAATACAAGTCAGGAGCTGGAAATAGCGATCTGGAAAAGAATAATACCAGCTGATATCTAAAATGTTTTGGTGACCTTTGGAGAAATTTAATATGTACCTGGATGAGGTTGCTGGTGATATATTCCATTTTAAAAACTAAGGAGGACTCTTTTAGGAAAAATCTTATATTTCAAGAGGATGGTATTGAAACACCAACACAGCAGAAATGAGACTTTAGAGTCTAATGCCTCTGGAAGTGCAAAATGTAAAAATAATGATCAGAGTAATCCTGTTCTTGTGTGTAAATCTCAATGAAGAGAGTAAGTGTAACAGATGCATGGATATCCAAGGAGGAATGTATTTGAGGAAGAACTGGGGGGGGGGGGAAGGGGGAGGCAACATAAACCAGAAAAACTACACACACTGGTGCTGTGTTTCATAGTGCTTTGGAGAAATTGGAGAAATAAGAAAGGGGAAAACAGGGTCTATGAGTTGGAAAATCTTGTTACCGGTGTTATTTTAACTGAAGATACTCAGATTAAATCTGAAGCAAAAAGAAATAAGCAAATGAGTCTGTTTCTTAAGATATAAATTACTGTTTGTGTATGACACAGCTGGGACTATCTACAGCTGCTAATTTTTCTGGGCTCTCTTCTTAGCTACTAGGCAGAAGGGGGCATTTTTGGGACACTTTCTGGTCTGTTTTAGACATCCAATCTATGATGAAATTATGACTTGGATATAATAGGCCACACTGATCTCCAATGTCTAAAAAAGGAGTTTAGAGTAACTAGATTAAAAGTAGTTGTCTACATCGCGGTCAGATAGGGGAATTTGTTTTGCTATGGAGCATCACTCAATAGGGTGCTCCAGTAAGTTCATCAGCCCATACTAAGGTTGTCCATCAGAGGAAGATTTAGGTATATGTGACTGCTACCATTGCACCACAGTTGTTCAGATTTTGGTCTGCCTCCTAAAGCAACTGAAATTTTTTGATTTGATTCATTCCAGTACATCACCAATCTGTTAGTAAAAGCTTTCAGTGCCATATCTGAGTGGAGAATGTGAGAGACAGCTACCACAAATTGACAGATGGTCTAACAGCAATAAGAGTAGATCATTTTGCTCAGGCAAACCCAGCAGTGATAAAATACTGTAAACACTAGAAGATACATGGTTTTAATGTCCTCTCACTCAACATTTGCCTAACTCATGCCCTTAAAATGTGGCTGTCGGGTACAGAAACATCCCAGGATGTCTATTACACATCAAGAATAATAATTCCCCAGTGTAGGTGCTTTTGAGCTGTAGCATTGTATGAACACTAATCATAAATAGTGGGGCATCATAATAATGAGACCTAATTGTGCCTCCCCCTGCCTCCCTATCAACAGTTGATTTCTGTAAAGAACCATAACATTTTATAGCAGTATCTTGTTGGTTCATTGTGTAGGTTCTATTTGTTTGAAGAGACTCAAAAGAAACTGTGTAGCTGTTCTTTGTTCACTTAACTCACTAAATAAATTAGAAGTTGACTTCATGATGCAAAATTGATTTATCTAAGTAGCTAGCTGAAAAGTGGAAGCAGTAAAAAGGACTAAATGTTCTGTGATAATTATGGCAGACTCTTCTCCAAAGTTCTCCCTTTATTTTTACTGCTTATTCCCTAAATACTCTTTATCTCTCTGCTAATGAAATATCCCTATACTTAGAGCATATACTGCAACTTTAGCTAACCATCAACTAAAGTAATGTTAGTTAACTAAGCTTTAGTTTAATTCATGGAAAAAATAATGGGCATGTAGTGATGATTATTCTTAATTCCTTGCACTACATGGTTTCTCTTCCTTTCTCTATTTATTTTTATTCAAGAATACAAGCATTTCTAAACTTGCTTAATACTAAGCAGTGACCTCCTACGTCAATTTCAAAAATTAACTTGAAAAGTCACAAGTTCCCACTTCTGCAGTGCACCAGTCCTGAGAATTATGCTCACCCTCTTTATAAATTCTTTTTATTTCATATTCACATGAATTCTCATAGTAGCTAGAATAATATATTACCTTGTATTCCTTAAATTGTATTGGGGAAAAAAATAGAATTTTATGAGCCATCCTCAGATACTGAAATCACTCCACCTGTTAAGGGGTAGGATATTTTATTTGCAAATCTGGGAGTATTACAAAATAAATACCAGAAGCAATGTGTTTAAATACAGAAGAGGTTTTTTTTGTGTTTTGGAATTACATGTTTACAGTAACAACATTTCAATAGCTGAGAAATAGAAGCTTAAGAATAGTGGTGAGACCTTATTTTAGGGCCCTTTGGTTCCTCTGCTGAGATTAGCATACACCTGTATTGCTCTCCTAACCTTAAAGCTTACGTCTGTATCTATAAAATTAGATACTTTAAAGAAAATATTATTGGATAATTACACATGTAAAGTAGTCCTTATTGTCTGTTATGAGCACTGTGTATATATATTTCTTGATGCTGTCTATGCAGAATATATGACCTTATCTGCTGTATCATTAGAAGTGATTGTTAAGCTAAATGGCAGAAAATTGAGTAGTTTAATGTTGGAGTTTACCCCATGAAAGTACAGGAAACATCCAGGTGGAACAGCTGCAATATTAGCATCATAAATTCTTGATGTGTTAACAACTTGAAACAGTTGAGAGTGGTGTGTGGGTTGCTTTTTTTCTCTCTGCATTAATCAATTGGTGTCGGAAAGAACTTATTTTTATTGAAAAGTCATTTTCACTTTTTTTGCAGAGTATCTTCTTTTTGACTAAACTTTCAAAGATTTCTTCTTTGTATTTATCATCTCTTAACAGAAAATACAGAGGAGATAGGACTTCTGCATTAATCTATTTGTCTCTGAGTTGTCTATTCTCAAGTTCATTTTATAGAATCTTCACTGCTATGTTTGGGGCTTTCTTATATTTAAAATAGGAATTCCAGTCTCTTAGAATCTCTTGATGTAAGGATTTATGTTTTGGTTTGGTTTTGTGTTGTAGTTTAGTGTTTTGGTTTTTTTTTTCAGAATATGAAATCGTGTTGCCCTCAAGGTACAATTTTCTTCAACTGTAATTTCCCAGTTTGTTTTGTGGTCGCTTTTGCTAAAACTTCTGTACATAATTTTTTATGCGATGCTACATATTCTGTTTGGCAAAAAAGTAAAGGAAAGGGAGGAACAAAAACAAAATGGTAAAGAAAAATGGACATCTGGATGACAGAGGGGAAAGGGCTAAGGGAAGATACGGAAAACTAATAATATGGAAAATTTAAAACAGGAAAAAGTACTTGGGTTCAGAGTTCACTTAGTGCATAAACTTGTAAAGAAAAAAAATCAAGATCATATATTAAGTTTACTTGTTCAAAGGGAAAAAATATCATGTGAAAATACACATGTGATGCTGCTTGACTAAAAAGAATCAAAGAGAACTGATGGATGTCAATCTGCTGATCCCAAACCAAATGCCTTCTGCAGTGGTAATAGCCTGTTGTTTCATGTATGAGCCAAGAGACCTGTGGCAAGTTTGCTGTTCCCCCTGTCCTGCATGATATGCAAGCTCACACACAGACAAGGGGAATCCAGCTGTGTTCTCTCACATTCATCCACCATCTGCAGTTGGCATTTTTCTCCTTCCTCACTCAAAAAAAGCGTTCACCTTATACGTTGAATGTTACGTTTTTTGAAAGCATAGCAAGCAAAAAAAAAAACCCAAATTAAGTCTACAGTTCAAGTGGTGCTCTTCTCTAGAGTTTTAAAGCTGAAATTCGTACAGGCCTAACAATAGCATAAGCATTCATTTACATGGAATAAAGTCAGACTGAACAGGTCTGAACCAGAGGTGTGTGACCTCTGGTTTCCTTTGCTATACAAGTGTTCTGGTATGATAGCTTGTAGTGGTACAGATTTTTAGGGAAAGAATGTGCCTTAGTGAAACTGTGAATACAGGAACTAACAATGGTGAGTCATCACAGCCGTGTTGAAATGCTCATTTTGTTTATAAAGCTTGAGTAATTGAATGGAGAAGAGGAAACAATGTGGAATGCTGAGTCAAAAAATACAGTCAAGTAAAAAAAAGTCAAAGTGAAGTGATGCAAATGACACCTGGCCCTAAAATTATAGGCAAATCATATTTATCTGAAGGAATGCAACACATACAACCTTGTAAAATATCTAGCAATATCATATAATACAAGCTGCTCTTAGGATATAAGCCGCGATCACTCTTTGCGTTTTCTTCTTTTCTCTCTGAAATTTCTGATGCATAGGCCTAAAGAAAGTAGACTTAAATCGCACTGTTTACATGTAGTCTTAAAGAGTTCAAGTCTGTAGTCTTCGTGTTTTACAAAATACTTTCTTAAAATAAAAACAAAACCCTTTCATCTAAAAGTTTCTGTTTCATAGGTCCAAGGTTATAAACAGGTTATTACAACACAAATACATATCAAGGTCTGCCAATTAAAACTCCAAAGCCTAGTTTATAGTGCTCTGATCTTGTTTAATCAGCAGCATCAGAGCAGTCAGTTCCCTTGTGTGCTCCAGTTAGCTGAACGTTATTGCTTAGATAAACAGTATACCTATTCTGATTAGGTTCATGTTTATTCATTGAATAAAAGAAATTAGGGATGGAAAGACCTCTGAGGTCATCTTGTCCAATACTTTATAGGTGTAAGATTGTTCCCAACAGTATATTGCAATCTTGAGGCTTTGTAGACTCCAGCTTTAACCAATTCAAGTAATGGGGTTTCTGCCACTTCCTGTGAGAATTATTAAGCAAGTAACAGACTAGTCTTAAAATAAACTATTGATAGTACTCACTCTGCATTTTATTTTTGCTTTCTGGCCGATGTGTACACCATGGTCCAAGCAATGATCAACCTTCCACACAGTGCTTTTGAAATAAAGCTAAAACTTCATGTAACTCTTCTTACCTGATTTAAAGAGGCTTTTTACAGATATCTTAGTGCTTTTGGTGTCAGCTTGTGCTGCTCTGTCATACATGCTTATTCTTCCGAATTTTTGTTTTAATGAAATTTAAAATTAACTACAATGTCCTAATGAAAACTTTAATGGTACCCTAGGGGTTTTTTGGGGTGTGTGGGCCTACCTTTTGGGAGCGGGGTGGGGTGTGCTTGTTTGTTGTGTTTAAAATACCCACATGGTTCTACTTTTTTCTTTTTGCTTCTTATCAATCTTCTGATAAGAAGCCTTTCTGAAACTGTTCAAAACTTGTTCCTGCTTGACTGTACTTCCATTGCTACAGTATATTTTTTTAAAGGAAAAATCCTGATACCTTTTCATAAACTTGTTTGTCAAGTTTGTGTACGTTCTGAATAGGTCTTATTTGAAATATGGGTTTAAAAAAACAAATATTCAAATCAACTTTGACTACTGTAGCCATCTTTCAGTTATGGCTTTCTCAGGTGAGGAACAGTGCTTGAGGAACTACTTGAAAATCTATTGCATCAGCAGTTTTCTAAGACTATTCTGCAACAGCCTAGGTTTTGAGCACATAATATTCCTGTCTTATGAACTATATGCCTTCCTCTAGGCACAGAATTCTTTGCAATAAGTCTTCCACATCAATTAATATCAACATCTCCATGACCTTTACTTGTTAAGCAATTAGGAATGCTACAAAAACCTAATGCCTCACATGAACTTAAAAGTGGGAGCAGGGGGAAGAAATGAAGTCATCAGACAACATGCCATGGTTTTCAGCTTGTCCCCATATCCTACATTGTGGAAGAAAATCTGGGTTTTGTTTCTACTACCTCATTATTCCAACTCAAGCCCATATATAGTTAATAGTGGAAAGCCATCGTTTAGTAACATAGCAACCTGAGGCTAGTTTTGGCTTCTGTCTTGTTAATGTGCAGGGCTTTGGGACTACAACATTAGAGTGTGCTTTAATATGCTAACACTCGTGCTACTGTGTAGTAGCCAAATGCACAATCATACTAATATTTCAGTCTCAGTAATTATCTTGATAAATATTTATCAAAATAAATGGCACCCCACCTTTTGTTACTTCTGCATGCACTATGCATTTTTAAAACAACCTTCCCTTCTTACTGGGGTGGATCTGTATGTTAAAAATAAGTCTCAGCCTGTGTGGAAGTCTCTACAGCGCTTTTAGACATGTTTTTAAATGTTTCAGTAGTATATATGTGATGTAAAGACAATGTGCTAGCTTTCAGTAACAGACAAGTTTAATTCTGATAACCAGAGGGCTAACTAAAACATATACTTGACCTACTTCAGTGGTATGGAGGAGGAGGTGAGCACCAAAACCCACCACCTTTTGAGCTGTGCCATGTCCCAACTAATTCTATTTTATGTAATCCATTAAATCATTGTAAGTGGAATTTCAGTCTTGAGCATCTGTCTGCAAGAACGGGGATAATGATTCAATAAATACATCTATTAGAGTGGACTTTTGATATAAAATCTTATCAGCTCAATAAGTTTTCTATTTTGCTGACTGGTGTGGTGTTTAGCACTATAAATAAACTGCATAGACATAAATGAGAAATGAGAGAGAAATTGAAACGTTTTACTTTAGAGGAATAACATAATCCCTTGCTCCTAAAGTGCAACTTGTATGGGGCTTTTGCTTTGATACAATAAGGTCAGTTAGACATAATCTTTAGCTTCACTCCTGCAGTTACTAGGGGAGTGCAAATAAAACCTGTGAACTTTCATTTTATGTAGGAGCTGTAAGCTAAGTTACCATAACAGCGTCTGGAGGTCTAAATGCTTTGAATTTTGGACCAATTGAGGAGATATCTTGGGAGTCCCTGTCCTTTATGGTGGAAACCTTTACACGCTGGCATGGTGGCTGGGGGAGCTGGCTGCTCTGCAGTGTTCTCAAGCAGAGCTTGTGCAGTGCGAGTGCAATTCAAGAGTGTTTGTTAGGGCACAGAGGGAATAGAAGTGGGAATAGGAGGGTCCTGCCTGAACAGTCATCTGTGTTACTATCTGAACATGTGCCTAACCAAGTGGTGGCTATTACCTAGAAGCTGTTAACTGCTCGTAAATAGGTCTCAGCTGGCAGCTAGTGGGGGTGTAAAAAGTGAAGGGTGATGCATCCAGCACTACTGTTAGCATAGCTTGGGTACTGTATGAGAGAGAATCTAGGTCACAGACTCTAGTAAAAGCTAGATTTGCTGGAAGAGGGCTATTATTGGTGTCAGCTGTCCTTCCCTTCCCTTTCTCCTTGGTTTAGGATAACACAAGTGTCATGCCACATCACATAACAAGGATGCACAGTTAAATAATGCTTCCATTTCTCCTGTCTAATGAGACTACCTGTGCCCCTGGTAGCCAGAAAGACGTCCTCAAAGATTTTTTTTCCATCAATGCTTTGGCTCTTGCCTTTAGTGCTGGAACATGTTAACACATCGTGGCTAAGGGGCTCTTGGCCCTAACTACTCAGCTGAATCCTACCTGGAAACAAGTCTTGAGTGGTAAACAGGGTTGGATGCTTCTAAAAAGCAAACTGCACTTAGGTTTACTATCACCTGAGCTCTCATACAGTAGAGGGAAGAAAAAAAAAAAAAGAAAAAACCCAAAACCTTGAAGTCTATGCTTAAAAGATGAAATAACTAGGAACAAAGACTAGACTGAATCATTTGCTCCCTAGCTGGGGTTGTATCACTCCCTTTCAGTTCCTTAGTGGTAGACACTTGGCAAGAAACTTAAATATAGAATCCATTTAATCTGCTTTAAGACTGATTATCCAGTATTAAAGTACATAGAGTATAACTGTTGTAACCAATGTAAGAAAAACTAAGAATATAAGAAACAGAATAGGCTGCATCCATATTGAATTTTAGAGAAAAATTTTTGTCTGATGTGACCTATAAAGAAACTTAATAGGGAAAAAATATAATAAATTGTCAGAAGACAAGCTGGAGAAACAATGACTACTCTTGCTTAGACTGGTAGCTTTTATTCAGCTGAGTAAATACATCCATAGGTTGTCATGTATGCACAGATTCTTCAATGTGGATAAAGGCTGTAAAACTAACATTAACATAAAGAAAGAAAAATATTCCTATGAAATCTGGATATTTCCTTGAGAAATGGAAACTAATATATAGAAACATAGTAACAGAATGCATTAACAAAAGGAAATACAGTTGTGAACAGGGAAAAGATTATATGCAGTTATGAATAAGCAATAGACAAGAAGAATTGGGACACTCGGCAATATGTTTTTCTAGATGATAAGGCAAATTAACTTGCAATAAATCCTCCCAAAATGCTCAACTTTCTAAAGCTTTCAATTTTAAATAATTCCTTTTAACAGAGTGGAAAAGTCAAGAAAAACCTAAAGAGAAAGGAAGAAAAATAATGATGCTGGAATGATACCACGTTAAGAGAAATGGAGAGGCAACAAACTCATTTCCCTTATCTGCACTGAGGCAAGAACAGGACATCTATGGATTAAGTAGGATAGTGAGAACACAGAAAATAAGGAACATAACTAACTAGAGTGGAATGTGCTTCCTTCAGTTTCCTAGAGAAAAAAAACAAGTTTCATGCTGTTTCTGTCAGCATTTGAGCATTTCATTACTTGAATACAGTGCAAAACCACTTCCAGTAACAGTAAATTGGCAATGCAAATTAGAGGAAAAAAATGAATATGCTGCTGTGCTATAAAAATTTCCTCTTTATTTTTTTCAAATATGAGGCATCACAAGCTTTGTACATAGGCTGATAATGAGTTGAAAGGTAATAGATGACTTAACGGGGGAGGATAAAGAGAGAATTAAAAAGCCTAACTTTGGCCTGACAGTGAAATAAGTGCTTGTTTTAAGGCAGCTGCATGAGAGGCTATCAACACTTCCCCTCTACTAAGTTTTGCTGTATTCATACATAAAGTAGAGCATGAGCAGCAGACTATAACATTATAGCAGACTAATCAAATTACTGCTGGTGAAAGCAGATTCTGGCACATTAAGTAATCTTATTTTTTTTCCTTATGATACTTGTCACTTCAGGCGTTTTCTGATTAGTATAAGGAAACAACTTCCTATTCATGGCACTTCTAGATGTGTATTTCATGCATTGGATGAATGGAGCACTAATCTTCTGTAGATTACACGTTCACTGCAGAAATGAAAAATACCATTAACATAATGTAATTGACCTTGTTAAGGCCTGTATTGCTGTACAGGTTGTAAGGTCTGTAGTGCTGATTAGAGGTCAGCACTAAAACTACATCTGAATACTCAATCCAAAGGTCCTTATCTTTACGTCAGCAGTACCTAGATTTACCAAGATACCTACAATTTTTCTCCTGTTCCTATCCTAGTAATACCTGATGGTAAGATCAGAGGATTTCTAGATCCCCAGTCCCCTGAGTAGACGGGGAGAATCATCCAGCCCATCACACAATGCTGTTTGCTTTATGTGATATTGGGAGTTGCAATATTGTTATTGTCCATGTATTGATTAAGCGCTGAAACTCTGGTGATGCTCTGTAACTGCCTACAGTAAAGCAGAAGTCCCTAAAGCTGAAATCCAGCTCTGCTGAAATTCTACAAATAGTTATTTTTGTGATCATCTTTCTAAATTCTGTCTTTTTGTTGAACTGTGCAGAAATGTTAAACAGCAGATCTGTCCTAGTGGTAACAGGGGTATGATTTGTTAATCAATTTATACTCAAATGCTTATCAATTTCTAAATTTGGTCTCTTATAACAATTTCAAAACTGGCATTTTATTTCAGTTACACTAAGTTTTAAGCAGAGGAACACTGAAAATATCAAACTGCTCTTCCTTTACACCACTAGGACGGAAGAGAGTATTAACATCTACTCTTGCTTTGTAGAGCATGCCATTTGCTTTTTTAAAACCATGTACTATATTCTGAACTACTGTTTTATTCTTTACTAAAAAATTTGAAGTGTTAGCAGTTGAAATACTCTTTAAACATAAAGGTACATTTAACTGAGCTCAGTAAGATATTTCCCTGGCATGGAGCTAATTCTTCATCACTTGGAAGTATATCTTCTTACATAATAAAAGCAGAGAATACATTAATGTTTAAGGGAATTCTTGAAGAGCTAGAATAGGGAACTTGGAAGTAGCTTCATTGCTCTGAAATCCCTCTGGTTTATTTCCAAGGCATTCAAAGCAAACAAGTAAGCAGTGTCTACTCCTGAATCTTTCAGTCTGACTCAAAATTTGCTTTGAAAAATAAAGTAATAATCACCTGAATGATTTACAGCAGTTGACTGAAATGAGCACTGTGTTGCCCAGAACAGAGGAGGCAGCCTGCAAGGTGGGATAATGCAAGAGTCACACTCTGCATTTGCGTTCTTCCATTTATTCCAGCTCTTCGGACACCATGGGGTCCCCCCTGTGCCTAGCTACCTCCTTCCTCTGGCCCTTTTTGTTGTGCTTTTGGTTATAAAAGAGGTGCAGACCCCACTTAAAGTTACTCTCTCTTCCTAGATAATTCAGGGATATGCTTACAAATGTAGAGCCCTTATGAAAGACACAGTCAGTACCAACAGGCCCTGCAGCCCATGCCCACTGGCCATCTGTGCCCTGTCCTCTCCCCAGCCCAGCTAATCCCAGCTGGGCATCATGGTGGGACCCAGGCTAAGGCTGCCAGGCAGATGGTGAGTGAAAGGGAGCTGGGAGAGGCACTGTCAGGAGCCACCCCTCCTCCTTGGGAGCCACCAGAAAGTCCTGGGCCTCCTTGACCTGACCTCTCAGCCCTTTGCAGTACCTATTCCAGGCCCTATCTCCATTCCCTCACCGGGGAAGGGAGGACACAGCCCTACCAGCCTGCAGGCACCTCCTGGTCTGTGCTGCCCCCATCAGATGTTTTAGAGCATGCGGAGCAGTCCTACCACAGCCTGAGGAGCTGTCTCATGATATTCTCATATGTAATACTGGTTTGTGGAAGTTAACAGCTTTAGTCCGTGCATGAAGTAGTAAATAACCACATGTCTTTAGTACTGTTTTCCTACAAGTGCTTTGACTGAAGTTATTGTTATTTTTCTTTATAGTTTTTCATTTGCTTGTTGTCTTGGTTTGCAATTATAATTTTGTTACCATGTAGTCCATAATTTCTTTGGTTTAAATGGGAGTATATATCTCAATATAAGCTATAATAGAGTATTTCAGCCTGTTTCCTTAGTTAATTAGTAAGCTCAGAGTGACCTTTCCAAAGGTATCCTGAAATTCCAGAAATTCAACAACTCCTTGAAAGGAAAAATAGCTCATGTATCCTGGTGACATGATCTCCTCCTAACAGTCATGTAGTCCACTAGGATCTCACTCTTATAATTAAGCTTATGCTTAAATGCTTGGTTGGTGTGCATGCAGAATATATTTTCCACATTCATTTATCTTGCTTTTCTGTGATAACTAATGATTCTTACATCTACTAATAAACTCTTCCTTTAACAGTTTTTCAGAAAACCAAATCTTTTCTGCGGGAAACCCTTACCTTAGGACTTTGAGATCTTTTGGTGATGTGAACAATTTTTCTAACACCTTTCTTGCAGGAAAGAACATGGCTATTTGTTTAAAAATACTCAAGGATGAAAGATTAAAGAAAACTGGAAAGAAAAGAAACACAGGTTTGTGGTTCAGAGTATGGAGCAATCCTGCTTTATGAAACAGAAAGCAAATCTGATAAGATGATAAAATCTTCAGGCATCATTTTATCCTTAGTGCTCCTCAAATAACAATCAAGGACTAGAAAAGTGCTTTGCCATTACTCAAGAATGCTTTTTATTTAGATGTACAATAGCTTGCTGAGTAAATTTGTCACAACTAGAAGACTGCAGACAGACAAAGGTTGAATGAAATAAAAACACTTAGGTAATATTCTTTTTAATAAAGATGTATTTGTGTACTTTAATCTAAATTCAGGCTTACCTGTGAGGCATAACAATTTGTCTCGCTTTGTCTCTTGGTTCCACAACATGTTCAGATTTCTATTAGGCTTTGGCAACCTGTTCTTAAACGTAGCATATACTTTGCTCAATGATTATGATAAATCCTTTGTAGTGGGAATCTGCAGGATGAGACATAATTTAAGTGCTCGCATAAGAATCTCTTGGTAAACTGGCAGGGCCCTTGCCTGTTCCTCACAAAGCTGTCAGTGAAATCATTAATGCATTGGTGTGATCTTACACTGGAACAAGTCTGATGCTGCTGGTAATAATGATGTGCCCCATCTTAGTAATTTTTATTTATTTAATTAATCAGTAGCTTCTTATGTGAGCTTTTCCCTCTTCTATGGAGAATGGTCATCAGAGTAGCTGAAATCAGTCTGTGATAAATGCCTTCATTTCGGCAGTTTTGATATAGACAATCCCTTTATGCTTTTCTAGGAAAAAAGCAGGTCCTTTTTCCACTCCTGTTCTATCTCTCTCTTACCTTGCATTAGGAAGTACACCCTTTCAGCAAACTTGACTGATACATATAATGGTTCTCAAGTTTCCCATGTTTCTAATTGATTTTCAAGGACAGGATAACCGTACTGATGCTAAGTGTTCATGACATTACTCCTGCACTCTGCATTCTAACAAGACAGCACTAAAAAACATTTGAAGTGAACCCACACCATTGTTTCAATAGCTAGATGGAGAAAGGAAAGATAATTTGGTATGAAATTTACTGATAAGAACATGTAACAAGTTTTTTTTCTGTGTTCTCCAAACTGCTTAAGTAATTAAAAATATTTCTAAACTTTTGAATTAAAACTAAAGTGCATGTGATAAGGGAATAGCTGGTAGGCTTAATGTAATGAGTAGTTTAAAACATATGATGCTTGATGAGAAATTCTGATGAGCAGCTCTGGAGCCATTATTCCCAGTGACCTCTGTCAAGTGACTGAGGTAGAATAACTTAAGATATTGTAGCACTTCTGCTTGTCAAAATTCTCTACTTCTAAATATGTCAATGTTAGTAATGCAGTCAGAAAGCCTGAGGAACCATGATGAAATATCTTTGGTGATAGCCAGGGGTGTATGCTGTAGTTATTCAGTACTGCTGGAACTGGAATTTTACTGACGTATTAGCTGATAACTAGAATTAAGAGTTTGTCTTTTTTTTTTATATTATTCTATGATATCAGAATACTGTGAGCTTTGCAGAATAAACCAAATGTCTGAATGGACTGATGTTACAAGACACGATGAGAAAGGCACCAGAGGTCTTTGGGTTAATCCCACAAATTAATCACGTTCTCCTGTCTTTGTCTAAATCTTCTCTAAATTAGTTTTTGTATCTCTGTCCTTCTGCTACTGTTCAGTCTCTTAGTTTTGAACAACAAGAGACTGCAGACTCCTAAATACAATTCTGTTCCCAGGAATCTGGTTTTCTAAGACCATTGTTTAGTTCTAGCCTTCTGCTTCTGGAATGGAATGAGACCTATGCAATTTTACTTACTACCCTTGATAGTCATATCTACTCAGTAACTGTAGAATGCTCTGTTTAATTTGGGGCATGCTTTTAAAAGGGTATAGTTTTAAAAAACTTATCTTCAAAGATTCCTATATATTTTTGTGAGAAGGATAGCTGAGGACAGCAATATGCAAATCAGTGACCACTGCTGCCAGGAAGAACAAATACAAATTAGTTCCTGAGATACCTGGAGAGAGTGATCAGTGTGTGGAATTGCTTTGGTCTTGCTCACAGTGTTCGTCTATCTTTGCCTGCTGGAGTTGTTACAGAGAATGGGCTTGGCTCAAGTATGAGGTATAGAGGGAAGTTGAAGCATTGAGTAGGAAACCAAGGACAGAAATACTGTATTCTTACTCTTCACAGTTTCTATAAAAGGCTTTATTCAAGCATTAGTTTTCTTTCCCATGAAACCTTACTTAAATGGTCAGATAAAAGGGTAGCACATCCCTGGCAATACTCACTTTTGTTATTTTTTTTCTCATCATAAAGATGAGTTGCAGTGAGCAGTCTTCAATGTCTGCCGTTCATGAAACTACGCTCAGAGTAATTTGTCTTCTGAGGCTTGTGACTAACTGCTTAAACATGACAACAATCACAAGTGTTTATTCCCATTCTACAGGTTTATAAGGGAATTAAATCTGTTCTATGTAAACAAAGCAAGATGAAATCTATGTTTATGATCTACATATAAAAATGAAAGGAGAAGAAAAAGGCAATAAAATTGTCTTAGGGCCATAGTACTTCCAGACTTTATGCCTGTTTTAAAGCTTGCCTTAAGGCATAGCACGGAATATCATGAGGCAAATTAAACAGTTGGAAGCCTTAATCCTTGGTCATTTTCTTATGTGGAAGCAGTCTTGTACGGCAGCGGTGGGGTTATTTTACAACTAAGAAAGTTGTTTTAAACACAGGTTAACTCAGAATGGTATCTTTTTTTTTTTAATGTGTCTTGAGGTTTCCCAAGATAGCAATGAAAGCTTTAAATAAGGAAGGAAATTCAGAGTAACATCACTAGCAGAATATGAACTGAGGAAAAGCAGTCACCGCTTATCACTGTTTCAGCTGCATTTGTCATTAAGTCTGAAAAAAGAATTAAAAGAAAAAGAACAGATACTGTTGGAACAATAACTGGGACGCACATTCCCAAAGAATTTTGGAATAAGGATGAATATGGAATTTCATACTGTAAGAAAGGCATCCCAGCTTTAAAGCTCACAAACACAATGACCTGTATGGCTTAGACTTAGCTTAATACAAAGGAATTGCATAGTCTAAATCGTGCTGTATCAACATCTCCTTTTCAGTTTTGAACCACTCTTTGAAGCTTTTAGTTGGTGCCCTTTTATCTTCCTAAACTGTAAAACAAATTAATTAAATTATCTTTTGCCTTAAATTTAAAAATAATTTTGGTTATTTCTTAATCAAACAAAGGAATAGCAAATATGCCTTATCTCATCAAAATACAAGCCAGCTAGCTACTTTCTATAAAATTAGGGCCTCCCATTCCCTGCCACAAATTAAAAAAAAAAAAAATAAATTTGGCTGTATCCTATTAATGTGTTGATAATACAATTTGAAATTAATACATGCTGTGGAAAGTAAGAGAATTTCTGTTCTGAATGATAAGAGCAAGGAATGCTCTGTCCATGAATTAGCAAGTGGTATTTCACTGGAATGTGTGAAATCATAGATGGAACCATTATAAGGCTTCTTTGGTTTTGCTTCTGAAGTCACTGTATTGAAATCAAATACATTAATTGATCATGTTGATTATAAGTAGATATTTGACCAATCTCCCAGAGTATGGAAGTAGTTCAAAGCAGATTGCAGCTGAAGTTTCATTTCACAAAGCTAATATACTGAGCAGCTCCTTTCTCAATACCTCTCGGGGACCTAACAAAATATTTGTTCCATTTTCTTTATATTGCATTGCAAACCTTATTCTAACAGTTCTTTAGCAGAATAATAATAGCAGTGATTTAACCTTTATGTAAGTAGGGACACTGAATGAGATGATAATGTATCTTCTCATGATGTATCCACAGAGGAAAGCGTCTGCACATTAACTCCAGTTGTTATTTCTGTCCTAAAGAGGAATATAATTATTTCACAATTGTTTTAATAAGAGTACAGATCACCGATGTGTTTGTGCTCCTGTTTTTAAAGACCAAAAGTGTATCTACTATTCTTATGGGAGAAATGTGGTGTTATAACAAATAGATTCAGAATGAGAGATGTAACAGCATCAAAAAGTGGTGGATTTTTTTTCTTTTAATGTAGTGGGAGGAAATAATGACTTCTGTTATTGTTCTTGACTAAAGGCACTTTGTATTTGCTATAGAATTTATGTATCAGAGCTTCACGATCTTAAATTTAATTAATCTTCATAACCTTGCTGATAATTATTGTGGTGGTTTTGTGGGTGTAGAGAGAATGAGGCAGAGCTCTTGATCCAGCTTCAAGGAGGTCAGGGCAAAAATCTCATTGTCCCTGCAATCTGATTCTGAGCATGTGAAAGAAAAACAGTGCATAATTGGGTTTTAATGACAATACAAACCACCAGTACATCTGAAGATACTGGGAGGAAGGGTTGCTGCTTTCTGTGCCCTACTTTGTGCAGCACCTCTCAATGGAAGGCAGGCAGCTCCAGTGATGTGCTGCAGTAATTGCTGCACAGCCTCTACATTTTTGTGCCTGTATCTACTAATGCTAAAAAAAAAAAAACCCTTCTGTACGTGTTCCCTGATGAACACTGCTTGGAAGAGAGCTTGAAAGAAGATTTCAATGGATACACCAGCATAGCCGTAGAAGCGGTATTTATGTGTAGTTACTGGCTTTGAGTGAATAAATATCAATTTGCATGCCCATTATGAGGTTTTGCAAGCATAATGTGTGCGAAAGCATTTATGTCAGGCACAGTGAGTGTGCCTATAAATCTTGAAAGTAAATGTTAAGAGCAAAGACACGTTTGAAGTTCTGAGTATATGGGGAAGTGGATTGCTTAATAAGCAGCACAGGTCTCAAATGCTTGCAACGTTATTTTCTTTAGGTTTTTGTACTGCTGCTGTCACAGTGTTTGAACTTTTCAGACAGTATCCGAAGTGAAAGAGCTGCCATTTTTAACATAGTCTGTTTTCCCTTTCTTTCATTTCCCTCTTGGAAGGAAGAAGGGGAATTAGCTGTGCGTTTTAACATCTTAAAAACTAAGACAGTATTACCTGTTACTGCCCACGAGCACGTGTGTATCATGTACTTCCATGATACAAAGTGTGTGTGTGGATATTCTTGTAACCTCCCTTCCCAGCCCGTCTGCCAGTCCCTGAGCTGCCCCCTCCATTCCCAAGGCAGAGCTGCCTGTGGAGTTGTATTGTAATCTGGATGAGGGAACAAGTCTAAATTCAAAGAAAATTACTGTTAAATGTAGATAAGTTCCCATGTTCCTTTGTATAATCATGACCCCTCCCACTATACAGATAAATGTATATAATTGAAGGGCTTGAAACTATGTGAAGTACTTGTTGCTGTCAGAGGGTGTTTTCGAATGTTGTTTTTGCTATGAAACAATCATCTTACATCCTGGCTCCGTGACTGCTATGACAAAGGAATCTAATGGCCACTTTTTCGATAAATAATAGAGTTCTGATAAGTATGAATGCAGAACAAAGTAGTCTTATATTTACCTTAATGTTTGATAAGGCTTGGCAGCCATATATGAAAAAAATGTATAAATGTAGGAGCATATAAATACTGTACAATTTTATATGTATAGTATATAATTCTGGCAGCTGAATTCATTGCTGTAATTTTTATAAAGCTGAATTTGGCAGACCATCCAAGAGGAAGTTACAATGACCAATAAGTATTAAAATAAAAGCACAGGAGAGGATAATTGTAATATCCAATTAAAAAGATACAACAGAATTTCATCATTTATAGAATAAAAGGCTACTTTTATTTTATATGTGTAAAAGGGAAAACACGGCAAAAATCTTTGGGCTGAATGTAGCTGTCTTTTAACAGATTTGCCCAGAGCATAATAGGTGTGTTTTAATTAAATTAAATTCCCTAGCATATGTAACCATATTTATTCCAAACCAAGAAACAGAGCTCATGTATCATAAATCATTCAGACAACTAGGTATGTTTAAAATGTGAAACTACAGCATACTCCTAAAAAGAAAGCAATTGCCCCATAATGGTTTTAGGGGAGTAAATATTTCGCTAATTGGTAAGGAACTCTTATGACTTAAATTAGAACTTTTAGTGCTGAAAGAAATGAAAGTGCTAAGTACTTGGAAAGTACTAAGCTTAAGATCAGGTAAATATGCGAGGATTGTAAATGCATGGTGATGTGTTTCACAAATGAACTACATAGCATTCAGAATTTGGAATATTAAACCTACAACTGTAAAAAGTAAATTTATGGTCACCAATAAATTTTCTTACAAGAAGCATTTTTGGGGCTTAGAACTTTCAGGTTAAAGCAGTTAAAGATGTACAATCAGGTGTTGGTGCATTGTGGTGCTTTGTAGGGCAACAGCAGAAACTTCTGAGAAGTCTGGTACGGTCACAGGCCTGTGTTTCTTCATCTGGATGGATACTATGGAGAAAAGGGATATCTGATACACAAACTACTTCAGTTTGTTATTTCTAGATCATACATGTGGCTGCAGAATTCTCCATTGATTTATTTTTCCTTTTTATATGTATTTTCAGTTATCACAGCAAATGACAGACTGAATTCAGTGTGTTCTCTCAAAGCGGTCAGAGAAGTTAGCATTTCCTATTCAATACCACAGTATATTCCAGAAGCCTTTAATTTTTGTCAAGTTCTAGTATTTCCTGTCTATCAGCTCTTTTACTCTTGTTTTGTATACGATAATCAGTGTAAAACACTGCAAAAAGTTATATGAAAGAACGGATGAATATATCACACTTGACCTGAGGACCTGCAACTGTTGTTAAAAAGTCAAGTGCCACAATGTGACTCTTCCATTGCATTTTCCATAGTTTGTCTGGCCTCATGACCTTCTCAAAGAGTAAACCCTTCTTAAATTATCACTCGTACTCCTTGGAAGTCTCTGGTGGCATAACTCATAAGTTAGTACCATCCTTCCCATCTGAGAAATAGGTAGCATAGGATATTTCCAGAGACATGTTATATATCTCTGGAATAATATGAAAGATGGCTTATCCCAACATCAGGCCTCAGCTGAGGAGACAAATCAGGGTATGACACAGAGGAGAGCAGATGTTGTGTGATTTTTTTATTTTTTTATTTTTTTTAACCTGGTAATGGGGAACCAGAATGCAGGTAGCTGGTTTGCCTTCCCACACTTTTCAAGGTGCTGTTCAGGTGACCTGATGCTTTTGATGCCCTCCTGTCTCTTTTGATACAATTAAGCAACTTTCCAAGGTTCTGTGAGTCTCTCTATTTTTTGGATAAGAAAGCTATTCTTTTTCCTGTTGAGCTCAATTGATACTTTGAGGGATGATAGGACTTTGTAGTGAAGGAATACTCGTATTGTTGGTTTCCGTGCTCTGTTTACTTCAAGTAAATGATAATTAAGCTGGGCTCAGAGGTATTGGAGATAGAGCTGGGGAACTCTTAATCTGTCAGGGGGTGGGGGAAGGAGACTTGGAGGTTTGATGAATTTATTTTTCTTTTTCAAGGTTTCTCTTTGTACTTTGCAAAAGCATATGGAGCTAATTTGAGCACTTGGGAATAAGCTAGAGTTAACCTGCTCCACAACACTGATAACTTTTCAAGAGCTCTATACAGTTCCTCTCTGGATTCAGTAAATTGTCTGGTATCTGAGAAGACAAAAAGTGTGTGGCCAGTCCTCCTCCCCATTGTCAAGAAAAACTGCTGCTTAAATTCAGCTTTCCTTCTGTTGATTTTTTCTTCATGGGTATTTTATCAATGGAAGCAGGACTGTAACATGAGAAATTCCATTTCTAGTATCTAGAGCTGCCTGCGAGCTATTACCAGTTTCATAAGGGCTGTCTGCCATGCTGCCTACACAGGCCCAGACATTATCAAGTCAAGAGTTTTCCAAGTATCCCGTGACTGTCACTGGAAGAACAGAATCTTGTTTTGTAATCCCCATTAAAAAAATAATGTTGTAAATGTCATGTAAAAGACAGCATTGCTTTTAAGTGAAACTGAAGCCCTTAGCACTTGGAGTCACTAAAGGTCTCCTGTTACTTAATGACAGATTAGAGATACGGGTTATAGATCTGGAGTTTTGCTAGATCCTATCTATCAGGCCAAAGCCCTGAATGGATCTGCAATATTGCTACACAGCACATATTCATACAATATTTCAAATTCAGTGGACAATAAAATAGTCTACTTGAGACAACTTGAGAAATTATCATGTCAAAGGGCCTCAAGGAGTTTCAGGGGACCATATGTGCTTTAAATGTCATCTTAATGTAATGTAGGTAGGTAATGATTTAAAAAAAAAATCAAAACCAAATGAAAAAATCTCACAACTTTACACATAATTTAGCTTATGAATCTAAAATCATGTTTCTTGTTACTGATAGACTATGTTAATGCATCTTGTTCAATTCCTTTTAACATTTCTATCTTTTGAGTTGGAGTATAAATTGTAAAATCACTGTGTCCCTTTAAATTATTACTTGTAAATTTTCCTCTTTAATATCTCTCTCATTTTAAACATCAATATTTGTATTTCTAAGAATATGCATTGTTATAAAGAAAGCTAAACTGCTTAGGGTAATGATAGCTTCCTGTTTTCCAAATTGCTTTTCCCATGACAAAAGCATTACTGTAGAATTTGCAATGCTGCTTTCTGTATAGCAAAAAATTGTACTCATGTTTCAGGAATATGTATAAGTAGCTTTTTTTTCTCTATATACTAAACAAATAGTTTTCTTATTTGCTATTTATCATCCCTAAAACCAAAACCTCTTTCATGTTAGTGCCTTGATGCAGCAAGATAACCAGTAGCAAACATTATAATAGGAATATCCAGGTATTTTCCTGACTCACAGAATTGCAGGGATTAGAAGGGACTTCTGGAGATAATCTAGTCCAACCTCCCTGCCAGAGCAGGTCCGCCTAGAGCAGGCTGCACAGGAACGTGTCCAGGGTCTGTGGGTTTTGACTGTCTCAAGAGATGGAGACTCCACCACCTCTCTGGGCAACCTGTTCCACTGCTCTGCCACCCTCAAAGTAAAGAAGTTCCTCCTCGTGTTTAGATGGAACTTCCTATGTTCAAGTTTGTACCCATTTCCTCTTGTCCTGTTATTGGGCACTACTGAAAAAAGGCTGGCCCTGTCACCCTTTAAGTATTTATAAGCATTGATAAGATCCCCCCTCAGTGTTCGCCAGACTAAAAAGATCCAAGTCTCTCAGCCTTTCCTCATAAGAGAGATGTTCTAGTCCCCTGATCATCTTTGTAGCCCTTTACTGTACCCTCTTCTGCAGTTCCCTGTCCTTTTTGAACTGGGGAGCCCAGAACTGGACATAATACAGCTGCAGCCTCACCATGGGAGAATAGAGGGGGACTCAGCTCCTTTAGGTCTGCAAAACCTTCTCCAAGCAGAGATGAAAGTTATTCTTTGTTTTCTACTGGTCTTACTGATGAGTTTCAATGGTTTTGTTCAACCTCCTATCCCAAGAAAATGAAATGGAAGTTTAGTATTAGAATCGCACTGTAAATCAACAAGAGATCCACACCTGACTTCTATTTGTGTCTTTCAGAAATTGCACCTCAGTCTTGCAAAGGAGACAAGGTTAAGAAGGGAGAGGAGGGGAAGCTGAGTCATGACATAATAAGAATTGGCTAGTCAGTCACATCTAGAGCATAGTGGTCATTAGCTCAGTGTCTGGACACCAAAAGTGGTCTACCTCAGGGGTCCGTATTTGAATCAATGTTGTTTAATCACTGATGTAGACAGGGAGATCGAGTCCACCCTCAGCAAGTTTGCTGACTACACCAAGCTGAGTGGTGCAGTTGACACACCTGAGGGACAAGATGCCATCCAGAGGGACCTGGACAAACTTGAGAACACTTGAACCTCCTGAGGCTCAACAAGGCTGAGTGCAGGGTTCTGTACCTGGGTCGGGGGAAGGCCTGGTATCAATACAGGCTGGGGAATGAAGGGATTGAGAGCAGCCCTGGGGAGAGGATCTTGGAGGGTACTGGTGGATGAGAAGCTCAACATAAGCCACTAATGTGGACTCACAGCCTAGAAAGCCAACTGAATCCTGGGACACTTAAAGTGTGGCCAGTGTGTTGAGGGAGATGATTGTGTCCCTTTGCTCTGGTGAGAACCCACCTGGAGTAATGTGTCCTGCTCTGGAGTCCTCAGCAGAGGTAAGACATGGGTCTGTTGGAGTGGATCCAGAGGTGGGTCATGAAAATGATCAGAAAGATGGAACCTCTCTCCTTTGAGGACAGGTTGAGAGAGTTGTTCAGACTGGAGAAGAGGGAGACCTCATAGCAGCCTTTCCATATATAAAGGTGGCTTATAAAAAGGATGGGGACAGACTTCTTAGCAGGGTCTGTTGTGATGGAACTAAGAGGGTAGATCCTGACTAGACATAAGGAATTTTTTACAACGAAGGTGGTGGAACACCAGAGCAGGTTGCCCAGAGATGTTGGTAGGACCCATCCTTGGAAATATTCAAGGTCAGGTTGGATGGGGCTCTGAGTAACCTGATCTAGTTGGAGATGTCCCTGCTCATTGCAGGGGTGTTGGACTAGATGGCCTTTAAAGGTCCCTTCAAACTCAAACCATTCTATGACTGTGATCTTTGTGAGGGCCCACAGGAGGAAGAAACACACTGAGCAGCTCTCCCTGCCTCTTTCTTGCCTAAGCTGAACATCCAGCTCTGGACACGCCTTTAAAATAAGGGGTCATTTTCAGTGTTACTGAAATTTATGTCTGAAGTCAAAAAGAAATTTGAGACTCCACTGTCATCACGCTGACTGTAAAGTTGGGCCACTACATTAATGTTTTTAAAAATGGAGGTAAGGAAAATCAGTATATCCAGACAAGTGGGGAATATCTCCAGCCATGCTTTCTTTTAAATTGTGAGGTGATAAAAGGCAAATTTATTTTCTAGCCTATGCTTTTTTTATGTGGGAGTACTAATAGAAAATGGGATTTATTACTACTCTGAAAAGCTGATTACATAGCTCTGAAGTGACTCCTGATACTGGGAATGAAAGGTTAAATGAGAACTCGCTGGACAAAGCGTTGCCACAAAAATACCCCCAACAAAACCTCTAAATAACAAACACTAAAGAAATAAAACTTCTGAAGTACTATTTCCATTTTGTGAGTGAAGAATGGAGAGCAAGAGGCAATGAGAAGCCCATGCTGGGTTGGCAGCTGAATGAAAAAATACATTAGAAGCAGGTTTGGTTTTTTTTCTCATTGTAATGTAAGGACCTAACTTCATGCAAAAATTATGATCTTATTGTGACCTCAAGGTCAGGTTCTGTAAGCATTCAGTACAGTCAGTAATGTCGCCTGAGACATTGGCCTTTACTCCTAAGGTATTTCTGCTGTCTAAAATGATTATGCACCTAGCTTATTCAGTGCTATTATGTAGACAGGTATGTTGAACTGTACTAGGAGGGGTTTTTTCCAAACTTTACAGGTCTTTTTATATATGTGATGCTTTGTCACAAGTTAGTGAACTTTTTCTGTCTTTGACAGAAAAATAAGTTTTCACAAATATTACTTCTTCACAGATTTTTGCTTTCCGTAAGAAACGGTTACTACTTCTAAAAATCCAAGCCTGAAAACAGATTATTTTTTTTTCACTTTCACATCCCCAGATCCATAAATACCCACAGCAGAAAAGCTTTGCTGCTTAACAATGCCAACACGGATGCTAGTTTATTCCTTCTTCTCCACAGGCCAACTTTCCCAGTCACTTTCAAACATGCATCTCTTTGCCTTGCACCATGAAATAACTGTCAGTACACTGTTGAAACATCTGTTGGCATGCACATTCATAGACTGTGGGGGTTTTGTATATGTTGTAAATATTACTATAGAGAAAAAGAAAAAAGGTGGTCCACCAATCCCTGCAATTTTGGTTTGGTGCGGTTTTGGGTTTTTTTTAAAGTATGTTATTTATTTTAGTTTTATCCACATGGAGAAAGAAATTGGAAGAAGAAACTTTATACAAGCTTCGCAATGAATAGGAAATATCTTGAAATTTAAAGCAATGATCTGGTTTGTTTTCCTGGTGAATGATATGTTTTTGTTTCAGGAATTACTCGCATCTCACTGGTAAACCCGAGAGTAGATGAGTTTGACTTAGTCTACTGTCAGTTCAATGACTTCAGTAATACTTTAAAGGTTTTAATGTGACTGAACTGCACAGACTTTAATAGCAGCTTTGAAAAGCAGCGATGGGTTTGGTCTCAAGCCTGAGTTGTCACTTAGGACTGGAGGTTCTTGTAAACAAGTTTAGCAGATGTCTGTGTAATCACTTCATTCATGTGATCCACTCTGCAGAAGTACTTGCTTCTTCTCAGGAAGGCTGAAAACGGATTATTTGTTTCTGTGTAGACATGAAGTCATGTAGTACTTGCTTATGGAAGACCACTACATTTGACATTGCATTTGAATCAGAAACAGTATAACTATGGCAATAAAAAGATAACAGGAAGTGTAAGATATAATTTTTTTCTAAAATTATGTACTTATGTTCTTCCACACACTTCAGTAAAGATACTTGACAATTCATATTATTAGTATTCATTTCTTATGCATCTTAATTTCACTAGCCTTGTTTTCATCAGCTGAGATTAAAGTGAAATTAAGATTTATAACAAGTGTCTTCCTATTAGTTTTGTATTAAAGCCAAAAATACTTCTAACATTGTTTGCAACAATGTTGCAAAGTCAATCATCTGGAGAAAAGACGACAGAAAGAAATGATTAAAAGAACTAAAAAGAGCTTAGTACTACAGTGATTTTAAGATCTTAATGGGCCCCACATTCATCTTCCTTGGTACTAGAAGTCCCTCACAAGAAGAAAGTATTAAAGTAATATAATAAATCAGGTTATTAGAGAGCTTAGCTTTTTTTGCATGGCACTGATATCATAGCCTAACTTTTTTTTTTTCCCTCTCTATGGCTGCTTGTGAATTACATGCACAGGAGGGTGGTACATTCCTGCGTCCAAGTGCATGTGTTCAAAGTGGCACTGGCTGTGGAATGGGAATTACTTAAGGAAGGAGGTCTTTTGAACTTAGGTTTTCCATTCAAAATCTACGTAGTAGACAACATAGTAGTCGTAATCCAGCACTTCATATGCTGCCTCTATTTCATTGTTTTAATCCAGCGTGCTGTCAGGGTGCCGGGAGCCGTGATGGATGCCTGGGCCAACAGTGCAGGGGCCTCTCCAGTGAGGGTCCATCCCATTACCTTGCTAAGGATGGAGCAGAATCAGGTGGAGCCAGGGTCAGATACAGTCCATCCATCACTGAGCAAGTTGAAAGCGGTGCAGCAGGGCTGACTGACTGTATCTTTCACTCAATAGTCATCAGAGCCTCCTTGTTCTTTCCACTGGAAATAAAAGGCACTAATTCTGCTGCTGCTGCTATGCTAATTAGAATGGAGAAATACCAAAGAAATCAACATACCTGAAGTGGTGTCACCAGTCAAACCTAGACTCTGCCAAATAATTTATACAATCTGCTCACTTTATTGGTAGTACCAATCTTAATTGCCCGTTGTTCACAAATATGTAGTGTGGATTTTTAATGCTCCTTCTTTTCCAAGTGAAATGAAAACTTGTGTTCTAGCCAGGATTGTCAACTTGCTTTGCATAAAAATGGCTTGGGTCTTTGTAAGCCTCTCTTGGAATATTTTGTCTTCATGCCACTTTCCAATGCTGTGAATGCCAGTTTGTGATATTTTCTACTGTCTAAGTGTTGCCCTTTTCTTTGGCTCCTACATGCACTGGTCTGTTCATCAGCACTAGGGAGAAGTTTACACAGCAGGAGATGGTTACTGTAAGATGCACAGGAAAAGGGAAAGAATTGCCCCTTGATTGTACACTACTCTGGGATCAATGTGTCCTTGAGAGGAAGAAGTAGTCAGTGTAATAAAAGCCTCCAAAAATGGTTGGTGATTCTGCTTCCTTGACTGCAGGAGGTAGCTATTTTTCCTTCAGGAGGACCACCATCTCGCTTGAGAGGCTGTACCAACAGGGTACTGCTTATGCAGCTGGTCTTCCAGGAACTGAAGTGTACCTTTGCCGAAGGGACAAGAGGAGAGGGACACGCAGGAACAATGTGTTGGCCGTGCGTTGGTCACTTCCAAATGCAAATCAAAAGCTTACTCTTTCTAGAGGGGAGAGAGAGGATAGTGGAGAATATTGTTGATGTGCCTCTGCTCCAGGTCCAGGTAAGACTCCAGATCCAGTCTTGCCTCCCCAATTACAGCTGCTGTGCTTGGAGCAGTAAGAGTGTGACTGGCGGTGAGTTGGAAAGGCAGCAATTTAGTTTGACATAGGAATTTCACATGTTAAAAAGACTTTGCATCTGACAGAGTACTTCCAGGAGATTTGAAACAAAACATGTTTTGCCAATGAAACACTGGATTTCTGGAAGAGGTTTGTAGTGGCTGATCTTATCCCAAGGAATTGACATGATTTACAACTCTTTCTGAAGCTTTCCTTCCTCGTTTCACAGAAGCTATGCATTGCTATGCAGTAAATAGCAAATTTACTTTGGTAAATTTGAGGAGGAAATTAAGGTAAAGAGGAATTAAACAACAGTTTATGTCTTGGAAATTATAAGGTGGAGGGGTATTTGGGGAGGGAAGGGAGGAAAGGCTGGGGAGAAGGAATTGTATGAAAACGAAATCTGCTTCATTAAAATGCCTGGAAGTTTTTAGGGACTTCATAGACTGTTTTGGCAGCCTGAGAGCTGCATGACAGAAGATGCTGATGTACATTGCCATACAAAAAATCTACTGGCAGGGTCCATACCTGCCACACCACCACTGCTGGGCTTTGCCGACGGAAGGCATGAGACCTGCAGCACCCCAGCAGATGCAGTAGGGGAAGATAATGCTGGGGGAGCTCCAGGAGGTGCTGCCAGCGCAGCTCGAGTGGAAAGCTCTGCAAACAGCAGGCTCCTCAGATGGCTAACGCTGAGGTACCAAGGCACAGCCCAGCACAACCATCTAAGGTCTTCTCTGACATACAGACATTACTGGTTAATAGAGCTTTTGGATGTGGCCATGGCATTATTTGACCTCTCCCACCACTTGGTACCAGTGGCCTTTAGCAAAGGGAACACAGGCAGAGAGGATTTCTCTGAAAAGCCTTCAGATGGAGAAGACTTCATGCTACCTGTTTCCCTCAGGACTTTCTGAGTCCCCGAGGACTAAGTCTGATATTGGTTGTTTTGCCAATATCTAGTTAGTCGATGGGAAATTATTATTTGTGAAAACTTAAGAAGAAAGTGATAATGGGTTGGGTAGATCAATTTTACCTCCCTCTGACTCTGGCTTGCATCCAGAACAAGCAGCTTCCAGAACTTGTAAGACTTGTATGTCTCTGCAATAGTTTCTTGTTGATCCTCTTCCTGTTTGCATGGCATTTGAATCTGTCTAACCTGTGCTCTGGGAAAGAGGGGCTCCTTCGAAGTACAGGACAAGAAACTTGCCTGAGAATTTCAGTGATGAGGCTGTGTTGTTACCTCAACTTCTGCTGTAATGTGGAAAAATGAACTTTTCACTGAAGGTGGCTGTGTGCTGCAGGTAGGGTCAGGGCAGTATAAATGTGGACAGCAAATTTTTTATCTATCACAGGTGGAATATATAGCCCTGTTTGCCTTCCATGATTACAGAAACGTTTTTCACTCTCCTAGACTCTTGTTGGACATATCATGTGTGCACACACAGAAATCACACTTAAAGTACGGCTGCTTTTTTTAACTTGGGTGGGTTTTTTGGTTTAGGGGATTTTTATTTTTGTTTTTATTTTTTGCTCCTATAGTCTCACTCCCAGGAGAGTCAACTGAAAATGAAAGAAAGATTTCTACAAGGAAAGCAAGTGCCTGAAAATAGGAGGGGGCGGGGATTGGTAGGGTTTATTTGTTGTTGCTCTCAGAATATGCTCTTACAAACTTCATTTTTTAAAAAGTCTTCCTTCTGATGCCTAAAAGAAGAAAGTGTCTTGACAGTGCTCTTTTGGGGCTTAACTTCTCTTTCACTTCCTGTCAGTTTCTCTCATGCACGAGTCTTGAATCACTCCTAAAAGGAAGACAGAAAATCTCATTACAAAAAGTATGAAAGGGATAAGTGATCTGGTTATGATCGTTTCAGCAGTTTTCACGTTTACTGCAATACTTTTATTATTATTTTTAATTCAGTCAAGGCTAGTGCCTTGAGCCAGGATTTGCAAAGTGTGTTGTGATGATGTGAGACTATAAAGTTTTGACTGGTGCTGAGGTTTTTCTGCTCTAAAGAAGGCAAGGACTCTCGTTCGTTCCCTGTGAAGAGCACAGCTGCTCCAGCTCTTGGAAACTGTCATCTTTTTCACCTCCCAATGAGGACAGCGTGACAGTGGCAGAGAAGTCACTGCATCCCTGTTTCGCTCTCTCCCCAGCAGGGACTACTGCAGTATTCACAAGTCCATGCATCTCCTCATCTTCTCAGTCCTGCTGTCGGAAACAGCCATTTGTCATGGCTTCTGTTACAGCCCTTGGGGCCATACCCTATAAAAGGCTGAATACTTTTAATTGCCTCTGAATTCACTCAGCAGGTCTTGGGAGATATTCCTGGGTTGCTAATTTCTTTTCATCATCACCTGCCCTTTCTCCCTCAACCATAACGATTACTAGGTGATACTGGCTTTACTCACTGAATCCAGTCCCCATACGTACTGTCGATATAAAGGTGAAAACTCTGTATCCTACAATCAATGGACTTGAGCCTTTGAGTCCCCGGAGCTTTTCTGTGTTTAGACTGTGACAGGAAGAGTATCATAATTAAAACTGTGTGGATAAGCTATGATGAATAATTTATTGTACAAATTCCTCTATCTTGTCTCTTAGGAATATCTCAAAGTAAATTGACTTCTGTTTGTTTTTTTGAGAGTAGCTCATTGTCCAAGAAAGCATTTATCTTTCATGATTAATAGGCAATGCTACCTTTCATCTGCTCCTGTTTTGACTGCTGCTTAGTCTTGATTGGCCAAACAAGTCACACTGGGGTTTACCTTTCTGTTAGAATAAAGAAACAAAATTTTTGCCATAAATGTTTTACAATGCTGTTGCAAAATTTATGAGGAAAATAATTAATGTTTTTCACTTGTTCTAAGTGACTGGCCGAGGTATCCCTTTGTGTTACCAAGGAAAAAAACCAAACCCCCAAAACCCAACAACAGCAGCTAAACCACTAAACACCAGTAAAGGCAGATGATGTAGTTGGTGGCATGGCTGGGTTTACCGGAATACAGATCTCAGTACCAAGACTGGGATCTCGGCTATTCTGGCTGTTCAAATTGTCACTCATGGAAACACACACATAAAAAAAAATATAAATTAAAATCTTTCATTTGTCATTAATGCAATAAGAAATGGGTAAAAATACTGTAGTTCTAATTTGTTGGTCAAGCTCTAAGTAACATTTCAGTTTAAATTTTTTTTAGAAATTATTCAAATATTAATTTCTATTATCTCAACATCAAAAAGTTTGTAGTACAGATCCTATTAACATGTTGCTGTAACTTTGCTCTGACACAAACTATCAGATGTCATTTAGTCTAATCCTGCATAAGTTACCTGGTAAGCATGTTGCACTGCCAGTGATCTTGCCCTGCTTCCTTCTTTGAAATCGGGTTCCCAGATGATAAAATCATCTGACGGGGTAGTCAATTGATATGATCAACCTTCTTGAATTAAAAAAGGATTAAAAGGGGATATATCATGAATAATTGTAGTGATATTGCATGGTGCGCGTATGTGTGCACACGTCTTAAAAGATACCACTGAATCTGTTAAATGAAGGATTATACACAGCTCTATGACTTCCACGCCTCCCTCTTACCATGCCTGGGATAATGTAGCTGTCTTAAGTTCCTGATTGCATATTAGGGTATAATTAGATCTACAGCTTTAATAACAGTTGTATAAAGTAAGCATAGTTTAGTTGAAATCAAAGGATTTTCTGAGTTAGAGACAGTCCTATAAGCAAAATAGCTAATTGTTGGGATGCCTTTTTTCTTTTGTCACACTTTCTGCTTTTCACACTTTTGGCTTTTACAGAGTTCATGTATAAAGAAGACGTGGTATCTTCACAGTTGCAGAATCCAATCATTTACCTTACGGAGAAAATTACTGAATCACGGAATTGTCTAGGTCAGAAGGGACCTTTAAGATCATATTTATTAATTTCCTATATGAATAATCCCAAAATGAGCCTGGAAACGTCTTATAAATAACTTCAAAAAGCAGTCATCTTCCTTCCCCTCATCATATCTATATTCTAATATGCTGTTACTTTAATGTAATATATTTTGTCAGAGAAAAGTGTTTCAAGACAATGGCAACATATGGGCACATAAAGGCGTGCTTTTTATTTCATTTTTTGTTCATGTTGTTATTTAAGCATAACTTTTTCATGGGTTTTCAGCAGGATCCCAAGAAATGTATTTAGAAGGAGTGAAAGGTCTGAAATAATTTTGAGGTGAGAGCAGAGATGCTATAAAGAAACTGCCTCAATGGTAAACACTGCTATTTGTAGCATGTTCTAATTTCTGTGGATGGCTGTGTAGCTATGTTTATGTCTGCTCCTCCTTCCCATTCCTTTAGATAACCTCAACTTAGAAAACCTCTGGTTTTATATTATTTTGTGTAATATATAAGATGGAAGGAAATAATGAAAGCATGGGAGAATTATAAGTGCAGAGACTGGAGCAGATGTTTCAAATATGGCAAATGTTGTTTTAGGATCATTATATTTTCCTTTTGTGCTTTTTGAGATGATGAGACTTGAAATGTCAAAAAAGCCCTTTTTTTTCTGGTCTTTAAGTTGGATTTTTATTGCTACAATTAAATTGATGAATTTGATACTGTGTCTGTCTTACATTTTAAACATCTTTGTATCCTTTCAAATCATACTACAGAAAAATGTTTTTTGGCATATGTTTTTTATATATATTTTTTTAGGGCATATAGCTTGTGACCATGTGCTGTTCTTCATATGTGAATTCATTCCCTATATACAAATAACTTGACAAGATGTCCATGGGAGTATTGTGCTACTGTGTGGACCAGTCACTCAATCAAAGCTGACACCGCTAGAGCTGAAGCCACAATTAAGGATACTTGCCTTCAGTACTTTGAACTATGAAGGCTGTATCTAAATTCGTCCTGGAGGTTGTTCCAAAGGACACCCTGGGGAATTTTTTCTGGACAGGATTACCAAAATGGCCTGTCCTCATTCCAGTGTAGAGGCAATATAGATCTGTAGTTGATAAGTAAGTTTTTAAGAAGTTTCTATGTGTTGCAGAGGCGATACCTTGTATGGCTGTAAACTTATTGTAGTATTTATGGTTGGACTTTACAGTAAGTTTAGTTTATTATAATGCGTAGCAATCTCTATGGTTGAGTTGGTTGGTATCAGTTTAGTTTATTGCTGGGAAAAAAAACCAAACCTTTTACAAAAAGCTGTGGCTAATCTTTCATCACTGGTCTCTCTTTGAACTTGTAGCATCATCATTATTTATTAAGGAGTTCACAAGTCCACAAGTCATGGTGAAAAACCCCGGTTTATTTTGACAATGGCTCCAAACAGCTTCATTTGCTGGCACGTTATTCTCATGTTGGAACAACTGATGGACGACTGAGCTATGTCTCCATATTCCGCTATAAAAATATATTTTTAAACCTTCCTTTTAAGTCTCTGAGTCCTAACCCATCCCATGCTGTCTGTCTCTTAAACAGCACCTTTTAACATAATTGTTCGCTGTCTTTCTTTGAACATTTCCCAGTTCTATTTTGGCATAGGTTATGTTTTCATGTTTGTTTGACCTATTGCCCTGGTCGTACTACCACGACACCTATGCTGAGGCCTGAGCTGCTATTTTCCCAGAGCAGGCTATCCTAATCAAAGGCTTTGCTCACGAGTGGATGCAGTCACCCCAAAATTGACAGTTTGTACTGGGTAGTATTATAATATATTGGGCTGTGTTTATAAGCATAAGCAAGGCCTGCAACACCTGCCTGTGCTGGGGGCTGACTTTCCCCTCAGGGAGTGGTAGTGAAGAACAGACTGGCTGCGGAGGGAACGTGTAGACTGTTAATAGCTCATATTCACTCTGGAGTGCCTTGGAGTTTCGGCCTTGCTGCCTGTCCCCAAGTAGGCCGCTGCTCTGACAGACCTTGTCAGTGGACAGGGGGACTTCCTAATGCTGTGCGGCTAATGCCCGTTGCAAAATGGCCGCCGGCGGCACACTCCATGGAAACGGCTGTGATTGGCTGTTCTCTGCACAGGCTCTGCTGCTACTGGTTGCTAGATGGCCTGGTTTCCCTTAGCAACCTGTGTGTGGACAGGGTGGGGTCGGGCGCCCCAACCCATTGCCATTAGGGAGAGGGTGGTGGAAGGGGCCTGAGGGGGCCAGGGCTGCGGCGCTGCTGCCCAGTGGAACCTGTGCAGGTGGCTTTCAAAACGTTTCTAAAGTTTCTGAAATGTAGACTGTGATTGAGATACAAAGAGGCATACTGTGACATACAAACTGTACTTAGAAGGTGTTTATTTGTGTCAGCTAAAATATGGCCCAGTACATACACGTGAAAAATGGGTGAAGAACTGACAAATGCTTATGGCCCTGGATCCTTCTGTGTTTCTTCAAGGCACGGCTGGCTCTGCCTTTTCTCTGTTTTTCAGAAGCAGGTTTATTGCCCTTCTCCTGCGGTGAGAGAAATGGGGCTCCATCCGCAGGAGGCAGCGCTGGCACGGCAGCCATGCTGGAGGAACGAGGGCCAGCGCGTTCCAAGCAGACCTCACCTGCTTTCTAATCAGGAAGGGCTCCTGTGCAGTCAAACGATGCCACAATTTTTTGGCTAACACCGAGCTGACTGTCCCTGGAACCCATGGTATAAATAAAACCAATTCACCATAGTAACACGGCAGCGTGGGTATCGCCCCTTGAAGTGTTAACCTTTCCCATATACCAGAAGAAAACTCATGATTTAGCTGCAGAGTGTTGCAGGTAAGATGGTCACCTCTCTCTCAGCACTGTGCTACCTTACGTCCATTGCTCCTTGACGGCTCAAAGCACAGGCAGGGCACACGTTCATTTCCATATGAATATACCATTTAAGCAAGTGTCTCAAAACAGTGTCTCAATTTTTATGCCAGTCTGATTTACATCATCTTAACCGTGCATCCTCAGGACTGCTGATTATACGTACTCATGTTAGATAATTCTGTATGAGCACTATCTTGTTGATTCATTGTATTATTATGCCCTTTATCTAAAAGTTCAATCTTTAGTAACTGCAGACTTTCATCAGTTTGAAGGAGGTTTAGATTTCCTGCACTTAACCGCAAAACTAGTTAATTTTTATAGCTTTTCTTATTGGGTCTTTTTTTTTTTTATCTTTCGGTTATTATTGGTATGACTTATTTTGATGCAGGAAGGCAGACTTCTTCGACATACATAGCATTCAGCTATGGACCAGATGGACCAGACTAGAGCTAATTTGTCTTGATGCTTCAGCTGTGCTGTCAATAGGATTGGGGCAAAGGGGTGTTAACAATTCCAACTACACGGTACCGTTCCTTTATGCTTGCAAATACTGTGCTGTTTCACAAGGTGGTATCATCAAATGTGAAATAACATCCATACCCAGGAAGATGAAGCGTATGTGGGAGACTGGCAGAATTGTAAGGAATACAGACTCACCCACAAGAATCTAAGGGAGATCTCGGCAACATTTAGTTTACATTTAGGTTAGAAAAGGAGTCTGCAGTGCTATACTGGCTCTTTTATCCCATTTATTTCTTTAAAGCTTTCATGAATATTTTGTTTTCAGAAATAAACCAATTTCCAGAAGCAGACTGCTGGAAATAGTTGGTAAAACATTATATTCTGAAGCTCAAACATGAGAGATGTCTGGATACAGAAAAAGGAGACAATGAACTTTTAATTTTGCTTTGCAAGTATCATTTGTAGAAAAATGTAACTGAATATTTCTGGCTCTCTGATGTGGAATAAGATTGGGAAAGCAAAAATGAATTTTAAATTTGCTTGACACAGGCCAGCAACTAGTATTCTAGAAATTAAGCTCAAGAGTTCTAAATTGTATCTGACTTTCCCTTAAAGACATGGAGCTAGGGATTTTTGAAGAATTATGGCAGCATGGCTCTTTTTTTTTCCTCCTAGCTCTCTATTCTAACAGGAATACAATATAGATGCAAAGGCTTTATATTTGCTAGTATCCTCTGTTGCTGGAGAAAAAGATAGGTAGTTTGAAGAAGTTACTGCTTTTTTTTTTTCTATCCCAAGGAAACATCTTAATTTACTGGAATAGTTTTTGAGGTAGATAAAGAACAATAGTTAATATTATATACATACCTACTTTGAAGTTTTTCTTACGTCATTCAACTCTTTAACAGTTTTTATTCTGTGCATAAAGCAGGTTGAAGAAAAAAAAGTTAGCTAGAGATCAAAACTTTGCTGAACTTGACTTTTTAATTCTCCCCTTTCAGAAAATCTTTTCGATCTTTTGTTGTTGGTTTTACTTTCTTTTTCCTTTGACGTTATTGCAGAAATTATGTATACAAATGTTCTTGGAATGTATGAGTTTTATATTGCTCCAGCAATTATGCCATATTGCAGTGTAGTTATGCTAATGCTGTATTACTTTTGCATGCAAATAGTTGAAATGAGAGCACTGAAATGCAACTACTTAAAGCATAGATCTCCACTACTAGTTTTCCACTGTAAGTAGGTCTGCATCTTTCTGTGTAAATTATTCTGCTTCTCTTGCATTTGTCTACCTCTATTTCGGTTGTTTGTGTGCCTACAGTTATGGTGTGAGTACATACAAGTCTGTGTTTATGCGCTTATATCTATAAAAAAAAAATATAGTGGTGTTTTTTTTATGAGATTGGGAGGATTTGCAGAAGTAGGCAACACGTTATATAGAATGTTAGGTTTTGGGGGGTTTTGTGCAGAATTCCATACACTGTCTGAAAAAGCATTTATGTAAAATGTATAAAGCAAAGGGAATCACCTGATATATGCTGGATACAAAAAAAATTAGCGAAATATGCTGAAATATTTTGAAGAAATATTTTTGCTATCAAAAAATCCCAACCAACTACAGCTTCCAAAAAGAATTCATCGTAGCCTCTACAAAGTCCTAATATTCAAAACAGTTCATATCAGTATTCTGTTGTATAATGTTATATAGACTGATTATATATGTTATTATCATATAACAATACCTGCATTAGATTAGCAATTGTAGTACTATCCTATTATATACATTACATAATTATATACATTACATAATTATGTAATATGTGCATGGCACTAGTGCTACAATAACAAAAGCTCTTTCCACAGTCCCCATATTTTCATTGGGTGTCAGGCATTTACCACTACCTTTTTTGATTTACTACTTCCAGAGAAGTAAAAGCACTCCAGGACAAGGTTAAAAACAGGTTTGGAGACAAAAATATAACAGCAAAAAAGAATATAGAATGGGCAAATGTCTGGTATCACAGCCTTTAGTTATGAGTTACCTGCGGAAGCCAAACAACTGCTTTAACATTGTTCTGCTCTTACAGTTGCTTTTCAGACGAGTGACTGTGACTGGGCCCAGAGGAACCTAATTTAGGGAAATGCATTGTATTTTGACTTTGATTAGTTCAGGGTGCTTTATGAAAAGTAAATGGATCATCATCTAGGCTTGTCCAAGACTTCAGTTTTTGTTTGGTTGGGGTTTTTTCAGTTCCAGATAGTGGGCTTGCAAAACTTTGGATTTTTTATATTTTTTTTTAAAAAGAGTATATTAACCTATAAAATTTGAATATTCTTACATATACTAATACTGATCACCTAATAATCTGCAGTGTGTTTATAAGAGGCAAAATATTCAGGGTTAGCAGTTGGGTTTTTTCTTGGATCACAATTTCTGGTATACTTTGCGTTACCTTCTCTCATTAACCAAGCATAGTTGTCAAATACTATACCCAAATATGTACCAGCATTGGAGTAGTCCTTCATTTAAGACAGATTTGAGAAGAGGCTGGTAGTGTCCCACTACCCTGTTTGTATGTAGTCTGGTTGCAGCACTAACAAGATGAACATGTTGGCTACAGAGAAATTTGCTTGATATAACCAATACTTTGCAATGTTTATTAAGAACTTGTCATATCATAGTCCAAAATGGACGACTCCCCATCCCAGGCAAGTGATCTAGTCACCAGAAGTCACTATAACTATTCTTTTGTGTGGCCCAAATGATGCTTAATTATCTTTAAAAATAAACCAGCAGCAAGAAGATCATATGGCATCTCATATAGCAGATGTTAGGCTGTTTGTTAAGGTATTTCTGTAGGGCAGGTAGAAGAGTGTTTCAAATCTTCTCCAGCAGACAAGAGAAATGCATTCTATTCAGGGTGACCATGCATGTACCGTTATGTGAATCTGTGCCAGCATCACCTCCTCCTTTGGCTGTCCTTTGATAGGAAAGACTAATCCTTTTATGTTTTTTAAAAGATGCCAACCTCTGGGTTATTATTCAGAGCTGTGACTCCCAAGTGAAGGGCAACCAGTGTAAAGTATCTAATTGTTGCTGAAAGGCAGAAGGCTTAAAACCCCTGTCATGGATGCTTTACATTACTCAGGTAGTTCTCTCTCTGCACATCAGCTTTTGAATATTGCATTCCTGTTTCTTTACATTTTGATTAAGGAACTAGGGAAGAAGCTATTACTTAATCTCAGTTTATATCCCAAATTGATACAATTTCAGACACAAATTATTTGAGAAATTATCTTATTCATATAAATTTTGTAACTCATAAATGTGTGTAATTCCAATACTAGCAAGAATACATTAAAAGCCATAGCTTCCTTTCACTTCAAAATCTGAAATGTATCATAGGTTGAATCCATGGAAAGTATACTTGTAAGTTTTGAAGCTTCCTTTTTTCTCTGGCTATGGTTGTCCTTCCTGCACAGGCAGTGGAACCAAGGACATGTATCCTGGGAGAACATAGGGACATTGCCTGGATGCATAGGGATGGGATTAGGAAAGCTAAGGCACAATTGGGTCTGAATTTGGTGAGGGATGTGAAGAATAATAAGGGCTTTTATAAGTACGTTGCCCAAGAGAAACATGGACCTATTCGAGTGGGTCCAGAGGAGGGCCACAAATGTGGTCAGAGGGCTCTTATGAAGAAAGGCTGAGAGAGTTGAAGTTGTTCAGCCTGGAGAAGAAAAGGCTTTGGGGATGCATTTCAATACTTAATGGAGGCTTATAAGAAAGACAGAGAGATACCTTTTTATCAATGCCTGTCATGACAGGAAAAGGGGCAGTGGTTTCTAACTGAAAATTGTTAGATTTAGGTAAGACATAAAGAAGACATTTTTTACAGTGTGTGTGGTGAGAGAGTGGGATAGGCTGCCCAGAGAAGTTATGGATGCCCCATCACTGGAAGCATTCAAAGTCAATATGGATGGGGCTTTGAGTAGCCTGATCTAGTGAATTACATCCCCACCTATGACAGGCATTTGGAGTAGATGGTCTTTAAAAGTCCATTTCAACCCAAACTGTCCTATGATTCTGACTTCATAATCTAAACCACAATCAACAGAAGTTTTCTACAGTAACTAAGTCCTAAAAACATCTCTCATTTCCATTCGCACTTATTCTCAGTGGCAACTACTCATCATATGTTTCCACTGCATTTCTGAAGTTTTACATGATACTGTATTGTTGATACATTAAAGGGCATAAAAAGAAGGAAAATAATGATGAGAAATCAGGCAGAGGATTAGTCTTCTGCTTTCCCAGTTATGGGTCATCTTTATGAAAACTTGATAGTTGGTCTGTAGGCTGTCCTAAGGCAGTCTGTTCTGTCCTGTGCTGTGTGGGTGTGCTTACGGATAATTACAGGAAAACTCACTGAAAGTGAGGGAATAGCACACTTCCTTCCCTGGCCTTGGTCCTCAAATGCAGAGATTAAAAAAAAAAGGCAGCTGCTACTTTTTGATCCCTAAAGTGAGTTCCTACCACAGAAGGTTCCCAACTGTCTGCCTACAAGAGTAGCGATGGAAGTAGGCATGAAACCTTTATGTCATTCAGGGACTAAACCAATGCAAAAAGGATTTTCAGCTGCCCTCTTCATGCCTTTTGTGTTGTTGGATTTTTGAAAAGATTATTCGCATATTTGGGCAACAAAATTTTACACAATCGGGAAATGATAGCAGTATAGAAAATCTTGCCTAGAAATTAAATGTGAATTGTAATAATTTTTCATACATTGACATATGACTAATTCACCATGTTCTCAGGTCTTTTCTTGTTTGTATTTATATGTATGTACCATAAGTAATGAAAACACAGTACATATCACAGTAGACCCAAGGTTGAGGTTTTGTATGATGTGAATTTTCCTGTGTGTCTTTTACTTTCCATAATTAAGTCTAAAATACATTATAATACAGCAATAGCTGCAATAGATACTGTTGAAAATGCTGTCTAAATATGTGATCAAAACACAGAACAAGGAATTGGAAACTCTAACTTTATTTCTTACCTCTCTTTTTAGCTAAGCAACTTCTCTCTGTTTCTCCCATGTATTACCTGGGGAGGATGACTCTTACAAGCCTCCCCAGGTTGTTGTCAGAATTAATTATAATGTTTGCAAAGCACTTTGAACATAAAAAGTGCTAGGTAGTATTTTTATTCTACTGGAGTCAGAGTAATGTCAAAGAGAATGTCAGCCTCAAAGACTTTGTCAGATCTAGAGGGCTCACAGTATGCATGAAGGTTATTTAACTTTTTCTGCACATACTGAAATTAGAATGGTCAATATAATGGTTTCTTTAATCCAAGTAATACTGAGATGCTTGTGTTTTATATAGCTATTACTCAATTTTAAATTTTAATATTATTGCAAAATGGATGGATTTCCAAAATCTGCTAATTAAGAGTCATCATTTAATAGTTCTCAAGGTGCGTGCTGCAGGGAAAGCAATTGCTGCTTAAGTGTTGCAGAAATCTACCTCTGTATGTGTGTGGGGAGGGAGGGCAGGGGGGGAATCTCAAAGGAGAAGCTGTTGGAACAATGTTTTGAAGAAAATTAAAGTACTGATGATGAAAGAAGTGAAAAGCAGTAGAGAAAACTTGAAATGGAACTTAAACTAGGTCAATATCCATGCTTTGTACAACTCCTTAGACAAGATGTCAGATACTATTAATGTTTATGCTTTATATCAAAGCCACTGTAGTATGATCTAGTGAGGGATCTATTATGGTCCCCTTACAAATTTTAAAAATATATAATTTAATTTGACTTGATTTAGTTTTGGCTTTTGTTTTAGATTCATTAGAGGGTTTTGGTTTAGTTTGTTTCAAATTTGTTTTAAAATTCATACAAGTTTGTTACAAGTAAACCTCTGTATCTCCTTGAAACTCACTGAGAACTGAGATGATGTGGTTGAGGCTCATGGACTTTATATGATTTTACATTTCTACAAGCTTGAGCTTTCACATCTTGCTTCATGATCACTGGCAAGGTTGTGAAGCAATTCTGAAACCTTGGCCATCAAAATCATGATTCCCCAGATTTTAAAAGCAGCTCAACCTTTAAGGGCACATGCATTTGGATTTGAGACAAGTAACTATGTATTTTCAAAAAGGAAAAGGCCCATTTCTTCAAATAAATTACTTCATAAATTAATTCAGAAATGCAGCTTCAGTGCTATTATATAATCCCATTCTGTATGTTTCTTTTTGCTTTATTTGTTTTCTCCTATAATTGTTTTTCAGACACTAAAGCAGTAGATGTATTGGATTTAGTATTTAAGCCTGAGCAGTATAGGACCCTTATTTTTTTCACTGACTTGCCCTGGCCATGAGAGATCTCATCATTTCATAGGGTTCGAGCATAAATGGAAGAGGAAACTATATAATTAGTAACTGGGGCAAGGCCCAGTTCATGAATAAAAATATCCTAGGGGGCACATGCTAGCTATTGCTGGAGCAAGACCCCTGATTTAGCTATTTTTATACTGCCAAATTCAGGGACATGAGCTGTCTTTCAGATCTGTTTTGGAGACGGAATATTTACAAGTAGAGAGTATAATAATATAGTGTAAAAGGTAAAAATACCAGAAATATTGTCAGGGGTAGTAATTGGAGGCAATTAAAAGAAATGCTCAGCTTTGTGAGAAACTTGAATTGAGAAGCATGGATTTAAGTGAATTATCCAGTCGCCTCTGAGCCTGTGGCTGTAGGAAGAAGGCTGTAGGTGCTGTTAAGGCTGACCTTGCTTGGGGACCCAGATGCAGAGCCAATCTCAGCCTCTAGTGGAGAACTGAGACCTGTTCCTCTCGGGGAGAAAATCCTCAGTTTAAGAGTTCTACCTGCAAATGTGCTGTCATATAAATAGAAGATTATGTGGGTGTCCCCAGTATGAAGACTCTGCTGCGTGGCTCTTAGGGCTGGGAATGACTGACAGTTGGTGGCTTTGCATTCAACTGTGGTTTTAACTGTCTGCATGCCTGATTACCCAGTGAAAAGTATTTATGTTCAAACCCATAGAAATTCTTCCTAACTACTGAAGAGGTAACTTTTTTTTCTTAAATTTCAGGACAGTAAAAATGCAGTTTTAGTGTGTATATTGAAAGGGAGTAAGTACCTTGATCATAAACCACCTTTGATCAATAGTTCTTGAAACAAGCTGATGGACTATTAGTGGAGAATTGGCAAGAAAATGCCAATTCAATTACAATTAAATCTTGCTGCTTTATACACAGAATGAAGTGGGATAGTGGTATGAAAATGCTACCAAAGAAGTCATCAGTATAATCCTTAGTTTTATTAATCTAAATTTTGCTTAAAAAAAAAAAAAAGCATTTCCATGACTGTAAGTTTGGTATCAGATACTCAGTAAAAGTTCTATCATGTGAAAACCATCGCCTTTTATATAGTGAAGTTAAATTACTGTATATATGAATATAATAACTCAATTTTCCATTTAATTCACAACAACTGTCAGGTTTCTTCGTGGTTACTGTAGATATTCTCTACAAGTTTGTTTTTCTTTCCCCTACCCAGGGAGATTTGACTGACTTTTGGATCCCTCTGTATGCCCTTAACTCAGGATATCGTTAGTTGTTATGGGTGATTGTACCTGAAAAACAACTTCACTCTGGTTCACCAAAGCTTGATTTAATAGTCTGTCAAACCACAGGATCATAGAAGGGACCTATGAGGATCATCAAGTCCACCTCCTCACTCCACAAGACAACCTAAAAGTTAAACCAATTATCTAAGAGTGTTGTCCAAACGCTTCTTGAATACCGATAGGCTTATGACTGCTTCCCTGGGGAGCTTGTTCCAATGTTAGAGCATCCCCTCAGTGAAGAACTTTTTCCTAATTGCCTCCTAACCTGTTGGAGTAAGAGGAATTACATACCATTCCTGACTTCCTCATATGTATTTAGTTAGGGTTATAAACTGAGCCTTGCATTAGACTTACCTTCATTTCTCTGCCTCAAACGGAGTCCCAAAGTTGGAAACCTTTGAAGTTTCCTGCTTCCCAAGGCCCATAGACTGGGATTGGAGTTGCAATCCAAATGTTTTGTGAATTCAGAACGTGATAGCGCAAGCAGACTTGGGGATATTTTGGTTATGTCTGTATGTTGTTGCAGGCAGATGTGACTGACTCTTTCTGTGCACCGTATCCGTCAGGCACAAGAATACTCATCTATGAAGATGCTGCAGTTATGTCTGCAGTGTCGCAAAAGGACAACGTAATCGATTTAGTCATGAGAAACTGATGGAGGAAATACATTCAGGAACTGTGCCTTGGATGCAAATGTCCACTTGCTTATACCTTGAACCTGTCTTGCAAGGACCTTCAGCGTATCTCATGGCTTTCCAGCTAAGGAAAGCAGAAGGTCCTGCTCGCAGCAGAGTCTCTGCTGTGCGTGTCTTCTGCAGGCAGCAGCAGTCCCAGGTAAATCTTGCCCATGCTCAGAGCAAATACCAGCTGTACTTGCTTGCTCCCTGAACCAGCTGGATGCAGGCCAGCTCTAACCTGGAAGCCATGTAGCTGTGTTAGCACGGCGCTGAGTCCGGGCGCCACACGAGCCTGAAAGCCCTGTCTCCCAGCAAGGCTTATTAGTTCAAACTCAGTGCCATGTTAATTGTACCTCGGCATCTTCTGGTCTGCTGGCTTACGTCCAGCCAGCCTGGAGTGCAGACAAAGCTAGTCTCAACTGTCTGTAAAATACCATGTAGCTGCAACCCACTTTTTTTTCCACAGAAATCGGCCTTCCTTTGCCTAAACTGTCTAAAATTGAGCTGCAAATATGTAGTAGAAGCTTTGTGCTCTGGGGCTTATCCCTCTAAGAAAGTGTGTCTTAAAATATCTGGAGCTAGGTAGGGAATATTCTTTGATAAACATATTGTTGACAAATAAATCTAGCTGTTTCTTGAAGAACTCTTATCTGTCACTGCGATTCTTGTTTGATGTTGTAATTTCTTCTCTAGTCATTTGGATTGAGGTGAAAAAATGTATTAGTATATATAACTTGAAAAAATTATTATTAGAAGCCAAACTCCTAACCATATTTAAGCTTCTGTGCATTCCAGAGATATAAAGTATTTAAGTGCTGCAGAACATACTACATTTTACTGGCATAACATTTATTAATTAACTTCCAAGTTGCAGAAGATCTCATAACAACAATTTTCAGGTATTGCATAGTTTATTTTAGCTATAATATTTATTATTGGCATATTAAAAGAAGTCAGGAAGCTTAACTAATAGCTGCTTTAAGGGGATTTCTATGATATTATAGAGATTGTTCAAGTAAAAAGACAGTTCAGAACTTGAACAGTAATTTGCTTTGAAAAAACTACTCCACACTGAGTGAACTCATATTTCGAAATATTTGTTTCTGCATTTCAAACAGCATATCTTACTATACTGATGAAGTAGCCACAAGGTAATTTTTACATTTCAGCAATGGAGATCTTACCATAATATCCAAAAGGCACATACTGTGCTGCCATCTGCTTATTTTTTTCTTATTAAACAAAATGAGAGACCAAAATTTTTAAAAAGTATTTTGTTTAAAATATTTATCAACACTGAGTGTCTGTGCATGGTAAATACAGATTTATTTTTAGCTTACAGAAATATTTCTCATAAAAATGTTTTTGATAATTATGTTTCATACCCACATTCTTTGCTCTTAAACAAAATGTGATTTGCTCTTTTTTGTTTTAAAACATTTCTTTTGTTTATTTGAGTGTTTATTTGCCAGAAACAAACATATTGAAAAGTGGAAAAATCCCCACCAAAAAAACCCACTACGTCTCAAGCAGAGAATAAATAAGGCTGATGAGAGAGGGAAGAAAAAGATAAAACTTATACTACCTAGGATAGAGTAACACCTTAGTCCATCATGAGAATTCTGCTAGAACAAAAGGAAGGGTTGAATATTTATAAATATGGTGGTGGAACAAAAAGACAAAAAAACCTGACTGGTTTCAAATCATGGTTGTGGAGATCAATCCATCAGAACTTCTCAAATGAACTGGCATTTTACTTTCCAAACTTTCAGCAACATCTGAGGATTTTATTGAGGACATGCTATTTTTATTTGGTGTTTAATGAATACTTCAAAAAAAAAAAGTCTTTTCCCTCACCATCCAAATGGATAGTTTCTACTTCACCTCATTGTCCTCTTACTACACAAGGTTATTTTAATCTTTATGAAAAGACAAACTTATGATTTACTGTCTTGTCAACGTGAACAAAAAATAGCTTTCTTTTGTTGGCTACCTGGTGACTCAGTGTTCCCTAGAGCTGCTTTTTTGGACTTTCTGATGGAAAATATACTTTGGATTTGTTACACAGCATTGCGATTTGTTCTGCCTCCTGCATAGATGTCCCACAGTAAAAGTTAAAATAACCCCGACGTTGATAAACTGGGCATCTGGCTGCACTTCAAAATGAGAGCAGGACTACCCACTTCTGAAAGAGGTTTGGTTTTGGTGCATGTCCAAAAATATCTATGATGGCTTGGTGCAGTACAAACATTTCATTGATAAGACACATAAAACATAAGTTTACTTGAGATTCTGTTATGTTTGTGAAAGCCAATAGAATACCATTCCTAAACCTCTACCATAAAGACTTAGATAATTGTGTTAGTAACTTCAAAATGACTTCCAAAACACTAGCAGGTTCTTCTCACAGATAGCATATTGTTTCAAATTCAGTTGCAGCTCAAATATTTTCCTGCGTTCTACTATTTGCATCTGCAGGCTCTACAGGATGTTATAGAACTTCTGCTTGGGTTAAGCAGATGAGACTGAAGACTTGTATGGAAGAGCAGATGGAGTCAGGAGTCATACTCTGGGGCATCTTAAATGGCACTAAATGCCAATCTGTAGACACCAGAATTACATCCTTGATGACCAAATGTAGGATAAATTCTCAGGTGCAACTAGGAATGGTCAAAGGTGATTGTGATCATTAATTTTCAGAAGATAACAAAATCCTTCCTACTTCCTCTGCTCTTTTGATCTCTGTTTAAAAAAAAACAAACCCAAAACTTAGGCATTTCTGAAAGCATCTGATTCTGGACAAATTCTGCCCTGATTTTTCAAAAAAGTTTAAAAAGGTAGGGTTTTTTGTTTGTGTTTGGTGATTTGTTTGTTTGGGGTTTTTTTTGTAGGGTAACTGTCTCCGTTTCTTATGTCATAGCTATAGTGAAACTTTCCTTTATTTCACTTCTGAGTGCATGCATCTTTCAGATAAAAAGGCCTGTACAAGGAAACAAGTTTGTTAAGGCCTTGAAAACTCACTTTCTTGTTAAATACCAGCAAATACTGTACTCTACCTTTGTGTAATGGAAACCAGGAGTGTAGTTAGTGCACGCTTCTCTGTTCTACCATCAATGGCTATTCAGACAGATAAAACTGACTCATGTCTGTTCTTTCCAAGTCTCCAATTTCCAGTTGAGAGCTTGGAATCACAAGCTGTCATTACTATTGCTAATGGAAATGGATACTTGATTTAAAATCATACACGTTTAAATCACTGGAGAGTAATTTTTACAATACTGAAAAACTGATATGATGTCCTTCATCACTGTCTTGATAAAGCAATTGGATTTTCTGTGTGGAAATATATTTTTTTTTCCCATTGACTAACACACAGAAATTGGTCTACAATTACTAGTGGTCTACAATTGTAGTAGAGATCAGACATTTTTAAATAGAGGAAATAGAGATCATTCCCCCCTGTTTCTTCCTTTGCTCAATTAAGCAGCTCTATTTCATCTTTCTTTCCTCCCTCAGTTAATTTGCTTTACTACTTCTACTCTCACCCAGTCAAGGCTTTCTTACATAAATCTTGTCAAACTACAAGGGAGTAATTTGGGTGCAATTAACAGTGACTATAATACTTGTTTTTCAACTTCCACTTCCAAAAATTTTAACGCTACTTTCCCCATTTCATTAGTTCATTTTTAAGTGATGAGCAATTATGGCAGACACTTGGAAGAATTACTAAGATTCTTCACTCCTTATAGTCTCTCATCATGGACTTGAATGATTTCTCGGCTGTGAGCAAAGACTTTCAGAGTGTGCTCTAGAGATCTTCAGTCATAAAGGATCTCATGAGTTTACCAAAACCCTGTGCATTCCCTTAGATACTGTCTTTCAGAGGAAATAATATCATGATTCTGTAGCAAATACACTGCTGGTCAAATCTTTTAGGGCCTTAATATTTTCAAAACTATCTAAAAAGGCAAGAAATCTGTTTTCCTTAGGCTTTGAAGGTATCAACTTTAGTATCTTATTCTCCAATTAACAGTAATTTCATCCTGATTGTTTCTAATCAGTTCTTCCTCTAAATTCACAAATTGATTCAATAGCTCTGTGTCTACACCAGTAATGAAGCACTCAGTAATGAAAGCTCACAAATAATTTGTTTCCTATTTTGATTTTTACTTTTTTTTTTTTTAAATTTATGGCAACAAAAATGACTGCTAAAGCTCCCTTAGCTTAAGCTCCCATCTTGGGTTTAGGTGTCTAAACAATAAAACTACCAAATATTTCTTGCATTCTTATTTTTTAAGTATTATATAATTATTTTTCAGTAAAAGCAATATCCTGGAATTTTAGGTAGTAGGTCAGCACTGGGGGAAGGAGGTTTTGTATCTGAACTGTTGAAGATAAAACATTTTTACATATGTCTTTACATGACTTCTGTATTCAGCTTCCCTTCTAGTTCCCTGCATAATTGTACATTAATGCAATCTGTGAAAATATGACTTTTCAACTCTTGCATTATTTTTTTCCAGATCCCACTTATATAAGCATTTGAAAGAAACATGAGCTGGAACACTGACAAGGTCTTTGTGATAATTTAGAATAATCTTCTGCATGGAAGGAGCTCCTACATCTCAAAGCACTACTTATGTTTTTGTGTTTTATCACCTATTTAAAAAAAAATCTGCAATGAGAAACATTTTATGATATTTAAAGGAGCTTCAGTATTTTTTAAACATCTGACAGTTTAAAAGTATAGTTAGTTTGTAAGTTGAGCTAACCTCTTCATTTCTCCTTAAGGAGAAAAAAATTGTTAATATTAGTTGAAAGCATGACATTATTGCTATTTTTGAATGTAATTTTGTTTCTAATGATAGAACAAAGCAGAAAGAGTTTACTGCGGTGTGTAGTTCTTGATACGTTGAATGATGCTCTGTAATATAATTTCATTAAATTTGGAGAAAATCTAAAACTTTGTCAAAAGCTCAAAACATTAAGTAAAATGGAAGAAAATGGAAGTGCCATAAAAGGATGATATTAAATGTAGCATTAGAAAGGGTGAGAGAAAATACAGAATGCCACTGGGATGATCCCTTCAGCACAACAATTACTGCTTCTACTGATTATCACCAGGTAAGCTGGGACCTCTAGAAGTTGTTGAGTCCAACCCCTCCTGCTCCAAGCCTCAAGTTATCTTCAGAATTAAAACTTGTCATATAAATAATTTGCTTAATTGAGGACATAAAGTTACTGTTCAGCATCTAAGGAGGTTGTTAATTTGTTTATGCTTTGGTTTTATGTTTTTTCATTCTTTGAATGTTATGAATTTAAAATCGCCAGATACCTTTTACCCTTCTAGATGATCAACAGAACACGAGTCTGAAAACAAATGTGGAATGAAGGCAGAGGGCAATACAGCCTGTCATCTGTCCCTTCCAGACTCGCCAAAATCACACTACCATATTTTATTTAGCCCTTAATCTTTTAAAAGCAACTAGCACATGGATAATCTCTCTGGAGCTGTAGAGTTTTGGGCTAAGTTGGTTTTCATTGGGTTTTTCTGTTCTGGGCTCATTGGGTGGTTAGGTTTGGGCTTTTTTTTTTTTTTTTTTTTTGTTTGGGGTTGGGGAAGGAAAGAGCAGTGAACCGGGCTGTATGCACATATGTTGTTTAATTGGGTTTGTGCTCTTCCTTGGTTATGGAATGTAAGCTGTGTATTTCGCTAGAGGCACTGACTCATCTGGCCAGTCTAGTCAAGCAGAGTGTGCAGTGGAATGATATATTCCTTCATTCTTTGTTTTCCTGAGTTTTCAGCAGTTCTTTAAATGGTGTTTTTCAAACCCTGATTCAACTGTCGTTGGAGTTTGTATCTCTGGAGAGTCAACCATGTGGGGGAAAGGCAGTTCAAGTCTGCTTTTACACTCTCCCTCCAAGAAGGCTAATGTTTTGCATCCCTCTGGATTCCATTAGTTTGGATCAACGGTCTCACACACTCTATTTCCTGATACTACGATCTGTTCCTGTTCTCCTGCGTAGTCTGACCACTCTTCTTGGAAGGTAGCCTTCCAAGACTATTTTAAAAAACAGTAAATGTTTTCTGAACTGAAATAATGCTGCTTCTTTTTCCCATGTTGTCCTAATACAAAATAAAAACAAACACTTCACTCATTTGTTGCATTAGTAATATGCCTACAGTTCATTCTTAGAATATTAGGAAAGATTTTTACTGAGAGGGCAAGTTGAATAACAAAGGCGCATCCATATAAGCAAGTCAGATTTTGTGAAATTTGGACATTTTCAGGTAGCTTGTGTTTGCATTTTGGAAGCTAATTCATCAGAGTTTTAGCACTGGTGAGTTTACGAAACTTGTAATTCTGGGCAGTAAAATGAGACACGCAGCTACATCCATGTATGAGGGACACACATATTTTATAATGTGATTTTAAGTAGAGGTCATATTACAGTAACCCTTTGGTCAAAAGTTTCATATTGAGATGTCCAACCTACACAGCGAATTTCTAACTACTTGAAGTTCTCAGTGGAATCTAGATAACTGGATGTTTGTCTCATGAGCACTCACCATCTGCTATTCTTTTAGTTTTCTTTCATTAGAAGTCTATGATTCCAGAATTTCTTGAGTCAGATCTTTAGAATTGGAGGGGCTATAATAGGAAGGTATTGCTTTATGATTGTTTTTATATAACTTTCCCTAGAATAGTTGATCTTTAAACAGTAAGGACTTCTCAACTTTAATTCTACAAAACAGGCATTTTGTCATAATGGTGTTTGCATTCTGCTGAAACCCACAGGAAAGAAATTGCTTCACTGCTGTCCCCTGCTATTGGAATCCTAATAAATAAACGATATGTTTTTCAGGGAGTGCTTTCTTAATGTCAGTGACTGGTCTTAAAATAAGAAGTGGCCTGCAATCAGGAAAATATTTTTAGTTAAAAGAGCTGCTGCAGGAAGCACTGTATTCAGTGCTATAGTGTCAGAAGCAAATCCTTATTGATTTGGACCTCTCTACATTATACATCTTGCTGATCAACTCTCTGATAGTGCTGCTCCGTCAGACACTGGAGGATTGGATTCAGAGTAAATAGACCTGCCAGAGCAGGTTTCTGCCATGATTGGATCAAAGGCCTGGGACTCATTTTACAGTTTTTTCACCATAAAGGTCTTTTCAGTGTTTGTTTGACTTTGCAAAAGGAAATTAAATGTGTCTTGCCATGCATCAAGTTTTACTTGTTGGTTAATGTTTTCCCTGATGCTTTCATCATCCTTTGGACACAAAAATCCTTTAAACCACCTGTTAAATTAACACGCTATTTAGAAAAACATGCTTTCTTAGCTCCTGTACAGCTTCTTTTAGAAAGCGTGCATTTGTAAGTTGGCTCTGAAAGCCCCACCAATTAAGATTTCTGAATAATGAACAATTTGTGTATTATGATTCTGTAGCCATGAAGTCAAAGTTGCATTCTTAAAACAGAAGTGGTGTTACTTTTTCTTTGGACTTCAAAGAGAGATTTGGTATTCAAGCTTTTGGACCATTTTGCATTTAAAAGACATGTATGTGGATGTTATTCATAAGGCCATCATCTCAAAAAGCAGTCTGGATTAATTCATTTGGTCTCTGGGGCAACAGCCATGGCTGTCTTAAGGCAAATATATCTTCTAATTAATTTCACCTAGGTATCTTCAGGCATCATTGCTGGTCTATAGTCATTTGTGTCTGACCTAGCTGAAAAATGTCTGTGCTCGCTGAACAAAGTAAAGATATATCTGTGGTGTAAAATTGAACAGATGAAAGTGAGAATAATTACAAAATTTAAAAAGTGTTGCTGAATTATTTTTCTCTTGTATTCTCCATAGTGCTGTTGATAACATGAAAATGGGTCCTTCCCACACCTACCTGTTGGGTGCTGCTGTTCTGTATAGTGCTGGCTGTTCCATTTTCTATGAATTTTCCTTAAGGTTTTGAGAGAACCTTTGTTCCCTTGCCTAGCTGCTTCTGAAAGAGATTCAGGCTCAACATCAAGAGGATATGCCCAGAATATTCCATTTTTTTTTTCTTGTGTGCAGCAGGTAAGTTGATGGACTTTTAATTTGATTGCTTTGCAGAACTTCGTAGACTATGCCTAGAGGTTTTGGCAGGGGTTGTTTGGTTGCTTTGTAGCACACTTTGATTTTCTGACAATGTTACTTGAATGTACTATTTTCCCATCTTAATTCCCATCATCTTAAGTGTGATGGTTGATTTTACCTCTGCTTTGTTTGGGGTTTGGTTTTTTTTTTTTGCTATCAGTAGCTATGCTGTTCTGCTGTAGTAAGTTCACTGTAGAAAAAGATACTTTTTCTGTTATGACATTACAATTTTATGTTTTATTGGCTCTTTAAGAAACAGATAATTCAGTGGACTATGCTAGGGTGATCACCCAGCACTGCTGTAGTTTACAATTTTAAGTATTCCCTCTCTTTCTAGGTCATAGCAGCCCTGAATTGAGACTATTAGTTTCATCCCCTCTGAATTATGTTTTCTGTGCTGTGACTCCCAGCTTAGACCAGTGTCATAAAGACACATTTAGAGCCCTTTTGGAGACAGACATTCAGTAACCTCAAAATTGTCAGCTTATTTGAACAAGTGATCTTTAAAGAGAAAAGGTGGGGGAGAAACAGAGTATACGGGTGTCAGCAGCCCAGCTCCTGGAGTAAAGGAAGGAAGTTGAGCAATTTTCAGATAAATTGATTAATCCCTTCCTCCACACAAATACAAAATTTGAAGACCACTTCAAAGCACAACGATCATCATGATTCGGGATGCTGTAAAATCATTAGAGAATGGGGAGATTAAGGATGCAGCATAGCTCAGAACATAATGGCAGTTGGTGAAGCTGATAGATTTGTAAGGCATAGAGAGGATTGTGAGGTTCACTTTTATTCACATATCCAGCAAAATGCAATTAATAGGCAGTTCAAAATAATATGCTGTATAGGACATACAAAAGACCTATTGTTTACTCTCATGAATGTGTAAGAGCATGAAATTCTGTTAAAAACGGGTAAGAAAATACCAGTTAATTTCTATTTCTGATGAGTCCCTCTTTTATTTGTGCTTTCTACTTGTTTATTTGTTTGGGCAAAATAGTGGATTCTATTAGTCGCAGCTTTTAACTGCTCTCCAGTCACACCACTCCAGTGAAGCCATGCATTTCCATACAGGAGGGCTTTGCCTCTTTATTACTTGCTCTGATGTGAGCAGCAGCCCATGGAAAGGACTAGAGTGAACCATATAACATCATTACTATTAATAGGCTCAGAAAGCAGAGTCCATGAAAATACACTAGTTCAGCTTCAAAAAGGAAAGAAAAAAAAAAAAGAGTAGTTTTACCACACCTCATTCAAATGATGAATGAAAATGCTGAACCATTTCTACAAGACAGATGAACACTCTTGAGCTGAAGAAGGTTGTTCAGGCAGGCTGCATCCATGAAACCTGTGGTTATGAAAGATGACTGCAGTATCTTTGTATCAGTATTAATGATGCTTAAAATGCATTCCTGAATATACACATCTGCTTACAGATATAGATAGATTTGAAGGCATGTCATGCTTTGTGGCTTTTTTCTTCAACTAATAGATTAGTGGAAGTGGCTGCCATAGTTCAGCTTCATAACTTCACTAATGTAAATTGAAAAAGTTTGGTTACAGTTTGACAAATGTTCCTGTCTACATCAAATCCTCTGAACCATAATAATTTTTATCTAGAGATCTGCCAAAGTACTTGAGAATAATTTGGGCAGCTGGCGAACTGTTACCCACTAGTTCACAGACAGAACTTTCACCTCTTCCTTTGTTTCCACTTCAGTGAATTTGGCTAGAAAAATTGTTAGCACAATGGGTGAGACTTTGCTTCTCTAAAATATTTTATTTACCTCTTAATATGCTGTTGTCTTGTATTTACATATGCACTGAGATATGATATGTTACTGAATTGCTGAGGTGGTAATATAATACCACAAAATATACAGTATTAATTTTTACTGATTAAACTGGTGATGAACTGGTCTATATAATCTGTGCTTTAGTATTCTCTTAGATCAATTCTGGGTGATTTTTTGAATGGTAGAACTTACTGACTAGCAGAAAAACTATGAAAAACTGGCAGCTTTGTAAGTAAAGAAATGCAAAGAAAAATTTCCCATTTGTGTCCCACTGGCGTTCCCAAACCTTGATCCAAGAGAATTATTGCTGTTACCAATACAATTAGGGATTTGCTGGTCATTGCTATTTGTGGAAAACCTGATTCCTTTTATAATAGTAATAGGGCATTAATCTGTGCAGGAAATACTTTAGCTTGTCAAAATAGTTTAAAGACTTGTGGATAGGTACCTATATTAAAGAATTAAGAGCATGTGTAATTTTTTTTTTTCATGTATGAAAGAATGCTTTTACCTCTGCTTTGCTTTAAAAGCAAATAATTTTAAAAGGCTATTATTAATACAATGAAGAAATGTACCAATTTGCAGAAATTAATAGGCTACCCAAGGAGGTGGTTCAGTCACCATCCCTGGACATGTTTAAGAGTGGTTTAGATGTGGTGTTGGGGGATATGGTGGGATATGGTGTAGGGGAGAACTTTGTAGAGTAGGGTGGATGGTTGGAGTCTGATGATCGCAAGGGTCTTTCACAAGCGAAATGATTCTAAGTTCTGTTAAACTGCACCCTCTGCAAGGTGTGGGCTAAAGAGCACTTGGTATTTACTGGCAGTCTAATGAACGTCTTGCCAGTCTAATCAAAGTACTACAAACAGTTATTGTTATTCTGAATAAAATGATACTAGCGTACAATATTACAGCTCATTACCAATAATCATCCTCTTCATACTTCTACAAATAAGATTTCTTGTTTCTACACACTGGGTGTTGTGCTCACCCTTCCAGAGTGTTTTTATGGCAAGTTGTGAGCATTCAAGTTCCTTTTCTGGAGGGAGAAGAATATTGATGGTGGGGAGTTTTCTTCCTTCTCAAATTTGATCCACTTGGGGTTGCTTTGATATGATTTCAGTTCATTGCTAACACTTCTTTTCTTACCGGTCCACAAGTTTTATTATGCAATGGTTGCTTAGTTTCATTATACCTTTACCACATGAAGTTTAATTTCTTTTACAAGTAAAATCCATGCAATTTCAGAAAGTGAAGCTGAACAAAGTTAAATTATTGTCTGGTGGTGCAGTGAGCATATACTGTTATGGCTAAAACAATCACAGGTGAAAACACAGCCTGACAAGTCCTGGGGCCCTGTACTGTAATTGGTATAGAGCCTGTGGCATGTTGCTAGCAGCAGCAATAGCCCATCACCTGGACTTGCAAAGCTGCTGTTCTAAATACGTGGGAATGTAACACAATCATTCTTTCTGTGGCTGTTTTATCCAAAAGTAACTTCTGGTTTCAACTGTTGTACTGAGTTGACTATATACTACAGCTGTGGAACAGCTACTTCATAAAGCTTCCTGTTCCTCACCTGCTCTTCCAGGCTGGAGTAAAAGAATTTGGGAGATTGTGGGTATTTCTTCCTATCCTCCTGCTGTAAAATGTTGTGGTTTTCAAACTGAACATATTATGCAATAGCAAAATTCAAAGATGTGGTTCTGTGTGACTTGAGAAGATGTTATTTGGGGATGTAAAAGACAGCAAGGTCTGTTTCTTTCTTGCCTTATCACAAGTAAAAAGCAAGCTGCATGTACTTCCTGACTGGCGGGAAGGGCTTTAAGTAGCAAGATTTGCATAATAAACATTAAATACACAATGTTCTCACTTCTGAGCCTGAAGCTGCCTGAGTGCTGCAGCTTCCTGTGTAGCAGATTCTGAACTAATGTTTCTTAGGCACAGGTGTGCGTGCAAGTGCATATGTGCATCCTCCATGTGCACATTTCCCCACCACATATAATAACTAGTAATGCTATTAACAGTTTAATACACCTTTTAAATGCAGAAAGATTAAAAAATATGTTTACATGTTACTTAAAGGAAATGTGCAAAATATTTTAAATTTTAGAGTTCTATGAACAAAAATCCAGAGACATTTTAACTTTATAATAGCAAAAATGCTGAGTAAAGAATAGATCCTGTTTTCAGATGGCATGAGGTATGATAGCAAACATCTTCTTTTGCACCTGACATTACCAAATCTATAACTTTTCTGTGAAGCAGGACATTCCAGTCCAATTCAGAAATGGTGGCTCCTGCTGCTTTACAGCTGTCTTTCCAGGGTTGAAAGGCCAAAGTTGAAAAATACCCCACATTGATCTGAAACCATAAATGGAATAGCATAGAATGACTCTTATACAGGAATGCCAGAAGCAGCATCTTAACTGAGAATTACTCTTCAGGTGAAATGTTATACTTGACAGTATACATAGTTCTAGTTCAGTGCAATATGAAATAAATTAGGTTTTCAGTCACCTTCAGTTTTATTATTAACAGGGATTAGACTAGAACAGTTACATTGTGATTAAGATTTCCAGTTCAGTCACAATATATTTATATTGAGTTAAAGAAAAGAAGGTATGTTCTAATTGCCAGTGATTTCATCAACTATTTGGGATTGAAATCATTTGAGGCAAATTCTGCCAGACACATCTTGTGGAAACAAATTTTGAAATGTCATATCAACTTCAAGTAATTAGCATTAAATTGAAGAATATCTATCAAAGGAAGTTTATGCTTTCAAAGGAATCTATAAATTAGGAAAGGAGCCGCATGGAGAAATATCTAGAGTAAATGATGCTGGTAGTGTCCAACTCTCCAGCAAAGTATGTCAGGCTCAAACAAACAGATAAAATGATCCAGCATTACAATAGATTGAAAGTAATTCTTCATGGATGGCAAAAAGAAGCAACACAGATTCTTCCAAGTATAAAATTATATTGTGACTACATAGATGAAATCGCTGCATCTGATGAGATTCTTTGCAAGGACACTGCTTCAAAGTATCATATAACACAAAATATTGCTTTGCTGAAAAATGCTGCGTGCAGGCTTTAGTGGCTGTCTATATATCGAGAGCAGTTTGAAATGTTTTATGATGTCCAGGCATGAATAGTGCCAAGAAATGTAAGGTCTCTAAGCAGAATCTGACAAAACCCAAAAGTAAAATGTAGAGCAAGTGAAGCTCATGAAATTCCATATTAAACTGTGACCAAACCTCTCTGAGTTTATTCAACAGAAAGCGTTACCTGGTAAGATGATAGAAGTAGCTCCAAACTTTACAAACAAATACATGAGAATTAAGATTGTCATTGAAACGTTTCAATACAAAACACGCTATAAAGAAAAAGTTGCTTATTGTGAAATTCCAAGTGAATTAGGTACAGGTAACAGCTTACTGTTTAGCAAGAATTCATTTGAATATACCTCTGATATGTTTCAAATATCTCATGTTAACTTCTTACTATGTATAGACAAACTAAAAAAAGACTAAATACAGCATTTGAAAACTTTAAAATTAGTGAATTCAAATGACAACTTTTATGCAAGCGAATATCTTAGCTTTATCAAATTTGCTAAGCTTTACTGCAGTCACTAGTTCATACAACTATGCATTTTAGGAGAAGAGTAAACAAAGGCCGGTCTTGTCTAAATTATATGCTTGGAAGTTCTTTTATTACATCCAGCCAGTTTTGGTCATGCAACTTTATAGATATATCCAGTCTCAAATTAAAAATGTAAAATGATGGCAAATCCATATTCCATAGCAATTTTTTTTTAATCTAGTCAACTCTTCTTAAAAATGTTCTTTATATACTTTTTCTATTGTATGCTCATTAAACAGATAGAAGGCCCCTCCAAAATTCATTATCTTTATCTTGTATCAGTGTTTACAGTCTGTGATCAGGGCTTCTGTTATTCTTTCATGTCTTTGATAAAATAAATAAATTCATCTCCTTTTATCTTCCATTCTATAATGACAATTTTTGAATGTAAAATGTAATTGGTAAAATATTGTTGATGAGGCTGAATCTCAAAACTTTTCAGCCTGAAACTGCTGATAGCTTTAATTCTGTAAGAAATGAGAACAAGGTCATTGAGTTCTTGACTCTTTCACTGACCAGTTAACACTATGTTTTCTGTGAGGCACATATGCATCCTTTGTATCTCTTCATATCAATCTTCTGCAGCTCTTCATCAAAATCAAGATGCTACTTTGACATGGGATAATTTTAATATTTTGTGGCAAAAAAATATAAACTGTGTGTCCATTTAATAGTTTGCTCTGGACAAATCTAATGCCAGATGAAAATAAGACTGAGATATAGTGAGTTGTATTGTTGGCTGTTGAGAAGTTCATAGGCTAGTGATAACTTTTGGTCAATGTGTCTCTGTCTTGCCTTGACTGCAGATCTTCTGGGTATGTATGTTAAGGAGCTGACAACTGAAGAAATAGAATCATACAGTTTGATGTTATTGTTGTTTACACTGATAAAATATTTAAATTGCCTAAAGGTAAAATAAAAAAATAAACAAAAAAACCCACTTGATGCAGAAAGCAAAGACAAATAATATTCGTTCATGGACGTGGAAATCTTGAGTTTAAGTTTGCTTCATGAAGACTTAACTTACTGTTCCCAGAAGGTGTAATCAGATGGTACTACCTACTGTCATGGCACCTGAGAGTATTGGCAAATCCAAGATTAAAGTTTCCCTCGTTGGTTTTGTTAATCAATGGTCCAAAAAAAATTGAGGCTGATCAGTTTAACTGGATCCACAGTCTTAACTCTACATACAATACATTTGCAGATACATGGTATCTGATAAAAGCTGTTAAGGTAGGCTGTAATTTGTGGCTGAAAATGTCTCGTGGCTTGTCCTGGATGTGTCTCCATTTATTTTAAAAAGTACTCTTGCTGCTTTTTGTAATACTTCTTATTTTGGTGATTAGGTGATTTTTAAATGGAGGCAAAAATATGTACTAATTGGCTTTCTTTACAGAAAACAAATGTGCTGTGTGTTGCAACACATTTCATGTGATGAAAATACAGAACATGTGAGTTAAAAGCTTATTTAAATTTCAGAGGTGAATTTTACATCAATGTTATAATTCTCTGCAGAAGAATTTTTCTGCTTGGAAGAAGCAGATGATATGACAAACCATGCTAATTTTAACCTAGTAGCATATTGTTGTGCCTAGATAACTTATGAAGACTACAGGCTACAATGTTCGCATTTAGAACATAAAAGGTTTTCATAATCTTGTTGCCATTATTTTTGCATTCCGTATTGATTCTCAGGCCTGTAACATTCTTAGGTGATGTGTAGTGAGAAATGTTTGCCAAATTTTGTGAATGAATCCTTAAATGAATAGAAAGTTATTTAAAACATTAGTTCAAAAAGGGTGGAGGAATGAATAGAGAAAAGTTGCAATTTTCTCAGTAATTTCTTTGCATATAACTGACTTCTTAATTCACATCACTCACTCTTGACTCGCTGACATTTCTTGGCACTGTCTGGTAAACCAGAGCATTCTAAGGATGCCATGTTTCATCCCAAGATTTGAAAATAGTTCTTCTTGCAGCTTTCACTTCCAAGTAGAAAAATATGCAATTAACCATAATGTTGTTATAAATCATCGGTTTACAGTGCCTGGCTGTCTATGTCCTGATAAACAGAAAGGAAAAGAAGTCATCCCTGATTCTAGAGCTCAGTAGCCCAGACTGGCTCACATCCATGCTGCTTGGGGGCCACTGCCCCTAGAATAGACTGACTGTGACAACATTGCAGCACACAGATGTCTACCATTTCATACCATTCTGTAACCCTGAGATATAACTGTTATTTTGATTTTTTTTTTCCCTGTTAATTGTGTCTGAACAAATGTGAGACTTGTGTTACTGCCCATCTCAGTGCTTTCTGCAAAACACGGTGGTGGTGTGCTATAAACCTGAGGTGTGGTATGAAGGTATGCGGGAGGTTTGAAGGCACAAACTTGGTAGCCTTGGAGAAGTGTACAGATTGAAAGGAATCAAAATTTATGTAATCTAATTTGTTCTGCTTATTGACTCATGTCCAGATTCTATCTGTTGGTGAGATTCAGAACTAGGGAGCAAGACATTAAGGATCATGCAGTCGGGAGTCCTGTGCTTAGTCTCGTTCTTTGACCTTCTTTTATTTAGAAGTGTAGATGTGTACAGTCAGTCTCTGAACTGGCTTCCTTTTCCTCGTATATCTCTGAAGCCTTTTGTGGATAAGATTCAGTATTGTTTTGCACATTTTCCTCCACTGATCAGCTCAGCCTTTTCAGTTTCTGGAAGTCCGAGTCTACTTTTCTACCTCCTTTTCTCTAGAATAAGCAGAAGGCTGAAGGTTTACTCTTTATTTGACACTTATAAAATGAATCTCACAGGAAATATCTATTTTGGATGCCTGTTTTCTGATTATACCTGTGAACACTATCTTATGGTTACAAATGCTTCAGAGCTTTTGATGACCATAGAGGGTTTTGGGGTTTTTCTGTTTGGCTTTGGTTTTTTGTATGTTTTTTATTGTTTTAGGGGACTTACCAATCATTTGGTTGTGGGATTTTTGGGTTTTGGGGTGGGTTTTTTTTCGCTTGTTTTTTTTTTTGATGATTATGATTTAGCAAACCTTGTCTTAAATCCTACAGTTGTCTCATCAAGTACTGGTCTGACATTGATGTATTTAAAATCATACATTTCACAAAACATTTGAGCTCCTAACAATCTAAATATGATTCACTGTCAGTGCTGCAGCTCCTATGTTCAACAGTGCTGTTTCTGGATAGCAGCAGTAATAATTAAGAATTAGTATATGATTTCCAACAACTATTTAATCCAAGAAGCCAAGATTCCTATGACTACCACTGCAAGCTGTGTGTATCTAAATTTTTTCATTTTGTGTTCCCTGACCTTCTCACTATTACCAGCTTTCAGCTGAAGTGAATAGAATGTAGTTTCAGGTATAATAAGTGGTCTAATATATATCCTTCATTAACATTTGCTTTAAAATTTTAGGAAAGGCCATTCTCACTACCTTGAACCTGCCTCAACTGAAGTGGTGAGTATGTGACAGTGTTTTCTTATATTTTTTCAGTGTATCACAAGCTATATGAGTGATTCCACTTCTGAAATTACTGGAGATATTAATCAGTTCTGTAGTTTCTTCCATCTTTTTTGCCTCCTATTTAATCACTCTAATTTGTCATTAAGTTTTCTATTGCCAGCCTTTTCTAGATGTCTCTATGACAGGACAATTGAATTCTGTCAACTTAATTTTATATTCTGTTGACAGCTTCCCTGTGCTAGTAACGGCATCAATTTTTAACATTTCAGTGCCTTTCTACTTGAATGGTGTCAGAATCAGATTTAATATTTGACATGGGTTTGACCCACAGTAAGCAATCTATTTCCTGGAAAAATTACAGATTTCAACATTTTTAGTTTTACCTTTGCATCTTTCACATACTCTGCAGTCAGAAAGACAGCCACCAGGTGAGCTAAAGCTTTCCTGTGTATTTTGGGGCAAATACTGTAAAGGAACATCAGCTATCACAATGACTAGTAGTGTGGCTTACAATCAGTTAGAGCTCAGTTCTGTTGAATATATTAAGACTACTTCTCTCTTAGAGGTTTCTCATGAACATTTTTATGATTGTACACTGTATGATGCTTGTATGCTATGTTTCTTTTTCAGTGTTTTTGGTGCTTTTCCATGTGCTTCCACAAAATTGTTTTAATATTTGCAAACTATGGCTCTCTTTCCAAGGCAGAAAACTGCTTACGACTGCTAAATTACATGTTCTGTGCTTTTTTTTTTTTTCTGCAAACATAGTTTGTCTGCATTATGAAGGCTCTGTGGAAGTGTTCATTAATTTCTTTTGCCCTCGTGTATTACTGTGTATCTTTGTATTTCCATCTGATTCCAATTGACAGTTTCTGGTCTTCCTACCCAGGCTTGTAATATGATGCAACAGTGCTCTGCAGCTTGTGAAATTCTAATTTCTTTATTTAAAATGTTCTGGCAGTAGTCTTGTCAATCTCTTATCCCAGTTACAATCTGAACATAAATTAGGATTTCAGAAGCCCTCTACATACGTCTATCATTAGTTGATCAAAATACTGATATACATGGCTATGAAGTTTTCTCCTTTTCAAAATGACATACAAAATATTATGTATCAAGTTTAATTTGTTCTTCACATCTCCATAGGAGAACCTGGAAACTGTGTCAAAAATTTTAACTTGACTTTCACTGCCTTATTCAGGAAGAAGTAAGGAAGAAAGAATAAAATACTGTTTCCAAACAAGGCAGCCTGATAGTTTACTTAGAAAATGTGGAGGAAAAAAAGTTTGGAAAAAAAAAAGTTTAAAAAAAAAAGTTTTAAAAGCTGAAATTAAAAAAAAAATATTAAAAAAATTTATGAAACATTTAATTATAAAATGTTGAAGCTATGACAGAAGACCAAGTATGCATTTTTTTTAGGTATGCCTTTTTTCTAAGTTCACATTTTAGTGGCTCTGGATATCTACATGAACAAATTCAATTCTTGCTTAAAAAACAAATTAAATTCTTGCTTAAAGAATTGCAGTTGTAACTGAATGTTGCTCTTTGATTTTGCTGCCTGCAATTTTCATCCCTCTCTTTCATGGAGTGCTGTTCTTTTTCTTCGTAAACTTTTTGTGTCATGCGGGTATAAGTACACTCCTAGGTGGTTTTTAATTGGGAAATTGTGTTGGAGCTCATAACTACTACGTGCTTTTTATCACATAAAACCAGGAAGCTTTAAGGAGTCTGAGAAACAGAAAGGAACAAGAACTATTTGTCTCTCATTATGTGCTGACAGAAGTGGCTTAATAACCAAAATCACTATACCAAAAGTTTTCCGTGACTTGTGTTTTATCCTAATTCATACAGGACTCACTTGTAGCTGACTCACAGCTAACTACTCTTATGATTCAGTGTAGACAAAGTCTAAGAACTTAAAATTGCAGCCTTTTGTTGTAGGTATTTCAATGAAATGTAATGTTTAGCTCTTGCTATGAGCTAACATGATCCCACAAAAACCAGCAACAGCGAGAAGTGTTTTCATTAATCGGCCATTTGTGTTCAAAGGGTGGTATCACACAATGGTGTTGATAAGATCCATTTCAGTTGGCTGAAGGCATCAGGTTGCATTTACTCATTAAACAATGACATATCATGATATAATACATCTATGAGCAATAGGATGACAATGACTGACCCTTACAGTAGGTATATAAAAACATATCATGTATTTTCTACATTATTTATTTGATTTGGGAATAGCATAAGACTTTACACCAGGTGAATCAGGAATCCTTTCTCAGCATTTATCTGGAAATATTACTGGATGGAATTTCTTGTGATAGCAGAGAGCAGGGAAAAGTGATGTATGAATTTCAAAAACAGGATCATAAGCTGTCAGGCAATGATAGCTTTGTGCAATATTAATATATGCATCTCACATGGGGAGGTGATAAATGAGACAGCTGTGTGACAAATTGCATAGGCATGTAATAAATAAGTTTACCACATAACTCTGCAATTTATCAGATGCCTTTTGCCATTACCTACTCACTAATCCATCTCTCAGGGATTTATTTTCACAATCCAGATTCCTCAGCAGCTTGAAACATCCTACTTTCTTTTGAAATTCAACCTGCCAAAAAAAAAACTTTTCTCCTGTTCTGCCTACAGTAATTCTGCTAGAACCATGTAATGAGCTAACCTGGACTGTTGAACATTAACAGCTTTGCTATACACATAGATGCCCTTATACTTCTAACATACATTAATTCTCAGCACAGGAAATGGACTACTTAAAATCATAGTATCCCTCACTTCACAATGGGACATACAGTTTTTTCTTCTATTAAAATCTGTTGTATATATGTTTTGAAACTATTTTACATTTCTAGGTGTTTTCCTTTCCTAGTGCAGTAAGCCATGCACTGCTTCAGGTGTATTTTTTTGTAGATATAAGAACAAGAGCAATAATACATTTTTTAAGAAATAAGATCAATGATCTTTGCCTGCTGAACTCATCTCCCTGAGTCTATTAACACCCTTTCCCATCCAAACAAGTCTGAAACCCAAACTGTTTCTAGTAATAAAACATACTTCCATCTTTCACCCCTGCTTTTATTCAGTGAGGAATTACTTCTGGAAAAGCCCAAAACTGTATAGATTACTAATTCTAAATGTCATGTCTTACCTTACAATTATTACAAGTGAGTGTACTTTAACAGGGAAGGACATATTATAACAAGAGCTGATTTTAAAAATGGTTAGCCAAATTATATCATTTTTCTTCTTTTATAAGTCATGTGATTTTGTGGGTATGGCCTTATTGTCAAAAATTTGTAGGTCTTTTTCAGCGTGAGGTTTTTTGGGATACTTTTTTAGCACTTACGAAATTTCTCAAAGTATGGATAACCTTTCCCTTTTCCATTTTTAATTTCTCCATTTTATCCAAATGTTTGTCTTCCCACCTTTTTTTTGAAAGATTCCTGGGAAGTCTGTCATGGTGCCCTGCCTGGACACAGAACAGTTCTCTCCTGGCTTTTTTTTTTTTCTCCTAAATGGTATTGTGCAGGCTGATGTCATTTTTGAAAGTTGTGCTAAATGTTTCAGTGTAACATTTTAAAAACAAATAGCTCCAGGTTATTGTCTGATCAGCTCCACTGTGTCTGAAATAAAACTTCTTTTTTTTCTTCAGCTTGATCTCTGTGAAAATATTTGAAATCTTATGTTGTTATCCTTATTCAAGAAAAAATGAAGCTCTGAAAACTGATAGATGTATATGCTTGCGTGTATGAGAGCAATAAAAATTAGATTTCCGTCACTTTTTCCAGACATTAAAGGTTTTTTGCCCAGAAAGACTAAAAAAAAACCCATAGAATTTGAATGTTCCTATGGTTTTGGACATTATTGTCTTGATTTTATTAAATATACATAGATAAAGTTATTTCAAGTCACTTTTGAACCCTCTATGGTTGGACTAGTGGAATTCCAGTAGTTTGCTTTTATGTAAAAAATATCTTAAAGGAAAAAGGGAATAAAAGCATGTGAATAAAAGTATAAAGTAAAAGTAAAGTATAGTATAAGTATAGTATAGTAAAGTATAAGTATAGCAAAGTAAAGTAAAAGTATAAAGTTTGGATAAAGCTGTTTATATTAGTTTCTTTCACTCTCTTAGATTTCAGCCAAATTCATACTGATTTGTGTATTCTGAAATTCTCTACCTGTAAATAAAAGAAATCATCTTTAGATTTGTTCATGTTTCTCTGTCTGGACAAATGTAGTCAGAGTAAGATCTCTTTGGTGGAACTTGCCATCTTCTTGCAATATCATTTACAAATTATAACAGCTTTTAATTTACTTGGTTTGCTGTTTTAGAAACCAGTTACGCTTGATTTTATGGGAAGTCATGCCCGTCACCTTTTAAGATATCCAACAGTAGCTACCCCAAAACTGTGCATGTCCATGTGTTTTATCTTCATAAAGACCAAAAAAAAAATGCAATAAGATACTGAAGGTAAACACTTCTAAATTGCTTATCCTGAAAACATTTCATCTAAGCAGTCTTTAAATCTTGCAGTTTGTTGTATGTTTTGTTTCAGTAATAAGTACTCTCTGTTACTGCTTACTTAAAGATGGACTGTGACCAAATGATGGTCCATCACTGGCATAGGGAAGTCACTCAGACTCGCATTTGGCAGTGTTTAAAATATGTAGGTATTCGGCCAGCACAGTGTTAAAACTTCCTGTATTTCATGACCTCTTAGTGTGGGATAGGGAGGGGAATTAATGAGGTTAATCCAAAAGTGGGTTATTCCTGATCTCTTTGCAAGTCATAGACAGGCTAAAGCTCAGCGTGATGCTTGGCATCTGCTCCTCCTGTCTCCTGGTTGGCTAGGCTGTTGTACTGGGGGCATTTTTTACTCATAGCAGTAACAAAATACCTCCTTCTGGCCAGATATAAACTAAATAGAACTAGGCATGGGCTGAACCAGTTCTTTCAGAGGGTTTTTTTTTTTCAGAGGGGGGTGCTTACGTAGTGAGCTGCCTTACTTTTAGAGGGAGAATTAGTACGGGGAGGATCAGAAACTCAAACCTAATCCCCTGGTGTCCTGTAGGCTGTAGTAATTGTTATATGACCCACCTTTTATGTATTGTCAGTTGTAGATTATTATGAAAACTTTGTGTCCCACAATACAGCTTGGGTTTCTGTCGGTTTCTTAAGATTTGTACATATCAGAGTTGTCTTATAAGTTTGCAGAGAATTTAAATAATAAGGAACATGATCTTGAAAATAACTTAATATAGATTTCCTTTAGTGCTGCTTGGGAGGGAGGAAAGTAATGTCTTTTTCTCAGTATGCCATTTATCAGGGAGCACAGCGGCTCAGAGCAATTTTGTGCTTTTCTCCTGTCCCAGGCGTCCTCATATAGATTTTTGCTTCTGCTAGCAGGACGGAACCCTGAAACACAACCTGATGCTTTGTCTTGATGAGCTGCTATTTATTGACTGCAAAGGTATTTGTTCTTACAGCACAGGGGTAGTGATAGAATTATGTCCTACAAAGCAATCCTTACACTTTTTCATTTCTGTCAGTATCCCATGAGCAGAAATTAAAACTTTTTGATTAAGAACACTTCATTATTGATCTATCTGACCAGGCTAAGCCTTGAACATGGGTTTTGCTGAGCCCTTGTGCTTCCTGGGGACACTCAACAGTAGTAGGGAGAATTTTCCTACACACCCTGAAATCATTAACAAAGTTAGAAGAAGAATGAGCTCCAGCAGGTGATTCTATATTAAATTAAATAATTTCTGTAGAGAAGAAAATATGAAGTGTATTTTTATCCAGATCCATCAAATTTTAATACCTGTAGTAATTAGTAAAATCTCATTAGTGGCATTTCAAAAGATGTCAGAGGTATCAGAACCTGTTGCTTTGTATTTATGTCATGAAAGTTGGCACTGGGATGTTCTGGGGTTTTCATGGTATTTCAGAAATTAATCATTTGTCATGTGCTTTTATTATTTTTTGTTCTGTTATTTGCAGATACTGGAAGGGGCATGACTTTAATGGGAATGAAACGTATTTAGTTTGTTTACCTGCTCTAAACATAAGGTACATTGAGAAAAAAACAAAGCAATGCCTTCTTGTATTTTACTCTTCTCTTTAGACTACCATTATTTTAAATGGCACAGAAAGAGTACTAAATATAAACGTTTCCTCCTTATTTTCTTGCTATTTCTGGTGACTTGGCCAAGTTTCACCAATAGCAGTAAAATTCTGATGGGGGGAAAAAAGAAACAAAATCATTGTAACTGAGAAAATTTCCACTGGTACATTACATAGCCAGGCAATCCCAAACAAAAGATCTTACTTCATGTGTTTTCATTCAATTTTTCTTTAGCTATGTTTTTAACAAGTCTTGCTGTTTCATCTAAAAAGTAGTGCATCGGATTTACTGAATATGTGGACATCTGTAGTAGTTCACAGCTCATGTAATTTTTTCTGATTTGGATTTTGGAGCACAATTTGCATGTATTATTTATTTCTAAGCTTCTGAACTAATTTATATCCATGGAAGATTTGAACCCTAATTATTTTTTCTGTGTTGCCATCTTTTGCTTTTGTTCTATCACATGCCTTTAAAATTAATTGAAAAATGATGAATACTATTCATTTTTGACGAGTTTAAAATAAACTTGTTCAGATAATGAGACATACCAAAGTATGAAAGGATATTTTTTGTGATGTTACTCCATTGCATTTTTAATATCCCCTTGGTGTTCTATTTCACTTGACATATATATTTAAAATCAAAAAGGAAAGATGTTAGTACCATATTTCATGTTTTCTGACTTGTTTCTTTGGTAGTATTGCAAGGCATATGAAGGGAATAATTCTGATGCATTCCGAACATGACTAAAGGTAATGAAGAGTTCTGGAAAATACAAATCAGTGTCCGAGTCCTTACCCATTTAAGTGCTATTTGTATGCAGTACATTTTGTTAATAGTGTATTCATAATGATGTAAAGAACTCTTATTTTGCTGCTAGAGAGCACAGAATCAGATTTAGCATTTATTTAAGCTGCACTTCTCTTTTATGACTTGGTGGTAAATAATGCATATGTGCATGAATAATTTTTAAATTTTTTTGTGGGGGTAGATGAGTAGTTTGTTCAGTTCTGAAGATGAATCATCTATTTAGCTGTATAATATAATTTTACTGTCCAGTAGCATCTGTAGAATTACCATTTGTAACAGAGAACAGAAAAAGAAGATAGCTTGTGAAGGAACACACTGACATCTCCTTTTTTCTCCTACTAGTAAAACAACTCTTTCCAGATGTGATTAGTGTGGTGCTTAAGGGTTTCTTTGGGTGATATAAGGACATACGGCCACCGTAGTATCCTTTTTGACTGCATATGGGGTAAAGTACTTATGGCTCAGCCACTGTCACTCCATATACATAACTAGAAAGAATGATTTTCACAAAAGAAGAGATGGATGCCATCATGTGCTGCTGGAAAGTTGTGAAGATAACGTTGGCAGCAAGATAAATGGATTGTGACACTCTGAAAGTGAAACTGATCTTTATTGGATATTGGCACATCCATTTGAATCTGTGAAGCAGGAACAAGGAGCCAGTTATAAGTTTCCCTGTGAAAGTGCTGCAGATGATTATTTACCTCATTCTCCTACAAGAAAAAAAATACATCCAAAAAGACACCGTGGTAGCTCTGTACAAAAAAAATAGCATTAAGAATAGTTTAGATGAGAAGGTAAATGAATTTAAGTAAAATATTTGCATTGTGAAAATATGAGGTAATTGGAAGAAAACAGTACATGACAAGTTTTGCTGAAATTTTTATTTTCCTAGGTGGTGAATCAATAGCTCTTAGAGCAATATAGCAATCCTTTTATATTTATTTCTATACAAACAAAATATCTCTTCTCTCGCTTTTGACTGAAATTGCCATTTAAATATAACTATTGTAGTTAATATAGGAATTTATCATAGCATCTCTTAAGTAGCTGTAAGGGAGATACCGAAGATTACTGTGACTATGCCCTCTGTGTGTATCAACAAAAGTACAGAGCCAGTGTTACTTTCTGTACCCATTTAAATTCTTTATAGATGACACCATCTCAGGGTCATCTGTATCAACCACTACTCAAAGCAAGATTAATTTAAAATTGAAATTGGATAGCTTGAGGCGTTGCCCTCAAATTTTAGTGTGCTTAAGGGGGGAGACACCACAACCTCACTGAACAACCCTTCCAATGTTTGAACATGAAAAGTTCTATCATCTAATTGGAATTTTCTTTGCTACATCTTTTGAACATTGCTTCTTTTTCATGATACACATCTATGAAAAATCTGGCTTCATCTCTAATTACCTTTACGCATCTGAAGACGGTAACAAGAAGATCTCTTCTAGCCTTCTTTTCTTGGCTGAACAAACACAGCTCTTGTTACCTTACCTCATGTCCTCTAGTCACCTTACCACATTGTGAGGCCACTGTTGTAGGCACTGTATTTTTTCAATGTGGGTTTTTTGGTTTTCTGTTTGTTTTGTGGTGTTTTTTTTTTATGTACTGTGGTGCCCAAAACTGGACATGGTGTTCCAGATGTGGTCCTGTAGTGTCAAACAGAGAGAGAGAGTCATTTCCCTTGACCTGCTGGCTACACTTGGACTGATACAGCCCCATATACAGTCGCTTCACAATTGCAAGATCCTATTTGGTACCTGCAAGATTTCTGAAAGCATCTATATTTAACTCCAAAATTCTTAATTCAAAGTAATGTGTTGCACTCGTCTTATGTATGCTATTGGCCACATTTGGCTATGGCTATATTTGGCCATAGAGGTGCTTCCTTCGGATTCACTGCTGTTTTACCAGTGTGAGAGATGAAAAACAGTGTTTCCTATTGAGTCTGTAAAAAACCACATATTTAATGCTGGAAAATATCACATCTGTGTGAGTAGAAGAAATGAAAAACTGGCACCTGCTATGCCTGAGGATGGCAGAGCACTAGGAAGCACTGAGTTTACATTTGTGGGGGCTGGTGTGAGAGATGTAGGAGATGACATTCACTCTAGTAATTGCTTCATCAATGTAAGTATGTATATAAAGTAGGACCTACTAAAGACAACTGCTATCACTACTAAAGAAAAACAAATACATATTTAAGTAAGAATATTTGTGGATGTAGCTGATAATACCCTTCCGGTACTAATGGACTCACATATTATTTTCATGAGGCAACTTTTCATACTGCCAGGAAATAATTTTTACAAATTATATAGCATCTTAGATTTATAAAAGTTGGTTGTTGACATTTTGACAAGCTAAACACATTAATCCTCAACTGCAGAGGAGACCATAGTGTGAAATGAGCGGGATACTTCTAATACTGGGTAGATTATAGTGTTAATTCTGAGAGCAAGCTTCAGTGCATGCACTGTCCTAATTAGTACACAGACAGATCATTCCAAACCCGTCAGAAAAAGTTGCTACTTAGTCTTTTTGGTTACTCTGTTCTTTACAGATGCTGCATTGACAGGGCAGGGGTAGGGAGAAGGCATAGAAATATTGTATACACTGGCTTTCTGTACTAGAAGAGAGATTGATTAATAGTTTTGTTAATCTCCTATATTGACCCATTGTTCTAGCTATATTGTAATGTGAAATTCATGGTATAATTAGTGACTCTAGAAAGAAATAGTAAACTTAGTTTACTAAATTTAATTTAGCAAATAATTAATGAATTTTAAAAACTGATAATCTGATCATCAGAGACAACAAACAGCTGAGCTTTTGAGACCTTTGTGAAGTATTTCTCTGTATGGTTGTCAGTATGTAAAAAAAAATTAAATGCTATATCTGCTCAGTTGAGCAGTTTTGATGAATTTTGTAAGCACCTATAGGCAGAGCCCTGTTTGCTTTTATGATTACTGAAAAAAAGGGGAGAAAAGCAGCTAGTTCTTGAAATCAATAGGGTGAAAAGGTAACATATAATTTGTTTGTAGGGAAGATTCAAACATTTTTGAGTGTTCCTTGTGTGGGCTCTAGTCAGCTTACTCAAATAGAAATGTATGCAGTATCCTAATGTAACATTTTCTATATCATAATTCATTCTTCTTTGTTATGATACAAGAAATATTATGCTTGGAACTCTGCTGACTCCTGGAGCCAAAGCTGTAGAGAAACATCAGCACAGTATGAAGTATGGGCTAATTAGGAAGGGGTTATAATACTGCATCTTACTTTGGAAGGAAGAGAGTGAAAATGGTGTGGAGTACATTTTATTGGGTAATAACAGAAAGTCATTGGATTTTTATTATTATCTTCATAATTCCTTAGGATTTGGTTAAAATAGCAAAATCTGGGACTTCTGTTGTTTTGCGGATGTTTCCCTTCTCTCAGCTGTTGCAATAAGATGAGTTTATGTTCCCTAACAATGTAGTGGGGCTTTTTTCTGCTTTTTTATTCTCATGAATGTTAATTGTTTTTTTGTTTGTGTCACTTGCTTAGAAAAATTGTTTGTTTTGATTTTGAATATCACAGAATTAAAATGAAGAACTTTGTCTTTAAAGATGCCGGCAGATAACGGAACTTTCTGAGGTGTAGACAAGCTCTAAAGAATAATCTGCTTTTAAAAACATAACCACTGCAGGTATGTGTTTTGCTTCTGGCGCGGGTGTTTGGATGATGCTTTGACCTGAGGGGTTTGGATTATGGTGATGAGGAGCTCTTGCCAACATTAGGGAGCAGTGCTGTGAGGACACGGGCTCCTGCATTGTTAATGGGAGTGATATTTTATCGCAGCCCTATTAGGCAAATCGTAATAGCACTGCAAATCTACTAAGGCATGGAAAGAAAACCTGTATTGTACTAAAGCATGTCCCTGCTCTGCTTTGGGCAGAGTGGCCCTTCACTGGACTATTATTTTCCTGTGCTTCAGAATGTTGTCTTGTTCCACAGGTTATAAGTTTGGCACCGAATAGACATGTTTGGGATTGGACTTCCACCTCCCTAACTTGAAGTCCTTGGTTGTGCTCTTATGGCGTGCCTTGATGAATGCAATGTAGACACTCCTAGATTGTGTCCTGTGCAAATCACAGCCTTCTGGCTTCCTACAGAATTTGGCTATTAGGATTACTCTATGTACAGACTATTTTCTTTGGCCCTTTGGAAAAAGTTCCACACCACAGAAGTTTGAAACACAGATTAGAATCCTGCAGCATTTTTTAATGCATGTACTCTTTTAGCATAATGAAAGCAACCTAATCTAACCTAAACATGCATGTAAAATCTGCATTTTTGTCTGTTATAACCCCAAAAGAACCAAACTGTAACTATTAGATAAGTAGCTAGACCATTTCCCTGCCCCAAAGTTTGCACAGCTGTACATAAACAATTTGACAGGTGTTTGCTTAACCTATTTCAAAAATTCTTTATCATTTAATTACTTTACATTATATGTGGGTCTCTTTGGAGCTGTTTTTATTTCTGCCTGCACATCTGGAAGGGCTTTCTTCCTTTACTGTAATTCCTTCTTTTTCTATCATGAAGGCAAATTCAAATGTCCCTTCATGAAGAACCATGAGTGGGGGAAGTGTTAATTATTTGATTTCTTTAGAAAAGATCCATTGAGCAAATTGAGTTCAAATTTTCTTAAAAATAAGAACCAGTATATAAATACGAACAAATCTCTCTTCAAAACATTATCGATTACCTCTATTTAAAATTGATTTATGTAATTCTTAGCTTTGAACTTGGGCAATTTAGTCAGGTGTGTTCTTCTGTGAAACGTTCCCAAATGTTCCAGACATATTCTAGCACTTTTTTTTTTATTGTATTTAAACCAAGGAAACTCATACTTTTTTTTTTATGTTTTACCTGCTTCACAAAACCAGTTTTAATCTTTCCTCCATTTAACCACAACTTTCTGTCTTAGTTTTTATTTTCAATATGGGGAAAAGGAGAAAACTTCGTTATGCATCTCTCTTAGCTTTGAAGCACTGCCAAACTTCTTCAAAGCTGTTTCAAGGCTTCCGCTTTGTCACAAAATCGTCATGTACAAAGCTTTTAGCAACCCACACAACAGGGTATTTTTTAAGTACGCCTTCATTAATGAAGAAAGGTTAACTCTGGTGATTCCATAACTTATATGTAAATAAAATCTTCTCTCCAATATATAGGAATATCTTTATACAGTACTGTTGACTGGAAAATGTTTCATCATCAGATTTAAGTTACAAAAAAGTGATGATGTTATATGCTGAAAATTATTTTTACTGTGTAGTTTTCCATTGACTATATTCTGTTTCTAAGCATCAGAAAATGATTTTCAAGAAAGGTTCTCAGTAGATACTCTAAAAGTTTTTGTGATGTTGATCCAGAGTCCTAAGAAACTTCACTGGGATTTTTAAAGTCCTAACTGTTCTTTTATACTTAGATGCATGTGTATGTAAAGAGATGCATCTGTATCACATATATTGGGTTCTAAACATTCAAATTAAATTTGATAAGCATATTAATAAAGTTAATGCAGAGAAAAAAAAATTGTTGCTTAAGCTGTGGACATGTGTGTAGATACATGGATTGTGATCAGCTCATTCTTACTGGAGAAGAAATCCTTCACAAGGGAAAATTTTATGTTCGCATAACTGACTCTACACATAGCAATAAACTGAGCAGGGACTGACTTAAAGGTTTGAATGATTTACAGTTTATATCCAGGTGGCATAACATGTAGTTTGACTCCAGTTTGTCTTTGTGAAGCTTTTCCTAGTGAAAAAAGCCAAACTTGGTTTTGACCATAGACATAACACTTAAAACAAAGCTTAATATGATGGTATGTGGTCTGACTTGGTCAGAAAAAGAGCTGAGAATGAAAAAACAATATGATTCTTGATCATGTACTTTATAGTTTTTATTGAATTGTTTGGTTGTCTTTTTAGAAGTGGAATCTAATTTTTTTAAATGTTTTTTAATTTCTAGTTAGAATCATAGAATGGTTTAGGTTGGAAGGGACCTTAAAGACCATTTAGTTCCAACTCCCCCACCATGGGCGGGGACACTTACCACTGTCGAGCCATCCAGCCTGGCCTTGAACACTTACAGGGATGGGCATTCACAACTTCTCTGGGCAACCCAGTCCAGTGTCTCACTACCCACATGTTAAATAATTTCTTCCTTATATCTAACCTAAATCTCCCCTCTTCCAGTTTAAAGCTGTTACCCATCATCCTCTCACTAAATAGCCTTGTAAAAAGTCCCTCTCCAGCTTTTTCATAAGCACCCTTCTGGTACTGGAAAGCTGCTATAAGATGTCACTAGAGTCTTCTCTTCTCCAGGCTGAACAAGCCCAACTCTTGTCTTTGTAGGAGAGGTGCTCTAACCCTCTGATCATTTTTGTGGCCCTCTGGCCACAAAATCTGGACCTTTCCTAAAATTAAGGTGATCTGTCTTGTAACTTTTAAAGTGAACAACAGAAAATAAAGAAATAGTGAAAATCTCCTCTTATGGTATTAACTGCAAAAATCTTACCCCTGCTTAATGTACTTGAATACTCATCAGGTCCATAAAGTCATTTTCTCTACCACTGACTTAATACATTCTGGGTTATTACAGCGGGTTGGCTAACACTAACTGAATGAATGTTACAAAAGATTTTCACAAAGTCCAGCACTTTCTGTTTAATACTGAATGGCCTTCTGTGCCTAATTAATTAGAAAGATTATTGGGGAAGTAATTGGATAAAGACAAATATGCATGGGTTAAAATACTCTAAATATGCATCATCCTTAGCTGCCTTGATCCATTAACAGAAAGTAAATTTAAGGATCGTATCAGATGTCTCATAAAATGGAAAATTATGCAAACCAAGTGCTGTTTAGTTTCTTTTATCTTTCTTTTTCATGTTCATTAAGGTATAAAATATTACAGGTTTTATGTTAATAAATTTGTAAAGCACATTACAAACTTTTAACTAATTCCTGAAATTTTATTTGTAAATACAGGTGCCAAAGCAATGATTGTAGGAAGCTTTGTGACCAATTAAACTTAGTACAAGCTCTGCCAAAGTGACATTAAATATCATTGAAAATTCAGTGAAGCTAACTAACTGTCTAAATTGGGTGGTAAAGAAAATAATAAGGAATGCTTTTAGATCTATTAGCAGCTAATGGAAAAATCAAAAAACAGTCTATGTGCCTGATGTGGCAGGAATCAGTAAAACAAGCTGACTACTGGATCAGCACAAAAGAGAAAGGACAACCTAGTAGAAAGCAGTAAAACTTGAGAGGTGTTCCAAATAAATTAATTGCCAGCTACTCTCATGCAGAAGGATTTGCTGAAAACTAAGGACAGAAGTGAGCCAAACTGTTCTATGGACGTATACTTCCCTTCCACAAGTCAGTCAGGATTTCAAAAAGTAAAGTTCTCCTGCTTGATTCAGAGCCTCAGGAATACTATCTAGATCTGATATCAATTTATCCAAACTACTGCTAAACTGGAAGTGTACAAGTTACATTAAAACGTCGCTTTTGAATGAAGGCTGATTACAGTGAAGCATTGGCTATTCTGATCTTCTGAGTTAATGGAAGTAACGGTCAATGGTAATAACAAATCATTAAATGTAGATAGACAATTTCTACCTACTTTCTTTTTTTTTTAATTTCTAACTTGTTGATTTCTGCATTTACCATTAGTGCAACATTTGTATTTAAAAACAAAAATTGCTTTGAGCCAAAAAAACCAGAACTGTCTGTGATTTCTAATTTAATTCTTAACAGATATTTTTTTAAAATAGGTATTGTGTATGGAAAAAATCCATTTTAACTGTGTCATACTTTTAAACTATAAAGGTCAAAAACAATTGTCACTATTTGTAGTGTATTCCTAGGAAACTATTAATTTATAGTTCAGAATGTAAATGCAACCATAAATGTGTGAGTCTACTTAGACTTTTCATCCTTATTAGAGAACAACAAATTTTGAAATACAGTAGTTTCCTTCAGGATACAAATATTTTTTCAATTGTAATAAAACACAGGACAGAATGTATGTCTCCCTCATTTGTCTCTTGAGGGAGGGTGTTTGGAAGGGCTGCTCATATTTCAGCTCTACGCTGTTTTCATAGTGAGTGGGATGGGTCTCAGAATAATTGCATTTAGTTAATGAACAAGACATATACCTATTTACTTATACCTATTTACTTCATCTCTGGTGCTTCCGTGGACCCAGATACCTTCCTTTCTCTTTGTATTTTTTACTTTATGTGAAACTCTGTGAAAAGTGTAATGCTTCATACAAGATGCATGACAATTTTAAACTTAATGCTGACACTTTAAATCCTTGTTGCCCACGAGCTACTAATTTGATTAGAGACTGCTATGCTGGAATTAGTAGAGAAATAAAATACCCCTTCAGAGAAATTGCATTGAATAAGATTAAGAGGACGAGGAAAAAAGATGATTACACGCACAAGCCTATTTCTCTCCATTGACCTCAAAAGGAGTGCAAAAGGAGTGACTAGCAGAGTTGGACACATCTAATTGTAGACATCTAATGTTAGCTGAGATGATCTCCCCTTTGAGATTTTGTTTGAAGATTAACTTTCTATTACTCTTTCTAGTGGAGAGCCATTGAATTTCAGTTTAAGTGCATCCAAGTGTTTGGTGTGTTCTGAATTTACTTACATTGTCATGGAGTTTCATTGTCATGATTTCTACCTCAATTTCCATAACTTCTAAAGATCTCAACTGTTAAAAAGCATCACTGGACTTTCTTGAAGAATACAATCAAATATTTTCAGTGGTCTTTACCCTTCTGTTTTAGGTCAGTGGGAAAAAACCCAACTGTTCCATCTGTCCTGATTTTTTTCCATCAGCAGTGAGATCTACCTGCATGATATTTAATTGAAATTTGCTTTCAAAATTACATTACTTAGCAGAATTCTGGCTAAGAATTCTAACTCTCGAAAGTTACCAAAGTTTTGAACTAACATTTTGCCACTCACCATTTTTGTTCCAGTTCTGAATACCCTGTGACAAGAATTTATATTTCAGTTACAGTGTTAAAACTGTAATTGGTGAATAATACTGCATTAGCAGTGAACTAATATAATTGTGATGTTTCTTAAATCAGTAAGAACAAGGTTACTTACTAAAAGTAAAGAAAAGGCCTCTGGTACATGTGATAACTTGATTTTGATCTGATTTTTAGTTTATTTAAAATACTGTGAATTTGAAGTGTTGTACTAGGACAGAAAGGCAAGACCTGGTATCCTAGGTTTCATGTTCCAGGAGAACTGTTTCAGATGGGGTGAGGCTTAGGCCACTTCTCTTGAAAGGCTATTTTAACCTTGAAATAATACAATTTTCTTGCTTATAAAGAAGTAACTTCCTTAACTTGGTAAAAAAGTTGCTGATTTAGATCATAGTCTTTTTTCATGAGTAAATATCTACAGTAACTCTGTCAAAGATAAAAGCAAATACAATTTAAATAACTGAAGCAGGTAAAGCCACCCTTCTGTGACTCTCACCAGATCTTTTATAATGGTCTTGATGAAATGGTCTTGGTTACCCAAATTAAACCCATAATATGTATCAAAGAATAATGCACATGCAGTAGCCAAATAAATTTTAATATATTTAACATTTTAATAACTATGCTTTTATTTCTCTACATATGCAAATAAGATATAGATAGCTGAACTATCACAACCTCGATTCTCCAGCTACAGATGGTTTTAATGTTGTCAGATCAGTAGGTCAGGAACTTCTCCCCACCCCAACAATGAGCTACAACTGACCTGCGCTAAATTGCTAAATCAATGTGTATTTTATTGCAGGTTTACTGGAGAGCCCTATCCTCAGGCAAATCCTTTACACAGCATAAATAGATTCAGAGTACCTCTTCTTGTGTCTGAAGTGGCTTCAGCTGTAAGAGATAATGTATAGGCTAAAGAGAAGCTGTATTTAAATCCCTTTCAAAGCGCTGACATGTTGGGCATGGCAGCACAAAGCTCCTGACTGTGTTGCTAGTGAATTGTTGTAGCCCGTGCCGAATCCTCTGTCACTGCATCTGTCGTTGCAGCGAGGCTGGCAACAGCATCTTGCCTAGTTTAAATTTAGCTGAGATAAACGTACATGAGGTGCATGCATAGCATTAACTGCACTATATGTATGCATAAGTCAAGACAATCAAACCAGTCACAGCCCACCTGCAGGATAATTTGACGCATCCTTTGCCAATGCTTTAGAAGAACTGCTACTGTCAACATTTAAGGGATGTTTAGCCCCAAAAATGGAGGCACAGTACCCACTGTGTCCATGCAGGGATCAATGCCAAAACGCAGGAGGTATCCTCTATCTTTTCCATTGCTGATAGGAGAGGTGGTGAGAGATCCTGTATTTGGCCCCTGACAGTAAGAAAATCCTAAATCTTTTTAGGTTCTTTTTCAGTCCCTGAAATAACACGTGGCACAACTGAAAATGCATTTACTTGTTCTCTATTCCTTCTCCTCCCTGCCTCCACTCCCCACCCCATCTCAGCATAAGGACTGTTCACTGTCTCTTGGCTCAAAAAGGTCTTTCCGTTACCAAATGCAGTGTCACCAACAACATATAGTTTTGTGAAAATATATACTGAAATACTGAAAATTTTAGTTTTGTGATGATTCCTATGGGGCATCTTTGTGGATTGAGCGGAGTGTCACTGGTTTCTTTAAGTGCACTCTAGTGAGTCGGTTCTGAGTTTGAACATGAACACCCTGATGCCTGTGTACCAGTGAGCCCCACTGATAGAGAAACTGGGATAATATATATTAGTATACCATTCCTTGGCAAGAGAAGGCAGTTAGTGAACGGAAAGGAATGAGGCAAAGTTATTAAACTTTGCAGTTAAATAGAGATGAGCATTTGTTGTAGGACGTAAACCTACAGCTAGCCACACATTCACCAGGCCCGTATTCCAGCCCAGGTGAGTGTGTGGTGTTACTCAAAAAGGGAGGCACCTTACAATGAAGCCAAGAATTCATTGGTGGCACAATCAAAATTTTAACTATACTAAAATGCTATGAACCATTATTATTACTAATCAGTTACATTGTATCATTCAGTGGATACTAACACTCACAGTCCAAGTTATCTGCTGAATAGAAAATCATTCTCCTTAGCAATATTAAAGCTAAACTTTGCCGCATGCAAGTCCACCCTTTCTGGTGAAGTCTCCCTTTTCCCTGGCGTTATGCTCACACCCACTCCTCTGCGCCCTAAGGCCAGTGGCTTTAGTGTAGGGGGTGGGGTGCAATCTTAAAATGAGCTGCGAGCATCCTGAGATACTCACTTTGAAGATGTTCGGTTCAGAACAGTTCACCTTCCTTTGCTGGAATTGCATGTTCCCAATTCCTAAGTCTTTATTGCTGTCAGTTACCAGCCCTTGGTGAGTTTTTGATACCCCTGGGATCCTCTAATACCACTCTCTACTCTCACTTTCAACTCCTTTGCATATCTACTTGTGATTCATATCTGTATCAAAATTCTTAACAGTAGACATTACGTCACACTACTATACAAAGCTAAGCAAAACCAAGACAAATTAAACAATAGCTGTCTGATCATTAGGTGGCTTCTGCTATAGCTAAACAAGCTGAACAGATTTCCAAGGAAGCCAAAACAAGACAAAGTATAACAAATCCTGAAGCCCTTGTTTGCTTAGTAACAAGGTGGTGTGCCAAAATGTTACTGGAGATATATGGATTGCCTCCGATTTTGCCATCTTCCCTAAGCTGAAAAGTTTTGACTTCACTCCTAGGTTTCGCAGAAATATGCAAACAAAAAAGATTTATCTGCATACAGCCATTTGCTGGATCAAGGCTGGTTAGCAGTTTTAAAATCAATTTAAAGACTATACTTTGTCAGTGTCAAGAATAGTTTCATAAAGCACCTGTGCAATGATGAGTATTTATGTTGTGCTGGCATGGAGTTATTACACTGATTTACAGATTTTTTTCAAAAGATGCTAATTCATCAAATATAGGGAAGTTGACACAAAAAGTGATTATGACTGGTCACCTGAAAGGCCTGGTACAAATTACAGGTACAATACAGGTTTATTTTAGGAGAGTCTGCTTTACAAAAGGCTGAAGAAGGATCAGTCCTTGCACTCTCTAAAGCTTTTAGATAGGTACATAGACTGGGAGAAGATGTAACTTCTTGTAGCGCTGTGTTTCCATGTATGGACTGGTTCCAACAAATAGCAAAGCATAAAGATGTCTTTGAACAGTTGATAAAGTTATCTGCATAAAGAAATGCTGTGTTCCTTTTCTGAGAAAATTCAGAGGCACTCTGCATAAATAATTGCAAAGTGGAACCCTTGGCAGCTAGAGGACACAGCTATTCACATTTTACGCGTAATGCTATCATTAGATAATTAATCGTAAGAAATCAACAAATTCATCCTTCTGTCAGCAAAGAATTTGAATGATGGAATCAGAGGTGAGAATTTTACTCCTGTTTGAAACCATGTGATATATACTGTAAGACTGAAATGGGATAAAGCGGAGCAAGGTGCAGTGGAGGAAAGGTGTTATGTCTACTAAAGGTGCAGAGAAATTAGAGGACAAGAAGAAGCAATTTACTTGAAGGATAAGATGACAGGGAACTTGCAATGGTGAAACAGAGTTCATAAGGGTTTAGGACTCTTATATTTCTGTTTCTCACATCCCCATGCTGAATTTTCATAATTCTGAGGCTGAAGTGTTGCAAGGAAACTGTTGAATGAAAAACTTTTTTTTTTTTTTTCCCCATATTATGTTTCTAAGAAGACCAGCTAGGTTCGTACTTGACTGTCTTTCCCTTCTCTGTAAATTTGACATGGACTGTGCTGACAACTACGAAATCTCTAGGGAACTTACACAGAAAATCTCCTTGGAGAACTTCAATTTATGTGGAATAGATTGGTTGGCACCATCTACTGAAAACTGAGTTTAAGCACAGTGTGAGAGACAGATTGTTTTCCAAAAATTTGTCTTTTGAAGCAGGGCCAGCACTTATTATTGGAACTGCCATAATTCATGAGATGATCTCAAGCAGTTTCTTCTATATTGGAGAGATTTCAGAAAGACATCTGAGAATTCATGTCCTCTCCTCTCCAAGTCACTGGTGAGAACAACAGTTAGAATTTCATCCAAAACCCATTCTCATCAATGGGATTATTATCTTCACTGGACGCTCTAAAGAGCTCTCAGTCCCATATAACCTCTTGCAAAACAATTAAAAATAAGTTGCTGAATTAGTCACACTCTGTAGCCATGGTAGTCTTCCTCAGTATATAGGAAACTCAGAACTTATATCTTTAATAAAATAACTTTCTTTGTTTTGTGTTATGCCTGTGAAAATAACTGAAGTATGTCTTGTATGAACTACCACTAACACAGTGTTAAGTCAAAATGAAAAAAAAATTAAATTGTAGGAATGAAATTATATAGAATGGTAAAATGTTTTGAAAAGAAATTATGATGTTTCCATCTTTTTAAATTTTGTTTTATTTTAAATCACAAACTTTCAATATTATGACATTTTATTTCAATTTAAGGTGAAAACAAAGTCAGTAATATTTCATATTCCAAAGAAACATAGAACTCAAAATTCTTTCCTGCTTCTAATGCTTTTCTTAATGATTGTGAATGTTATAAGTAAGCCAGTTGAAATAAAAAATTACATACGGGCAAAAAACAGCAACAAACAAACCACAGCTTCATATATAAACTGTTAAGTTGTTGAAATTAATATGATCCTAACTAGAATAGCAACCATTAACATATGTAGTTTGCATTCTGATCAAGACCGATTTGTTCCACATACACAAGAAAATTAGATCGAGTTTCTTGTAAATCTGCTAAATTGTGGCTTTTTGTTGGTGGTGGTGTTGATTGTTGGTTTTGTTTTTTTTCTTAAGAGCCTGAAACTGGTTTTAAAAGTCTAATGGATTGAGCACTCCCTCCCCTAAATAGCTTTCTAAATATAAAATGAATTGTGAAAAACAGGCAGTAAGGTGTTCAAGTTGCAAAATATCTTAAGTACATGCTTCTTACTGAAATCTATGCTGATCATTGCATACCCTACTCGTGCTCTTATGTTCTGTCCTGCACATAAATATCTTTAACTGCCAGACCTTTCTTCACTGTGAAGCTTAACTGGGCTTTTAGTGGAGTCCTATTCACTTATGAAAAATCTCATTTAAATGTATTATTGCCTTCATACTGGTCTAGCCAGTTTGTCTTGGACTAAGGTCAACCATAACAGTTCAACTTTTTCTGATAACGACATGCTTTGCAGGCAAATTGCAGTTTAAAGTACTGTGACACAGATGACAATCCATGCCTACGAAGTGTCTCAAACAAATCCTTCCAAAATCCAGTAGAAGGGAATTGAGGAGTAACTCAAGTTTTCACGTCCAATTAATCATAGAGTGCTCTCCTGTGAAGCTTGAGAAAAAGCACAAGTGACTGTAACACAAGAAAAGATGTAGAATGGGATTTTCCCTTTTTAGCATTTTGCCTCGGAATCTCTTGCTGACATAGATTAAAGGATCATTTTATTTATACCATTCAATGCCATGTAGGCTCTTGTTGTACGTGCTGCCTGACAGTCACAGTGTGATCTGCCATCCTTTCAGTTGTAAATATCTGGAGAGGTACATTACAATGAAAATGGAAAGAGTATGAAAAGATCAGTAAAAATATGGTGTTTATTTCCACCACCCCCCCCATTAATGTTGTTTATCAGTAGTGTAAATACATCATTGAGCAGATGGTATTCATCCCATAGAAAGAGAGAATAAAAACTATTAAGCACGACTTTCATCTCTAGTGACAGTGCACAGAAGCAGCAGTAACATGCTTAGAACCTTTCCTCTTACATCCACTCAGTTTGGACCATCTAATCTGTATTCATATCCAGGGTGAAAAAGTATAAAACAAAATTAGTCAAGAATGCAACTTTCTGATCAGATTTTGCTGTGATCTGATAAAATGTAATCCTAGAGGATACTAGGTTAATGTAAAATTCATATTTATTCTGTCTGACTTTACAGTCTGATGGGAAATCTGGTGAAGGATATGACAGTAAGGAACGGAAATGGAAATACTTTTCAGTAAGAACAAAAGTTTATATATTTATGCTGTATTTTCTGTGTTTGTTCTTGATTCATTTTTGTTTCCCTTTAAAAAAAAATAGAGATGAAAAGAACTATTTATATATCCAAAGACAATTCTTGAGCCTTGTTTATACACTCCTGCTTTCTTCTCAGAACATGCACCTTACATATCCTCTGTATGGAACTCAGTAGTGCTATTGAAGATGGCTGTTTTGATATTTCTGAAGATGGGTTTTGATACACATAACAATCAGATTAATAAGCAAGGGCAAAGTTGGATATCCTTGTATTACAGTGTTGTTTGAAGAGACATGCACAGGATGAAAATAGCTGTTTTAATACAGTGAAAAGCAGGCATTGGTTTAAACACTAATACCTGATCTGATGGATATGTTGTGCCTGCCTACTGATTACCCTAATCCATAATCAGTTTTGGATGTGCATTGATTCAAATGCTGCTTATTTAGGCTATTGGTTTTTGGAGAAGCTTTTTGGTCTACATAGTTAATTATCCAGAAATCTATTGCGAACTGTCAGACTGTGAAGGAGCTGGTAGGCATTTGCAAATTCTGTGTTCAAGGAAAGATTTAAATGATCATCACAGCAGAAAGCACACAATATGCTGATTTTCAGAGGAGGACAGACTATTAGGACAACAGACTATTAGAAATAAGATCAGTCTCATGTTGAAGGAGCAAGGGAACTTTTTCTCTAAAACAGAAGAAAGCATGCACCCAAAGTACACCCAACCAAAATCACACTGCTTAGAAATTGGAGTTGCAGATACTGGCTTTTGAGACCAATCAGGCATTTTCTTCCAGAAATCCATATATGAACACTGAAATCATAGAACCCCAGGTCAGGATTCTTTAACTGTAGTACAGAAAGAGATGGGAAAAATTCTCTCAGAAAACATTTAGGTGGGTGGGAATTAAATTACTATTAAAATGATGTCTAGTCAAGAAATACACCAACTAGCCAGGAAGATAAATGTTTATTAGACCTTGACAATAACTTTCTAAGGCAGGAAATAGCCCTACCCAAGGGGATGCAATATTGGACTTGATAGTTACCAATGCAAGTGAGCTCATCAGGGATGTCAAGATTGGAGGCAGCCTAGGCTGCAACAATCATTTCCTGGTGGAGTTCACAGCCCTAAGAGATATGCGACAGACAAGGAAGATAGTCAGGACCCTGAATTTTAGGAAAGCAAACCTCCAGTTCTTCAATGAGTTAGTCAAAAGGGACCTGGGAAATGGTCCTCAGGCACAAGTGGGCAGAACAGAGCTGGCAGATCTTTAAGGACGCTTTCTATGGAGCACAAGAGCTCTTGGTCACCAGATATAAGAAATCAAATAAGAAAGGAAAGAGGACAGTATGGCTGAGCTCAGCCATATGGCTGAGTATGGGGATGCTGCCTGCTTACATAGGGACAAGGTCAGGAAGAGTAAGGCATGTCTGGAGCTGAACCTGGCAACGAATGCTAAGAATAACAAGGGCTTCTACAGATACGTGAATCAGAAAAGAAATGTTAAAGAAAGTCATGACAGTCCAGTGAAGTTCCTGCTGAATGGAAAAGGGAAAACATAAGCCCCATTTTCAGAAAGGGAAAAAATGAAGAACCAGGGAACTACAAGCCAGTCAGTCTCACCTCTGCACCCAGAAAGCTCATGGAGCAGATCCTCCTGGAATCGCTGCTAAGGCACGTGGAAAATAAGGAAATGATTGATGACAGCTAACATGGTTTAAAAAAGGGCAAGTCAAACCTGATGAATTTGATAGCTTTTATGAATGCGCTACAGCATTGGTAGATAAGGGGAGAGCAGCAAACGCCATCTACCTAGGCTTGTGCAAAGTGTTTGACACTATCCCGCATGACATCCTGGTCTCTAAACAGAAGAGACAGATTTGATGGATGGACCACTTGGTGGATCAGGTACTGTCTAGATAGCTGCACTCAAAGGGTGATCAATGGCTCAATGTCCAAGCAGAGACCAGCGATGAGTGGCGTTCCTCAGGGGTTGGTACTGAGACCAGTGCTGTTCAACATCTTTGTCGGTGACATGGACAGTGGGTTTAATTGCACCCTCAGGACATTTCCCAATGATACCAAGCTGTGTGGTGCAGTTTATAGGCTGGAGAGAAGGGTAGCCATCCAGAGGGACCTGGACAGGCTTGAGAAGTGGGCCTGTGTGAACCTTATGAAGTGCAAGGTCCTGCACATGGGTCACGGCAATCCCAGGCACAAATACAGGTTGGGTGGAGAATGGCTGGAGAGCAGCCCTGAGCAGAAGGACTTGGGGGTGTTGGTGGATGAGAAGCTCAACATGAGTCAGTAGTGTGCACTGACAGCCCAGAAGGCTGGCTGTGTCCTGGGTTGCACCAAAAGTAACGTGGACAGCTGGTCAAGGGAGTTGAATCTGCCCCTTTCCTCCACTCTAGTGCGAGCCCATCTGGAGTACTGCATCCAGCTCTGGAGTCCTCAGCACAAGAAGGACATGGACCTGTTGGAACGCATCCAGAGAAGGGCTGCAAAGATGCTCAGAGGGCTGGGGAACCTTTCTTCTGAAGACAGGCTGAGAGAGTTGAGGTTGTTCAGTTTGGAGAAGAGAAGGCTCCGGGGAGACCTTACAGCAGCCTCCCAATCCCTCAAGGGGGCCTACAGGAGAGATGGGGAGGGGCTGCTTATCAGGGAGTGCAGTGATAGGACAAAGGGTAACAGCTTCAAATTGGAAGAGGGGAGATTTGGATTAGATATTAGGAAGAAATTCTTAAGTGTGGGGGTGGTGAGGCCCTGGAACAGTTTGCCCAGAGAAGTTGTGGACGCCCCTTCCCTGGAGAAGTTCAGGGCCAGGTTGGATGGTGCTTTGAGCAACCTGGTGTGGTGGGAGGTGTCCCTGCCCATGGCAGGGGGGTTGGAACCAGTTGCTCTTTAAGGTCCCTTCCCACCTGAACCATTTTAGGATTCCATTCTCAGACAAGAAGCAAATCAGAAAACATGAGAAGAAAACTGTTTAAAGTACTCTCAGGATGTGGTCCTGATTTCTTTAATACAAGAATTGCAAGAGTTGTGTTAGATCTGGGGAGAGAGAGAATACTCAGTGCAAGAAACAAATAGCACACAAAAGGAGTCCCAGAGGGTTTTGTTCTAGATGTTTTGGCTGATTCGCCTCTGCCTTGCCCTCACAACCACTACAAGCATCTTCGAAATATGGTTGTTTTTTTTTTTTTTATTTTATGTAGCACTGCATTTTAAACATCAGGAACCACTGATGATTTAAACTCACACTGTTGCTTCGACTTTTGAGCTGTCTTTGTTGCATATTTGTGGAAGGAAGTGTTTTGGATAAAAATCTGAGAGAAGTTTAGATTGAAAGCTTCTCTCATCTGGAGTACTCAAACAGATGTATAAAATGGAAGGGTACCAAGCTGGGGGAAACATTCCCAAATTTACCAGGCTGTTGCTGTACCTCCTGCTATTGCTCAAACAGAACAAAAACAGAAGCTGGAAAGAGTTGTGGGAGGAAGGGAAGAGGCAAGGTATGTGCACAGGTAGGCAGCTAGGAGCCCAAGGCAGTATGTGCTGGTATTTGGTTTGCCTTTTAATGGCACCTAGAAGCTGATAAAGATGGCAGCCTTTCATTTGCAGAGCTTATCCTGTATTTGATTCATCAGGACTCATTGTCTTTTGTCTCCCTCTTTGGGTGTTTTGTGTCCCCTATTCTCTTCTTTGAGTTCCTTTTGTCATCTCTTACAGCTTAATCTTTTTAACTGCATGTTGGCTTTTACTTGTTTTAGTTTGTCTTGTATTTCCCAACCCGGGTGTTATAAAGTGTTGTGGGTTGTTAATCATGTGTCCATCTGGGTGTCATCAATACATGCCGTTCTTATAGATCTTCCTCTCCAGTTCCTTCTGTTTTTTGCATGTGCAGACATCCCCATTCATTCAGGGAATTCATACCAATTTTAATGTTTGTATTGCAGTTCTCTACAATAATCCTTCAGAAGATTTTCTGTTGTTGTTGTGAGGATATCACACTTTAAAGTCAAATACACAGCATGACCCCCAGGGAGTGGAAGTTAAGATCAAGAGGATCATATTAGGGATTGTGATAATCCTACATGTGACCTCATCTGCTCTGGCACAAAACGGTTATGATGCTGGCAGAAATCTGGAGAGCTAAAAAATTAGAAAATTTGAAGCTTTATATCCTGTTTAGACTACATACCATCTAAGTCTCAAAAACATATTCTACCACAAATTCTTTCTCTTTTACCCTCTCATTTTAAATCAGAGATAATATTTGAGGGATAAAATTACATTCAGCATGAATAAAAATATCAGAATCTAAACCTCACTGGGGAAAAAAAAAACCAAAACAAACAACTGAGGTAATATCTTTGATTCTTAAATGGAGTAGGGCTGTTACATGTGAACCAAATATAAGAAGAAATTATTGTGGCACTGTAAAATGCAGCAGTGATCAAGACCGCATTTGAAGTTTCATGAGCAGTTCTAATCAGCTCATTATAATAGAGGTATTAAGGAAATGAGGCAGCAAAGGAAAGGGTAGGAAAGGGCATTCAGAACTGAAATTCAAGGGCTTTAGTTATTCAAAAGGTTAGAAAATCAAGGTTCAAATTCTTCAGAAAGAGAAGATTAAGAGACCTTATGCAGTGAAAAGACTGGGGAGCATGATTGCTACAAGATTATTCAAGCTGGTGTCAAGTTGAAGAACCAGGAAGCAAAAGCTTAAGTTGAGGAATGCAAGTTGCTTGAGGAATTCAAGATGAGCTCCTTTTCAGCTGGAATAATTCCTAAATAAAACATCAGTAGGACACACTTTTAAGCAATGTGTGGTGCTTTCATAGCTACTCTGCTTAATGGATTCTTAATAACACTTTATAAAATAAATAAAATTGAAACATACAAGACACTTTCCAGAAAAAGGATAGCAATTTTTGGGAAGAAGAGAAAGAAAGATAATATAAAAGATAATGTTACTACATAAGATTGCACACAGATGCATTGCGCACTCACAAAAGTTTCATTGCTCTCTATGGCTTCTCACTCTGGCCTTTGTGCTGCTCACATATTATCCAGGACAACTGAAATGTTTTTGGTTTTCAGTTTTATCACAAGTCTTGTTATATTTAATTTTACAAGTTTTTGTGCTGTAGAGGTTAGCAGTTAGTATCTTTTTAAAACACAGTAAACTTCCTGCATGTTAAGGAAGTCAAAATATGACCTGTATTGGAGACTTTTTTAAGTATTTTTTTTTAACCTACTATTATGCTTCTTGGGAGGTTTTGCTCATAATTTCTTAGGATTTGCAAGAATACAAAACCTTCGTTATTAATTGATTAGGAAATACGACTAAAGTACTGAAATTGATTAGGAAATATGACTAAAGTACTTAAAAGTGCATGTGAAACTGGCCATAATGTTTGAACTGTAATGAAACACTGTTAGATCCTTACCCATTCTCTTACTCCCTTTTCAAGCTCAGTGAGGATTTTGGTTCATTCTTCCTTTAATCAGAAGAGTTTCTGTTATTTCTGTCTCCCCACGTTGTTCAGAAGTCATTCAGCACCAATGGATCTGACAGAGGGTTGCTGCCTTTATTCTGCGTTCTTATTAATGCACGGAGATAAGCATCTGAACTTGAAGATCTTGCACAGAGCTATCAGTCACAAGTGTTTGCATATGCAGGTGATTAATTAAAAGTAGCTGTATGTGGGGATAATAGAACTAGTATGGAGAAAACAGTTTCCTTGTCTGTTATGAATGTAAGTTCTCCTTGTCTAGCATGGATGCAAAAGTGCTCTAGAATGGCTTTAGGTATATGCACCAATTTCTGATTATGTAATGTTCAATCTTTCTGTCAGGAATTTCCTATGAACTACAGGTATATTCAGTCTGAGGCATCTGGGACACTTTAGAAATCTCCTTCATAGATATACTTCACTTGCAATGGACATGTGTGGGAGTTCCATATGTCCTTCAGCCTAATCACAGAAACTGTTTTCTGCCAAGCTGTGTGTCATCCACACATTTCAGGAAAATATCTAAAATCCTTCCACCACCCCACCACTCCTCACAGGAAAGAATTACAGGGAAGAGAAGAGTTATTTGTCAAAAACTAAGATTTTTGTAGCCCCATCTTACATAAAGGGATGATCAGTTAAGAATTCTTTGAAAATCAGATTAAAATATTTTTTCCCACAGAAGTTGATGAGTATGCAAGGAACTTTATGTAAAGCTTTTATAAGGTGTTTTTCTACTAGTTATGCTGTTTCACCCTGTTTTTTTAGATGTGTATTTAAAGCAATGATCACTTGAAAAAAACACTATTTTGAAGATATTCCTTTCCATTTACAGTACTCAAAATCTGTACACTGTCCTTTGGGACAGTGTTTAATATTGATTTCACATCGTGCACCATTAACTGATTTTGAAGGAGAATGAAGGGGAAGTGTCTAGAAATGGGTTTGATTTTCAGTTTTCTGTGTTTAGTAATTTTTATTTTCCTGCAACCATAAAGGGGGAAGTTTAATTGGAAACACTTATATAAAATCAAAACTTTCCCCATTATGCTCTTAGGTTTTTCTATGTCTCATACTTGTTAAGATAGAATTTATGATCTAAATTATCTTAGCTTCCAAATACTAGTCATAGTTCATAGATAATAGACATTCATTTGGCACTACTACAATTGTAAATTATATGTGTAAGACAACAGATAGGCTACTCTTAATGTTATATATGCACAATATAGTATGTAGAATCACTCCTCCAAAATTATGTACATCTCTTTATTATTTAAAGTTTCTTTTCAGTCTCACTATATTGCACAGATGTCTTGTGGGAGCTTTCTACTGTTATCTGGTTTCTGAGTAACTACCAAAAAAAAAAGGTGTGAACCTCAAATATTTAGCTGAATTAGCTTTTGTTCTTCATAGATAACTCAGCCAAGAGATACTTTTTCAGGGTTGTTGGGAACTATTTCAACCTAGTTCATTCCTCTATTTTACAACTTTTCTTGTACTCACAGTAATGATGTCCACCGAGATTTTTTTTTTTTTACAGATGACTGTAACATAGTAAGTATCAAGTTGTACATTAAAATAAATTAAGAAATTTTAATTCATTGCCATATTTAACAAAGCAGACTGTCAAAAATACTTGGAGAAATGAAATTGACACTAAACCAATTGCTTTTGAATAATTAGACACAATGAGAATTAATGCTGTGCAGTGCAAACCCTCTTGAAAGTAACTTACATGTTCAGTAAGGTTTAAAAGGATCTCCTAGAAGTACCTTTGCACAGTGCTGGCTGGTCCTTCAGTGAACTTCACTTACATCCTGGTCTTTCAACTAAACTCTCAAATTAAAATGTTTTTATTTATATTTTTAGATACGTAAACTGTATGATACTAATTATTCACATGAATTTACATTGGAAGTCACAGAAATAATGACCACTGGTTCCTCAAGAAATTTTGCCACAAAAAAATGATGGTAAACTTATCTTTAAAATATAATAATTTTGTATTAATTATGTAATAAATGTGATGATCAGAACTGAAATAATTTTTATAGCAGCTGGAATATTGGAGTGCCTAGATTAAAATATTCCTAGACTGAAAATCACATAAGAGTGACAACAATAGGAGATTGCATTCCAGTCAAACGCACATTAAAGCTTTATCCAGGATTCAGGAACTTCAAAGAATGATAAAACTCTTACAATAACGTTCACGCAGAGTAGGAGTATATGGCTGGTACTCCAAGTGACATTTCTTCTCTGTTTGTATTTTTTTCTCTCTCAGAAGTCAAATTACGGATTAATTGACACTAACACAAATGCTCGCTGCAGAACACAAAATAATGCTGAGTTCACAAAGGCATTTGCAATTGCCTTTCAGACACATAATGCATTCCTGTAGAAAATGCTGTTTTAATGTAGCATAAAAATACAATTTAATCTCTAAGCAGGTGTGACTGTAAATGGGGAGAAAGTGTAGTTACTGTTCTTTCTTATCATCAGTTCCTCTAATTATTTTGCTTCATTGTAAGAATTACAGTCTTTATAGCATCAGAGCTAATTCATGTACCTAAAATGGATGATGATATTTATCTTTTTATGCAGAAGTAATAATTACACATTTTACATTAATGAGAACCATTACTGGTTAGAATTTTCCTTTCTGAAGTTAAATAGCTAAAATGTTAGATGTAGGACAGGACAGATGGTTAAGTGGGTAGAGCATTAAGTTGCTGGACCATGTCGGTGATGCAATACTTAAAACAGGAAATATTCCCCAATCTGGTCACCTATGAGCATATGCGTTCCTTCTTTTATCTTTTTTTGGAAAGCAAAGACTAATTGCAATTATATGCTTATAAACCATTTTAATTCTCTATGTCTGTAATACCTTTAAACAAATTAAGGTTGCAAATTCAAAGCATGAAACTTGGGAAATATGAGAATTCAAATTTATTAATTAACCTTTATTTACCTTAGTGTACATTTATTAATTGCAAGAGTGCATATTATTCTTATAGGGAATTTATTCACTTTTCTCCTAAATTTTTCCTTATACATTGTATTATGTCATTATATGTAGGCCTTATTTAGTTGATCTCATCCATCCTTACAGTGATACAGCCTTACTTCTTATTGCAGTGAACATACTAAACAATCAACAAAGATTTTTCTGACTTAGCAATTTGTGAAGTTTCATGGATATTTGAGAGGTCAATTGTTAGTATTCCAGGTAACTGTTGGAGAACCAAGAATTACAAAAAATTTTCAGAAATAATTGTGAGCTTGAAACAGCAAATTCAATATATTAGTATCTAGTTTTTCAAAATTCTCTCTACACTTTTAAAACAAAATCAATTTGAGGAATTTTTATGTTGGCCACAGTTGCAATTACAAGTATATAGTCTTCTTTATGATGGGCAAATTAATAAGGAACATAAAATTATTAATTTCCTGAAAATGGCTGGTTTATGACTTAGATCCTGAGAGCTATCTAGATGCCTAAATCCCATCAATGAGAATTCAATGAGAATTAGGATTCTGACTAGAAGTCAGGTTTTTACTTTTGAGGATCTAGCATAATAAATCTTGTATCACTCTGGGCAGCATGAAAGGGAGGGAGGGAAAATCTGCTTATTCAGGATCATATTCGATTTCCTTAATGTGCTTTTTCTGCAGTTTTCTGCCTCATTCATTATAAACTTTCCAGTGTCTACAACACAAGAAGTAGAAATCTTATAGCCACTTTTCCTGTACTTTTTTGGAAGGAATCTAATTCAATGAAGCAGCATCTTCCAGAATGAAATCTGGAAATAAATTACAACAAACCATAGTCACAAAGTGATAGAAATAAAGTTGCTTTATTTTTGGTGGTCATTACTTCATCCTCATGATGCTGTTGTAACATCATCTTTTAAGGTAAGGTACATGTATACTCTTTTATTCCTATACTTATTTGGGCTACCATGGTATATTGAAACCTTAGATAAAGGATGTGGTCTGCAGCTGTTATGATTTATGAAGAGAGGAATTTTACAAGGTTAACTAATTTGTCTGCCTGCCCTTTGCAGAGAATGAGTTAAGATTGATTCCTCTGATCTAGTTGTTGAGGAGTGCCATACTCCTTTCTTTGTCTTCAATATCCACTTACACTGTCGTTTCTCTGGAGAGATGAAATTCTAAAGAGATAAAGGGGTTAAAGGGATGGAAATACTGTACTGGTTCAGAAAAAATGGAATCTGTGACACGCAGAGATAAAGTGAATGGTTTAGTTTTTTAGATGAAATCTGTGATAAAGCCAAAAATAGGAAATCAGATATATTGAGTTCCAAAATACAAGAATCCCTTCTATATAGTACAGCTCTCATTATCGTGCTTTCCATGGCATGAATTCTTAATTTTCTACAAGAGTATTAGAATAATTTCCCCATTTATGTTGTCTTTCTTAAGAGAAACCTAAGATATGTTCTATAAGAGCGAGGCTGTTCTTATTAGTGAGAGAGTTAAATATGAAATCCTCTGTGATATTGGCTCAAGCCCTATTATAACTCCAGTGAATTCACAGTAACTATAGTAGAAAATTAGTTTGATGAAAACATTTATATTCCTTGAAAAGAAAAATTATTTTTCAAATAGTTATTAAAAAAACAACACAAAGTAACATGAAAAACCCCCACAACCCAAATTCCAAAGCTTAAAATCTGCCTGTATATATTCCAAGTCTTTGTGCAGATTTGGAGATCAAAATCTTCAAGTATCATTCTCCAACTTTGAGCAAAACTAGTGGCAGTACCAGATTGTTATCCTTATAGTGAGCAAAAGGCATGAAGAGACTGTGACACCCCTCTGAGCAAACAATATCACAGTCATGAGATAAGCAAGACATTCTGGGAAGCAGGATTCCAACTTTGTTATTCCTTATGCTGGAGAGGGAGAAACAATACAACAACATCTGTTAGCCCATTCAGCTTTGCTTGATTGTTCATAAGTAGCACAGACAAATGCATAACTTGATGAGTTCTGCCTCAAAGTCAGTGGAGGTTTCTTCATTTCTATGTTACCCATTCTAAAAGAGGAAAATATGATATTGCTATCATATATTGTTATATATATAGAGATATCTATTTCTATAGATTATTGCTATCTCCCAAGCACATTTCAGTGAATCTTCATTGTGTAATATAGATGGTGAAGAGAATGACACTGCAAAGCTTTCTCTGTTTCTCAGGCTTAGGTTTTATCTATTCCCAAGAACAGAAAAAAAATTACATATTGTTTTATAATCAAATTCCCATTGGTATCAACTACTGATTGGTTGGTTGTTTTTTTCCCAGAGATTTTTACCTAAATTTAATAAGTTTAGGTATGTATTCCTTCTCCTTTAGGAAGTCTGATGCCTACAGAATCATTACAGCTCTTTTCATCCTATGTTTGGAAATTTCATGTTCTTTTTCTATTTCTGTTCAATTCCATTTCTGAACATTGTTTTTATAGTGAATGGCAGAACACAGTAGTCTAATCCAGTATCTAAGATTTCCAAAATTGTAGTGGGAGAGGAACAGGTAGAGAGAATACTGAAGGATCAGGAAAGGAAGAATAGGAACATATATTTTTTTAAATAATGTTCATATTGGATGGAATTGTATGTGATTATTTCCTACTGATTAAGTCCATACTACACAAAAGAGAATTTGTCACATGCTTTTAAAATACCTGAGTTTTGCTTTCTAATATGATATGCATTAAGTCTCACTGACAATTGGTGGTTCCAAATGAAAATGCTTGATTGCTTAACATAAATTCTGACAATGGGAAAAAGTATGTAATCTTGTTAAGTATTTTTGAAAATGTTATCCCTTTAGTAGAATTAAATTTATACAAAACCAGTAATATTTAAATTTGTAAGACTGCTATCCAGGTCACTGCTAGTATGGTAGGGTAGTCATTATAAGAGGAACCACAGAAAAGAAATAAGAGCAACTGGTTCTTTGTGGATGCTATCTGGAATATATATAAGGAGTTGTTCCCTTGATCATGTGAACAAACCAGTTAACTTTAATTATACTATTAATCAGAATAAAATGCCTGTTTAAGTAGTTGTATGATTTTGTTAAATAATATCAGAAAATCCAATACAAAAAAAATAGAGAAAAGAGCCGAAATGTTTGGAGTTATTTATGGATGTTTATGAAAAATGTAAGAAGTAATGGGATCTGGAGAACTTTTTGATGTATAGCGCTTTATACGTAGCAATGAGATAAATCTTTCTTAACATCTACCTGCAGAGTTGTCCCACTGAAGTGAATGAATTTGCACTGCTGTTAAATTAATAAAGGCATAGAGAGAATAAAGCCCTATTCCTGTCATCAATATATCTGATAAGTATGCTATTCAGCATACTTGTTATTTGATTTGCCCAACCCTAATAAAAAGTCTCATCTGTTTTGCAAGGCCTATGAGTCATAATGCCTCCTGCATAAGTCATCTTTCTGAATGTCTCTCATGATTTTTACTTTTAACTATAAAAGAAGTCGCAGCAATAAAATGTAATAAATGTGTTTTGTGCTTCTTGTTTATTGTAATTGCCTGAGAATACTTTTTATATCATAACAATGCAATAATTTCTCATACTATTTTATTATATTGCAACAGTAATCAGATAAAGTGCACAAATTGCCATTAGAGCTTCAGAGTCCCCCATCATTTTCTTTTCTTTATAAAATAGACCAGATTAATGTCTTCTTAGCCTTTTCCATTATTCAGTAATGAATATAGATAAGAAAAGAAAATCTATGTTACCAAAATGCTGCTTCTCTGGGATGACTGGAATGTTTATTTTAGTAGTATCATCATTTCTAGGCACATTTGTCAGATGTTTGTCATTCTGTCACAAAACATGGTGACTCATCCAATACAGAAACTTTCAGGTTGTTCCCAAACTCTTTGTGAAACTGAAAAACCATTTAATTTAATGCATTTAAAATCCCAGCAAGGGACCCAGGTGCTCACTGGCATATGCCATTGCCCTTGAAATGATAGCAGTATGCCTCCGTAAAGGCCACCTACATAGCCGTATTTCAAGGAGAGACAGAAAGAGACAGATTATGTACTTTAAAGCCACTTTGAGTAGATACAATTTCCACCCATAATGTTAATGGAGCAGAAAGAGCAAAGATTTCTTTCAGAGACAGCAAAACAACTTGCCAAAACCCCAAAAGAGGCTATATGGTGGGGGAGGGCACCCGGTGTTGGCAATATAAAAGCAGAAAGGGAAAGGCTTATTCATTTTTGTTTTATTTTCCCTGAAGCAAAAATTTCCATTTTCTCATATTCTAAGGGAAAGAAGAGTAAACAATACACTAAGTGTATTACACATAAGTGTAATAATTTAAGAGCTGCAAGACCATAGTCTTGTGTTTTCAAAATTCATCTTTTAACCAAATCTTTTAATTTCTGGGTTTGTTTGTTTGTTTATTTAAAGCAAACATATATGTACTTTGGGCAGTGATTACATGTTTACAGTGTTAATGTGTGCTTGCATGTATGTTATGTGTAGGGTCCTGTCTTCCCACCACACACACCTAGAAGAAGAAGAAAGAATAAAAAAAAAATCCTTTTTATCTAGTTAATAGGGTGACTTATCTAGTTAATGGGGTGACATTCTTTTCACCAATAAATTCTGTTAGAAAAGACATTTTTTTATGTCTTCTATATGTCTACTTTAGGAGGAAAGAGCGAGATCGAGTAGGTAGGGTTCTCTGAGTGCTTTCTTGCAGCCTCTGAGACTTTCATCTCTTGAGGTGAAAATCCTCTGGTTTGAATTCTGCCTAAATTCAGTGCTCCTTTTGCTTTTTGTCTTTTGAAGAAAAAAATAATCATTATTTTGCTGTTATGGAGCCTCAATGAGCTTAGCTTATATGTGCGTGGTCAGAATGTCATATACTTTCTCTTGGAAGAAGGAGGGAATGGCTGTTGAAGCTGCATCTGCCTTTACATGCCTACAGCTGAAAGCCCAAAGCTGATGTTTCTCCCACAGAGTTTGATTCCAAGAAAGAAGGGAGGAATGAAACATAATTCTTGCCTGTGTGCATGGACCATTTTAGCAGATGTTGTTGTATGACTGACAGGGAAGAGAGGAAAGAGTGCTCTGGCTAAAATACGCTTGCTTTCTTGAGCGTATTTGTGTGCATACGCGTGTGGAGAATTGGATAATGAGGGAAATGAATGCTGCTGCTGCAATTTACCAGTATAAATCATTAATACCATTTCCTCTATTAACAGCATGTGACTATTATATTTCCCTGTATGGTTGTATGGTTGCAATACTGATTTTGGAATCAGAGGCTCAAATACAGGCATCCCACTGGCATTGTTTTACTTTTTACGAAGGCCTGTAGTGACAGGACAAGGGGCAACAGTTTAAACTGAAAGATGGTAGATCTAGATTGGACATAAGGAAGAAATTTTTTACAATAGGGATAGTGAGACACTGGAGCAGGTTATCCAACATAGTCCTATCACTGGAAGTATTTGAGGTCAGTTTGGTTGGGGCTTTGAGGAAACTGATAGGGATAGATGGCCCTGCTCATGGCCAAACTGCTTCTAGAGTCTACAAATGCCTAAAGCATGGACCTTATCTCCAAAGCTCTCTTGGATAACCTGCACAAAATGTTTGTAAAGTAGAAAGAAAACCAAACTAAGATAACCAATGAGTGTTTCATCAAATAAGAAAATGCATTGAAAGAAATTACCTATGCCTTCCTGAAAATGAATTTAGATGTGTTTATTTACTTTTTCATCACTCTATAAAGATTTTAATGTAGAAAAATGCATCTAAAACCAATTCTGCATTTCAGAACCACAAATCTTTGGTTCTGAGCAAAAAGAAAATCTTTTGTTTCCTTCTGTTGATTTTTTATTTATGTTAAGTTTATGTCAAAATACAAAGTAAAATACAAAGTAAAATACAAAAGAACTTTTCTGGATGCTTTCACTCTGCTGTATGAACTTTTCTGTGCGAAAAGTGTGTCACTTTTCTCTGAAAGCTGCATATCTTATGGCTTTAAATAACTGGAAGAATAAATTATTCTAATTTTGCACATTCTCATGTCTATTGATGAGGTATATTTTCTTGTCTCTTTAATTTCAAAATTGCTCATAATCTTTTTCGATGGGGATAATCCAATGAAATTTTTGAGTGAAACAAACAAGCCCATTTTTCATTAACTGATGATTTAGATTTACAATGTTTGTTCAAACTCCTACAATAATTACTGTTATGAAACTCAAACAGAAGCAAATCATAAGCATTGTACCCAATAAAAAAAATCTTTTGAAAATCTATTTGTACACTGTAACACTGAATACAACAAATACCGCAGATCATTAGAGACAAAACTAATATCTATTTAAGCTTAATTACATTTTTAGTGACATTCAGTTTTCTAATTCCCTCTCTAAAGGGAAAAAAACTTGAGTTTTATTTTATACTAACATTTCACACATTTTAAGTAAAGTGAATATAGCTTGAGACAGCTTTTATCATTGCTTATTGCAGAACGTAGAAATTGTTTAAGTCAAAAGATTTGCATTTTGGATTTGCCTTTCAAACATTCCTAATAGTCTGAATGCAATCAGATGTGGAACCATCACTTTGGATTCATTTCTGCTTACAATCAGTGCCAAAGTACAGGCTATATGCTCAACCGTAAAAAGAATAGATAAAATCCTTGAGGTATATATGTCTCCTATTTTTGCCTGCCCAGTCAATGAACTTTCTGAAAAAATTGACCCTCTTTTCCTCTCCCCACGGTATATTCTGCTATCAGCTTTCAAGGCTGGACTAGGAAGGGTAAGTATTCATACAGTTACTGGCTTTAATGGTGAAGCCAGCTCAAGAAGCTCCTACTCCTCCTCTGGCTACTTGTCACTTCCACGATGCGTTAATGTTACTGTATAGAGGCTGCGTTACACACCATATTACCCTGAGGGTCCATCTTAAATATAACCCCAAAGGTTGGTTATTTCAATTGTTACAAGTTCCATTTCTTTGTTTCACAGTGCAGCCTCGGTAACAGCTGCATTGGCACAGGGGAAGGTGCAGATGAGGTATAGAAACAATGCACTGGGCATAGGAATTTTTAATTGATTTTGAAGCAATCTACACCAGGAGTCACAAGACTAACCTATTCAGTCCATTATCAGGTTACATAAAGCTTTGCAGAGACTGTACCGATGCAATGTGCTATCTTTTCAATACTCCTTAAAATCGATTTTTTAACCTTCTTCCAGCTTTTTGGAATTCAGATTTTTGGATAAGAGCAAAGAATTGTACTAGAAAAGGTGGTACTAGAAGTGGCAGGAGTTTGTATTTTCGTTCTGAATTTTATTCTTTGTTTTTACTTGTCTTTGTCTCCTTTGATTGTTTATATAGTTATTAGTCAGAAGTCACATTTAAGCCTTCAGCTATAAAAGTCCAAGGCCAAACATGACTTTCTGATAGCATTTGTTAGAGCGCCATGCTCGGTTCGGTTAGATTATGTTTTTCAGGTAAGGGAAAGAAGCAGGTGGGCTTGGATGACAAGAGATAGCAGCAGACTGGTTTTCTCAGCTCCAAATCAGTAATGCAAACCCCAAATTAGCTATCAAATAAACCTAACTTTATCCTATTACAAACGCTGAAAATAATTGCAAAGATTTACACTAAAAATTATTTCAAAGGCAACATAGTATGCATAGAAAAATACAATTTAAACAGTAATCCTTGAAAACAGAATGCCAGGACATTTCAGGGCATCTAAATGTTTTCTTGGGGATTGCCATATAAAGAGTGGTTTGTTATAAGTAATTCCCTCTTTGTTGGCAACTACTCGTTCAGTGGGTAGCACTTTTGATCTGCCTGTTGCCTGACCAGCATTGTGCTACAACAAAGGTTTATTCAAGCAGGGTAAAAATCACTAACCACTGAATTGTAACAGAGAAGCTGACTGCTGAGAAAAAACAGAGTGCTAAAAGATGCCTCTAATGTCGTTCCAGAGATGTTAAATTCTAAGGGACAGGAAAATTGCCTTACAAAATCTAGAAATACGAACAGTTATTTTTATGGATAAAAAGAATGATAGTAAGTAGAGTAAATATTATTTACTCTTATGAACATATCATTCACTTCATAAATTAAGTCAAGCCATGTATTATAGCTTTAGGTTTGTAGCTGCAAAAATATGCATTTTGACACTTGTCAGATAATAGCCATGCTTCTTAAGAATATGTTCACATATGATATGATTTTGTATACTAAAACTAATACATTCGCAAAGAAACTGGAAAATAAATACATGGAAACAGAATAAAGCAATTTGGAACCACTGAACAGTTTTATAAGAAACCCAACAAAGAGAAATTACACCTGTTTGAAAAAATAAACAAAGTCCCTCTGAAAAAAATGTTAAAAGTTTAAACATGAACCAATACGCAGTTTTAAATTACATGCATAAAATTATTCTTAGGTATCCTTTCAATGTATACATGGAACAAATTTATGACTGGTTTAAACACTTATATTTTTCCTTTGAAGAATGACCTTTGAAGTAAGGACTTTAAACAAAGGGAGTCATCCTAGCAAGAATAATTTTACCTCAATGAGAAAATTTATTTGAAAGAAGGGAAAAAAATATTGCAAATTGTTATTATAACTTTTGAGATGTTACAACCTACATTTTTATGTCACTCATTCACTGTTGTATAACATAGCTTCTATAGTATTACCTAGTGCAAGTAAAGGATCACAATTTCAATGTATTTACACAACTACATGATCCATTAATATGAAGGTTATGTTCTGAATAAGTCGGTAAATTCAAACTTATTTGCAACCATATTATTTTGATATTGCACAAAAGAATATTAACTTTATGTTATATTTTTCTTACTTCTGTAATTGTATTTAGTAGGCAGTAGCCATGGATCACTGAACCCTTTTACCAAATAGTATAAGTTTTTGTTTCCTTTTAAAATTGCTGGCGTATGTTCTCTTTACATAAAACCTGGAAACATGAAAATCTATAACTTGAATATCCTTTTTACAGCCGTAGAATATTTTTCCAATTCTCTCCAATTGATCTGTGAACAATATTTCTGAAGAACTCCTTATATGCAGAAATGTACATTGTATTTAGATATGAGGGAGGATGGGATTAGGCCCATAATATAGTTCAATTTCTTTTCTTTCTTTGAAAAACAAACAGTAAAAAGCCTGTAATTTGGGCTCAAATCATCTTCAAGTATGTAGTCCGGTCTAATAGTGGGTGAGTGTAAAGAAGGCAGCACAGCAAAGTTGTTGATGTCGAGAGGTTTTGTTTGTTTATATTATGTATTTATTCATGTTTGAAGAGCTTTTTGAAATGTGCTACCTAGTGATTTTCTGTCAACATCCTCATGAGTAGCAAGCACTAGTGTTTTTGGATCTCAGTAGCTCCAAAATCAGTAGTGGAAATATTCCAATGATTTTTTTGATTCTGTCACTCCGAATGAAAAGATCTGCTCTCTACTGTGTAGCATAACTACTGACAGAATAATATCAGTTGATAGGGGCTGTCACTTTAAGCAGTCAGGTCAGATATTTTTTATTTTAAGCCTGGCAAGTGAAAAACAAAGAGGGAGTAAAAGTACCCTAGGATTCCTGAGAATACTGTCATTATTATATTAATCTATTCTAGTGCTTGATCTTCACAGAAACTGTTATTTTAAGCAAAGAAAAGCATTCAGTATTAGCTTGATGTAAGTGTAATCATTACGGTTATTAAGGAATATATTAATTAAATAGACAATGTGAGTTAAATAACATCACGGTTTTGACCTATCTGCTTCCTGCCCCAAAGTATAATGTTGCAATATCGTGATCTTTATTACAAACCTCTGCATTCCATGATCCAGTTCAGCAACCATTTTATTATACAGGTCACTATTAAGTAAAGGTCACATACCTAAAGTTGGTAAAAGTTACGTACATCGATCATTTTTAGATACAATTCTGGATGTGTACTTATTAGTTAATAGAGACAGCATAGTTCTGTGATTTTTAGTTTGCCAGGTCTTAACAGACTATCTGCAACAGCTACAGTTATAATGTATTTTTTGTCACTGTAAACCCTGAAGACATCACAATACAGTTACAATACCGTGGAGGTACCAAAAGTTTTGCTGCCATCCAGTTCAAAGGGAAAGATATTATTATAAATGTTGTAGTCTTCCCTTCAGGTCATCCCATGCAAATCTTACTTTAAAGTCTGTGGATGGTCGCACTCAGAGGGTTGTGGTCAAAGGTTCAATGTCCAAGCAGAGACCGGTGATGAGTGGCCTTCCTCAGGGGTTGGTACTGAGACCAGTGCTGTTCAACATCTTTGTCGGTGACATGGACAGTGGGTTTAAGTGCACCCTCAGCACATTTCCCAATGATACCAAGCTGTGTGGTGCAGTTTATAGGCTGGAGAGAAGGGTAGCCATCCAGAGGGACCTGGACAGGCTTGAGAAGTAGGCCTATGTGAACCTTATGAAGTGCAAGGTCCTGCACATGGGTCATGGCAATCCCAGGCACAAATACAGGTTGGGTGGAGAATGGCTGGAGAGCAGCCCTGAGCAGAAGGACTTGGGGGTGTTGGTGGATGAGAAGCTCTACATGAGTCAGCAATGTGCACTGGCAGCCCAGAAGGCCAGCTGTGTCCTGGGTTGCACCAAAAGTAACGTGGACAGCTGGTCAAGAGAGGTGATTCTGCCCCTCTCCTCCACTCTAGTGCGAGCCCATCTGGAGTACTGCATCCAGCTCTGGAGTCCTCAGCACAAGAAGGACATGGACCTGTTGGAACGCATCCAGAGAAGGGCTGCAAAGATGCTCAGAGGGCTGGGGAACCTTTCTTCTGAAGACAGGCTGAGAGAGTTGAGGTTGTTCAGTTTGGAAAAGAGAAGGCTCCAGGGAGACCTTACAGCAGCCTCCCAATCGCTCAAGGGGACCTACAGGAGAGATGGAGAGGGACTGCTTATCAGGGAGTGCAGTGATAGGACGAGGCGTAACAGCTTCAAATTGGAAGAGGGGAGATTTGGATTAGATATTAGGAAGAAATTCTTTAGTGTGGGTGGTGAGGGTGGGTGTGGGTGGTGAGGCCCTGGAACAGTTTGCCCAGAGAAGTTGTGGACGCCCCTTCCCTGGAGAAGTTCAGGGCCAGATTGGATGGTGCTTTGAGCAACCTGGTGTAGTGGGAGTTGTCCCTGCCCATGGCAGGGGAGTTGGAACTCAAAGATCATTAAGATCCTTTCCAACCCAAACCATTCCATGATTCTATGTTTATGTAAGGAAAAGGCTGTATTAAGATTATTTGTCTTATAGACATTAGAGTCTCTGAAAATTTTGTGATAATGGTTTTACAAATAAATGGCTTGAGCTCTTTCAGAGCAGAAGCTAGTGGGTAAAAAACTATCATCTAAGAAATGCTACTTCTACTATACAGACTTGCTGCTTAACTCGGAGCAAGTAAAAAAAACAGCTTTATGAAAGTATTCAAGGCAGGTAGGGGAAGTTTCACAAATTCAGTTGTGACCAAATTTTAATACTTTAAGACAGCACATTTTAACTCTGGCTGTTTTATTAGCACACAGTACCAGTAAGAGTGCCCCTTCAAAAGGTTTTTTTCTACTATGTGTAAGTATTCTTACATTGGACTTTGGTTATTAGTTGCTTGAAGGGTTCAAAAGATTCTAATTTATATGCACACAATCTGGAAACATAGTTAGCTATTCTCCTCAGTGAATGGACTCTCTTCAGACATATCTACTTAGCTTTCTTTAGTAGTTCTCAGTTTCTCTGGATGGAATCTCTCTGAAGTCAACAGATGCCCCTTTTTGGCTCTTCACATAAATATAGTAAGGCTGTAAAAATCATAAAAGTTCATTTCAGTCCAAAGAGTGATTGAATAACCCACTGACATCCATTAAGGGCTATCAAATACAGAGATAAAACATTTGTAGTAGTGTTCCTCACCTATAAATCGTTGCAGGTCATAAAGTCTTTTTGGGAAGATCAGTAATTCATTTATATACAAATAACTATGCATATGTCTTTCATTAGTCATTTCTCAAGGCATCCAGCCTTGGCAGTTAGGCAGAGAGCTCCAGCCTATGTGGTAATGATACGTGTGAAGAGCATGTTCTTCACCTCCTTATTTCAGACAGCCAACTACAAGTGCTGTAATTTTTGCAAAGAAAAAAAAAAGAAAGAAGGAATTCTATTTGTCCCTTTGTTTTTACTCAGTATTCTCGCTTTTATACTCTTATATCAGTTACAGCCTGTCTTCTTCTGGGATGTTATTCAAATGTAGGTAGTCATTTAAGAGTGGTTGTAGTATGGATATCTTATGGTTGGGTGTCCATAGTGCTGGATTGCCCCTTCTTTGATATTTCTTTCTATTACAGGATAAGACCACCAGCCATAATCTTGTCTGTCTGATATTCTTGTGTTAGAATAATTTTACAAGTGGATTCATGGCCTGCAATATCTACTAAGAAGACATGAGGAAAATTGACACATCACATGTAAAATGTCAGAACACATTTAGTGTCTCAAGCGTTGTGAATGATGTTGCCATGGATAAATCAGGAAATATGTCTCAATGTAGATTCTCAGTTTACTTAAAGGCTGTCTTCTTATCACAAGTCCACTGATGAGTTCTGTGCTAATCTCAAGGGATGAAACGTGCTGCTTCTTTATAGGTTTACTAACTTTTCTTTACTGGCTTTCTTTTCGGATTTTTATTGATGTACACAATGCATCTTACTCTCCATGTGAAATTACTGAGAAGATATATTCTCTCTATGTTCTATTATAAAGCTGAACAGAAACTACAGTGATGTCCTCCCTCTTCCAACACATCTGTGTGTCAGCTGTTATAAACTCAGTGCAGTAACACGTCTTGTTCTGTGAGTTTTTTACTGACAGCCTGAATTTATCCACCCACCACAGAAAGGTTTTATTGTACATCCCCTAACCTTTGGTCATAATCTTCCAGGCTGTTAAAGCTTTGTATCATTGGGATTACTTTGCTGCTGGCTTTATAATGCAGCTGAAGAGAAAAGGGTCATTGATCCACTAGCATGACTGTAAATATGGCAACTGGATGGTTGACAGCTTTTTTATTGCATAGTGTGCATATTGGAAATGTCTGGGTCTGCTGGAGTCCCACTGCAGATGTTCCCCTCTGCTACAGGTGTGTAGTTTCTATTTGCTCTATATGTTTCTCTTTTTTTTTTGCTATCTTGCTCAGTTGCTGGGCATTCTTCCTTTTATGCTTCATATTTCTTTCTATGTTCTTGACTGCACTGTACATCCTGCCTCCCATATTCTTTAAGTTTGACCTTAACTTTATACTAGTAGCTACAAATACTTACACTTAGGCAGTAGTGTAGTGCAGATATATTTGAACTATCGTTAAACTTGTCAGCAATGAAGCTGAATAGGATAGAGGTTATACAGGCTTGAGCAGTTATCCAGATTCTCATGACATTTTTCAAGAGTACGTTGAGCTTTATGTTGTGGTGTCTTTATTGCTGTGTCTCTTACTTAAAAGTAACTTTACCACATCTGTGTTTCTGACCTTGGACAATTCTGTTGCACTTATTTTTGGGGGGGAAGTTTGCTTGTTGCATCTAAACGTTCTGTTAGATCTCTTTCTCAGAGCCATTGCTCCTGTTAGCTGGTAGTATGAGTCTGTCTCTAATTAAGGAAGCTGTACCATTCCAGAAGTCCTATGGAAGGTCAGCTTTACCTAGTCTATTTCACCTTTTGCTTCTTGGTTTCAAGTGAAAAACTGAATCTCATTCTCTTGAGGGTTACATCACTCATTAATACCAGCTGTATATTTTCCACGTTTATTTCTAGCATGAGTCTTACTCACTTCTCATTGCTTCTTCAGTGAAATAGGAAAGACTCTACCTTCATTGACTTATCTTTATCTTCCATGCTTAACTCTGCATGCAGACTAATTTCTTGGTGCCGTTTACAATGTTTTCGTTTCTTTCTTCCTTTTGAAATCTGGTTTACATGACAGTCTGAGTTTCTAAATACTATGTAGTTTGACTTTTAATTATTTTTTTTCCTTTTAGTAGATCTCACATATATATATATATGGCTGTCAATACTGTATTTCATGCACTGTGTGTTGGTTACTAACTTCACCAACCTAGTATTTTTCTTTTTGGAGCATTTCTTGCCAAAATATGGCTATTACAAGCAGAACTGTGTATTCATTCAGTTTCACACTGTAGCAACCTCTGCTCTTCCATACAAGTTCCATGCTATTAGTCAATGCTGATAAGGAAAAGAGGAAATGGATAAGGAAAAGACTTTATGGAATGAAGATGTATGGATTTTTACTTACTCCTTTGGACTGCTGGTACCAGAGTTTCAGAAGATGGGAATAGTAATCAGCCTTTTGCATTAAGGAGATTAGTGAAGTACTTGGACACATAAAGCAGAGTGTCATATAAGCCTCCAAATCTGGAAAGAATAAAAATTTATTTAATCAGAATCCGTTTTTTTTATAGATTAAAACTAAATTCAGAAACATGATTTGGTTTGGTTTTATTTGTTTGTTTGGTTTGGGGTTGGTTTTTTTTCCACAAGTTTCTAGTTCAGAATGTCTGTTTCAGGCTAATAGAAGTAGCCACTGTCTATATAATTTTTCTGAAGATAAAATCAGAAAGAGAAATGTTAAGTGGAAATTTGAAGGAGAGAGAGAGACAAATGAATTTAGTGTGTCTCACTGCCATACTGGTTTAGGCTTAATTTAGGATTAACCCTCATCTTCATTCCACTTTACCAAATATTGTCTTCCATTGACAGGGGAAATTGCTCTACTTTATTGCAGACACAAGTTGTATCTAGCACCACACTTAAAAAATATTTAATTATAGAAAAAGAGAATCAAATAATTTAAAATGAAAACAGATACTGAAATGGGAAGAGAGCCAACATGTCTGGTCCTGCTGTTTCCTGAATTAAGTGTTTGATATGTATCTAGCTGTCATTCTTTTTATTTTACCCTTTTCTTGATATTGCTTTGGATTCTTTCAGGATCAATACAAACATGGATTCTGTAAATCCATCCAAAAACGTGGTTTTAGCCAGTGTCAAAAGAAATAGGCCACCACTGGGTTTTCTGCCTCTAAACAGGATCTCAATGGAATATATCTAACATTTATATTGAGTCTTCTTTATATTGCATTCGCATCACATTGTATTTATTTAGAACTTTTTGCACTCAAAGGTACATGCATAACATTAATGTAAAGACAAAACTTTTACACCCCCCCCTGCAGTGGCCCTGTTCTCCAAGTTATTGCATGCAGCACATGTTGCTTTTCAACAGGTTTTTCTGGTGGCACCTGCAGCATTTGGCACAACAGACAAAGAAGGGAAAAGACGTATAATACGCATTTTGATTGTAGAACTAAATAGACAGTTCCTGTTCTACATCTCATTAAAGACTTCATGCTCTAGCTTTCCACTTTCCTCTGTTCCCTTTATTTTTCATTGTCATATTGTTTGATATTTTGTTATGCTCTGCTGCCCTTGCACAGATTGTTTCAACACCATCTTACTATATCTCCTGTGTACAAAGGGCTTTGTACACAGCATGTTCTGGTCAGTATCTCTGAAAAGAAAAGCTCCCTCAGCTCATTATTTACTGTTACATGAAAGGGATTGCAGAATTTTATGTATTGTATACACTACAAAATATTTCAATGATGGAATGCTGTTAGGAATGCCTGAGTTACCAAGATTTTTAGTTGAAATAAAGTTCATAGAATCATAGAATCATCTGGGCTGGAGGGGATCTTCAAAGATCATCTAGTCTGACCCCCCTGCAGTCACAGGGACACCTCTAACTAGACCATATTGCCCAGGGCCTCGTTGAGCCTCACCTTGAATGTCTCCAGGGAAGGGGCTTCAAC
>BJBW01001597.1:10565-72034 GCA_004320125.1 Scolopax mira | reverse complement strand
AAAGAACTTGTTCCTAATGTCTAATCTAAATCTGCTCTTTTCCAGTTTATACCCGTTAGCCCTTGTTCTGTCATTGCCAGCCTTTGTGAACAGACTCTCCCCAGCTTTCCTGTAGGCCTCCCTCAGGTACTGGAATGCTGCTATTAGATCTCCCCGGAGCCTCCTCTTCTCCAGGCTGAACAACCCTCAGCCTGTCCTCAGAGCAGAGGTGCTCCAACCCCCTAATCATTTTTGTGGCCCTCCTCTGGACCTGTTCCATCAGGTCTATGTCGTTCTTCTATTGAGGACTCCAGACCTGCACACAGTACTCCAGGTGAGGTCTCACCAGAGCAGAGTAAAGTGGGAGAATCGCTTCTCTGGACCTGCTGGCAACACTTCTTTTGATGCAGCCCAGGATGTGATTAGCCTTCTGGGCTGCAAGTGCCCACTGCCTGCTCATCGTCCATCAGCACCTCCAAGTCCCTTTCCTCAGGGCTGCAACTTTAAATGTAGAGTAAAACATTTAATACAAATGTCTTTATAATGCATGCTTTACAGCATAGTGTAAGAAAGAAAAACAAATACATTTCCCTCTTGTGAAATCTTTAGATTATCTGTTCAGAGCTTTGTTGGAATTAAAATATTTCCATGCAACATGTCATTTCAATGAAGCATTTTCTGATGGAATATGTTTCACTAAAAAAAATAAAAATAATTTCCTCTAATTGCAATTGAATATAACACCCTCCTAATGTGCCAGTTTATGTGCTAGTATTATATCAGTCAAGTGGGTGAGGAGCATAGGTCTTGCAGTCATAAATTTATGTTGAGTCAAGCTGGATTTTTATAACAATATTCTTAGCTAAAATTTAAATTGAAGTAATAGACAAAAAAGATTGAAATAATTTTGTCTGATAACCTTGAGGTTGGAAGATAGTCTGCTAATGTGTCTGCTGGAAGTGTTATGGGAAATACTGAGAAACTGAGGATTACCTCCACTGGTTTATGAAATGACATCTGTTATACAATATGAATGCTACATTTCCTACATAGTTACATACATGTGCTTCTCTACCATGAAATATTCCGGTGGCCTGCCATCTCTTCCAGGACTGCTTTTCATTTTTCCCAAATAAAACATTTCCAATACATTCTTTACTACTCTGCAAATCACACAAATACTGGATTCCATTCCAAAAAAGTATTGACAACTAGCCAAATAGTGCATTATTTAAATTGAAAATTCTAGAGAAACTGTTGGGTTGTAACTGTTGGTTATTAAATTATATTATATTAAATTATATATATTAAATAATAACCACAATTTAAGGTGAAATGGTTAGCGATCTGCTACACTGCTTAGACACACACAAGTCTATGGGGACAGGTGGGATCCACCCTGGGGTACTGAGGGACTTGGTGAAAGTGCTCACCAAGTCACTTTCCATCATTTATCAGAAATTCTTGCTAATTGGAGAGATCCCAGGGGACTGGAGGTTGCAAATGTGGTGTGCATGTACAAGAAGGGCCGGAAGGACAATCTGGGGAACTACAGGTCTGTCAGACTGACATTGGTGCTGGGGAAGCTTGTGGAGCAGATCATCTTGAGTGCAATAAAACAATAAAAGTCAGATCCTGATTGAACTAACACAATCTCCCTCTGTGACAAGGTGATCTGCTCAGTGGATGAGGGAAAGGCTGCAAGTGTCAAAGACTTTATTAGAAGTCTTTACTACAGCATTCTCCTGGAGAAAATGGCTGCTCATGGTTTGGACAGGTGTACTTTTGGCTGGTTAAAATGTCTGGATGGCTGGGCCCAAATAGTTGTGGTGAATGGAGTTAAATCCAGTTGGTGGCCAGTCACAAAGTGGTGTTTTCCAGAGTTTGAAACTGGGATCTGTTCTCTTTAATATTGTTCTCTTTATCAATAATCTGGATGAGAGGATCAAGTGCACCCTGACTAAGTTTGCAGATGTCACCAAGTTGGGTGGGAGTATTGAAGTACTTGAAGGTAGCAAGGCTCTGCAGAGGGATCTAGTGGCTGGATTGATGGGCTGAGGCCAATTGTATGAGATTCAACAAGGAAAAGTGACAGATCCTGCACTTGGATCACAACAACCGCATACACCACAGGGTTAGGGAAGTGTGAAGAAACTGGTGACGTGTCAAGAGCACAAGTCTTATGAGGAAAAGATGAGGGAACTGGGGTTGTTTAGTCTGGAAAAAAGGAGGCTCCTCAGTGGAGACCTCCTCACTGTCTCCCAGAAAGTAGGCTGTAGTGAGTTAGATGCCATTTTCTTCTCACAAGTAACAAGCAATAGGACAAGAGGAAATGCCCTCAAGTTACAGTAAGCCAGTTTTAGATTGGGTTTAGGAAAAATTTCATCATTGAAAAGATTGTAAAACATTGGAAGAGGCTGCCCAGGGAAGTGGTTGAGTCACCATTCCTGGTGGTATTTAAGACATTTAGAGATGGTGCTTAGGACATGGTTTAGTGATGAACTTGTTAGTGTTAGGTTAACAGTTAGACTCAATGATCTTAAGGGCCCTGTCCAACCTAAATGATTCTATCATTCTGCTTATATTTAGCTATACATAAATTTATTCATGTAAAGTTTTTTAAAAAACTCTTTTGAGAAATTTTAAGGAAGCCATAGACAGAACCAGGTGTTCTAGAGTTACTATATTAGTACCACACCTGCTGGTCTTATGTATTTCATGGAGCTCCCACTGATTTCCTGTAAAGATATCAGCTATCAGTACAACACATATTGAAATTCTCTACCCATGCATACATATATATTATGGAGAGTTAGACTAGATTATGGAATAAGAAGGCAGCAAAAAACCCTTTCATTCCATGCCAGACTGTAAAGACAGTCGGATTGATGATTCCATCAAGTGAAGGCAAGCAACAGCCAGAAGATATTTACTTCATGTAGATATTACTGAGATTTCATATAGCACTACCCAGAGATCTAGCTATTACACTTTGGCATTTAGGTTTCCAGTAGAATAGCTGAGGGAATAGCAAATATGTCAATGCTAACCCCTGTTGTAAAGGATAATTGGTTCTAGAAAAGTTTACAGATGGCATTTGGGGTTTTTAAAATTTTATTCTTCATTCTCTACTTCATAGTGTAATGTCACATGCATAAAATGGTGACCACTGCCATCAGCTACCAATATCGGTCCATTCTATACTTTGTCCTATCAGTTAAAGTAAAATGCTAATAAATTGCTGTACGTTCAACTCTGTACTTACTGTTTAGGTATTTACCCTCCCTCTTCCCCTTCTTATCTTCCCTTCTTGCTCTATGCTCATCTCTTTGGTATTTGGAAGAGAAGAGGTGGAAAAGGGGAAAGGGTAGGGGAATGTATCTTAGAAAAAAAATCTATTTATTGTAACCTGAATATTCCAAAGGGCACACTGCAGTTTAGGAATGTGGTGAATTAATATATGAAGTCAGTCGAAGTTTGGTTTTTTTACAACATCATCAATAAAGTATTATCATGGCCTTTCTTTACAGTGAAATATTTGTAAAGCTTTTCTATATAAACAGTCTGTAAAGGCTTTTATGTCAATATTAATCATAGAAAGATTTTAATATAAGCATAACTTTTAAAGGCTGTGAATCCCTTATCAATGTGATTTCTAAATTTACTATGAGCTGTACAGCAATGCTATCCAAGTAGAAGCAGCAGGCACACTTGAAAGGGCAAATCACAAAACACAAAGGGAGTCACTGCTCAAAATACTTGAAAATTGACCTGATTACCGATAAATGGCATTTTAAAAACAGATAATGTTCCAGTGAAACCCAAATCCTATCCAATTTGTCCTCCTTCCCTTTTGGTTCCCAAAATGGTAATTTTGCTCTTCCGCTCCTATTCATAGTAAGGAAAAGCTCAGCAGCACTTCTTTCATTATTCCCCTCTGGTTTTGCAAAAATATAAATTCTTGGGTCTTGTGGTTTGTTTTTTTTTATTATGTTTTTAATTTTATTGTAGAGTGTTTACTTTGTACATTCTTCCACTGAAGGGAATTTGCAAAAGAACAGAAGCACCACAGGCTAGGACTAAGTAATATTCCTGTTTCCTTATTTCTACGTCCTCAGCTCCTGTTCCACCTGCTTGTGCTGTGAAACGATATTCAGCCTACTGATCTTCTTCACTTCCCTGCAGTCTTTCCAATACCAAATTGGTATTGAATATTAACACATTAATGAACCAAAGCAGCATGACATTTGCAATGACAAGGTGTTGTTTGTGGTTTCTCTTGCCTTACTGAATCTGTGAATAGGAAATGCTTAGATTTTCAGAGAATTCTACTCTAAAGGCTGCTCAACCTCTGCTGTAGCATAGGGTGGTCAGGGTGCTGTATCAGAAAGGGGTGACACAGCTTCAAGTATAGGAAAAAGGTTCAGACCCTAATACTAGAAGAGGAGAAGCAATAAGAAAGGAAGGAGACACAATGGTCTGGTACCACAGAAAAGGAATGATAAAAGGGGATTGTGACAACTGAGCAGAATGCATTTATGCATATAAAACCAGATAAGTTTTATTGTTCGATGACAGGTTTCAAAGATGATGCTCACTTTCTACCTCTCATACATCCTAAAACTCTTCTGCAAATATATTTATCTTTAGTTCTGTTTTTAATTTCTCTTGATGATTTTTTTCTCTTTCCTTTGGCTGCTAGACTGCAAAGGTTTACACTGTCCAGCATGTCTTTTCTCTGTGAATGTAGTTAGACATGGCAAACTAATTACTTCTCAATTTTTATCTACTTTTATTTTGTCATAAGCTGTATGTATTAAGTTTTCCTACACTATACTTTCCTACACAAAATATTTCTTACGTACAAAATTTGTTTTAAACTTTTACCTGCTGCCTTCTCAGTTTTGTGACATTTCAGTTGAAAGTACAAAACAAACTCATAGCCAGAATTGTCTTTACTGATATTGCAGAGGCATAAAAATATCTCCTTACTTAACCTGTTTATCTGGGCAAAGCTTTCACTACTGTTTCCCATAGCCTTCCCTGAACAAACTGGAAAGGTACAGATTAAGTGGGTGGTTTTTGAGCTGGGTAGGAGGTTAGCTAACACTTACACCCAGAAGGTGGTTTTCAGTGGCTTTTACTCAGGTTGTCAACCTGTCACAAACAGCGTCCCCCCTGTCACAAACTGGGCCCCATGCTGTTCAACATATAATAATGAATAATGAATAAATAATATAATATAATATAATATAATATAATATAATATAATAATGAATGAGCTGGATGATGGTATTGAAAGGTAAATAAGGTTTAGTTGATGAGAATTTAAGATGAAAATATTATTTTAAAATAATATACTTGATTATTGGATACTCTGTTCAGTGTTTATGTAGGCACACTATTGAGAGATCTTAATAATAATCTGCAACTGCCAAACCCAAAAGGAATTTTAAAAAAATTTGAGCAATATTTACCCGTCCCTTAAGTATTACCTAACTACTTAAATTCCTACCAATAAACTTGTGGATGAAAAGGACGAAAAACTTAAGCTTTTTCGCAGCTCTTTGCAGCGTAGGAAAGGTACCAAAAGTTTGCCCAGACACAGAAAACATGCAGTTACACTCCAATATACTCTATGGAAGTGGCCCCCAGGGAGTCCTACTAATGTTACAGAGACACCTTCAAATAGAAGGATATGGCAGAATTACTTCCAGATCTGGAGTTTAGCTTGTAGGTTTTACTTGCTAAATGACTTGCTAAAATATATCTTATTTATTTTATTGCTGGGTTTTTTTAAGCAAATGATAAAAATGGTTAGTTATAAAAAGATGATAAAACATTCCTATTTAAGTCAGTGTTAAAGATCACAAGCAATAAGTGCTTGAAAACCCTATCAATAAGTTATCACTCTCCATTACTTTGTGCCATAGTGCAATATTTATTATACATTCTTGCTTGTCAGGGGGATTTTTTCTTTATATGATTTTGGATGTTGTAAACAGCATGAACAAGTTACAATATTATCAGAATTTCTCATAAAGCAAAAAAAAAAAAAAATTGCAATGATTTAATTTTTTTGCCAAGGCTCACAGGCATTTCCAAAATGCAACATGGTTTCAAGCTCAAGTGTCATTCCTGCCCACCCTAGTTGCTTACATTTAAAATTAGTAAGTATGGATTATCCATCAGCATGAGACTACATGAGGTAAGGAAGTATAATGACATGATATAAATTTTTCCATCAATCTCAGCATAAATAGTGACTCTAAAGGATGTTTTCTTTGAGTTTAGTACTGTTGCTGTGATGCAGCTGAGAGGCAGCAATTGTTAGGGCTTCTGGGAACTGTGGAGAATTGACAGTGGAACTAAACAAATGCTTTCCCCTGATGTGATTGCAAGGGACCTGTGCAAAACTTTTCGCAGGGAAGCTGTACTATTTTTGCTCAGCACAGCATTCTGAAAATGTACAAGATGCAAGGCATCTCATACCATATATAAACTGTGAATTACATATGAAAATACTTCTTTTTCTGTGAAGTTCAGCATTTTGAACGTTTTCTTAGTAGCTATCACTTTATTCTTTTGTTGAACTGAGGTTTTGACAGCCTTTCTGTGAATGAGTGTCTAAAAAGTGGCACATGCAAATGAGGGAAGAGAACATTCAGACTGGGAACAGACAGAGCATTGCAGGTTGAAATCTACTGCCTGAAAGTGCATAAGAGGCATCCTATTATGTGCAGTGACCAATGGTCACACCAGTGGAGATCTGGATAGCCACTACTCTATTCATTTTTCATAGTAGTGCACACTGCATGTTTAGCAGCTCTCTCCAACCTCTTCCTGAGCAGTCCAAATGGAATGACCCAGTTTACCTCTGCCTTTTCCCCTCACCCTGAGGCCACAATAGAGTCTAGAAAGACTTCCCTCTTCAAATGATGTCTTGTACGGGTAAGGACTGTGCTTAAGTTAGAAAATAATAAATAATATTTGCTATTTTGATGTATACTCCAGTTCATTAGTGTCTGTCTGTTGTCTTATGCTTTAATTCGAACAGCTTTAGTGTAAAGATTCTTTTGAACTGTGTAAAAGTTTGCCTTACAGATAGGGCTTCTATCTACAACTTTAAAACACTAACAGTTCTAATCATTTCAAGGAAAGGAAGGCTCCTGAAGTCTGTCCCCAGCCAACCTAGTTAAATATTCTGATCTGGGATATGCGATGTTGCCAAACATGCTTTGTCTCTTGGGAGCTCTTCTTTTTATCTTGCTGAAATAATTACAACAAAGAAATGAACCTAAGTTAAATTAAACTCAAAATTCCATGCTATGATAATTTATGACTATCCTTTTTATATTTCTCAAATAGATCCAAAAATATTTTTTTAAAAAAAAATCATAATACTGCGTTTAGAAAATATATGTTATGGCATTTATATTAAAGAAAAATATTCAGGTAGAAATTCCATACATTTTTTCTCATACTTCAAATTCCAGAATGTAAGGATCATTAGATGATGAATTACAAACTGCAATACTTTTTGCACATATATGCACACACGCGCACACACAAAAGGACAGCTGAAGTATCAGAAATGGATAAATTGATTTTTCTTTTTGTTACACTGGAATTATCAAATCATTGCAGAACTAAAAGATTGTGTTAATTTGAAGGGGTAAGGAACCAGCTAAGGAAGTTGATTTAATACTTGTCAGTACAATTGTTCTTTTGACAGAACAATTTTTATTAATTTAGTATTTTTACTATATTAAGGTCATAATACTTCCCTTGGTTGGCATACCTATAAAAGATTTTCATGAACCATAATTTAGGTTTTGTCTCTGGTATTTCTATTGAATATTATGCCTTCTAAGTCTTTTTTTTTTCCCCATGTGTACCTGAGCGTGACGAGTGTGATTTTCCCTAGTTCTCAAATCTCTGTACCTGCCATGTATCTGACATGACAAACATTTGAATTATCTTATAATTCCAAACTCTGACATTTTTTTTCCCCCACATACATAAATACTAGGGAAATTTTATTAAGTAAAAACATCTGTGAAAAATGGCTTACAGGATTACTTCTTACTTTTTCACAGTAGATAAAACCATGATAAAAATGTGATAAAAACATAGCCTCCAAGTCTAGAAAATTCTGGGTATCATGTAGCGGAGGATTCACTAATAATAATGACTTATTTTCTCCTTAATTTAGTTCTTAATTTTAAGTGAAATGAAAAGGACAATAGTAATGAATGCAGTAAATATAAAATTCAGATGGACGTGGCGGGTGCCAGAGCAGGCTGAGTAGGGGGAAGCTTGGGGTCGGGTAAGCCCATGGGCAAAGTAGGGCTGGGGCCAAGGGCTGGTGATCTGAGGTGGCTTCTGAGCATGTAGGGAAGCTCCCATGAAGGCCTCTACTGGCTCCCTCTCACTTGGTGACTGCCTGGCAGCTGCATCCCAGGTCCCACCATGGCACCCAGCTTAGGGGCACAGGGCTGCAGGCCCTGACACACACTGAGCTTTCGGGGCCCTCTGGTACAGTCAGGTTCTGGCAGTTAGGTGTGAGAGGGAAAACAATGATCAATGGAAGGGGAGAAACGTATAAAATAAATTCATGTGACAAAAGTGTTTGCAGAAATACTGGTTTTGATGTAAGATGTTTACCTTGGTGGCAGGCAATTTTGAGCATTAAGCTGTGTAAACTTTTTATCTCACAACAATAATTAACTTTTTTTTTTTTTTTCATAGCACTTAATCATAGATTACTCCCTTTTCCATGCTTATTTCAGTCCTGAAAAATGTGTTTACTTCTGTAACAACTCTGTTGGGTATGTTGTATAAAACCTTATGATGTATTAAATGATACAGTACTATAGTGACTGCATTTCTTTTCATTTTATTATGAAAAAGAAATCTATCTCCCTGTATTAGTCTTGTTTTTCTAAAGAAAGTACAGAAGCAGATTTTGCCATTAATCAGAAATTTTGGATAAATAGATAGATGGTTGGGGTAATTCCTATAATGAAACACAGAAGTTCAAGAATTAATATCTTGGGTATTCAACTAGACATTTTTAAATAGTAAGCAAACATAAGCAATATTTAACTTTCTTTTAAATGTGAAAAAGATTGCCTGTTAATTCTTCTTCACCTTGCTCTTAATCTTATTTTTATTTCCTGCTTTTCATATTTTACTTCATATTGAGTGACATCTGAATCCAAGAATCATAGAATCATATGGGTTGGAAGGGATCTCTGGAGATCATCTAGTCCAACCCCCTCACCAGAGCGGGTCTACCTAGAGCAGGTTGCACAGGAACTTGTCCAGGCAGGTTTTGAATGTCTCCAGAGAAGGAGACTCCACCACCCCCCTGGGCAGCCCTTTCCAATGCTCTACCACTCTCACCGTAAAGTTCCTCCTCATGTTTAGGTGGGACTTCTTATACTCAAGTTTGTGCCTGTTTCCTCTTGTCCTGTCACTGGGCACCACTGAGAAAAGACAGGCCCGGTCCTCCTGACACCCTCCCTTTAAGTTTTTTTAAGCATTGATCAGATCTCCCCCTCAGTCTTCTCTTTTCAAGACTAAAAAGACCCCAGTCCCTCAGCCTTTCCTCATAGGAGAGATGCTGTAGGCCCTTAATCATCTTTGTGGCCCTACAAACTACCATGTTAAAAAGACTCTGAGTTGTGAAAAATGAGTTCAAGTAACTGGCCAAATTTATTCAGGCTATTTTTTTAGTGTATTTTATACATCCTTTCACATTAGGTATTTTGGAGTCCTCACTCTGTAAAGTCTTGATCAAACATCTAAGAATGTTCTTAATGTTTAGATCCCATTAAATTCTACATATTTCCTTAAGAATGGTAGCTAAACATGCGCTGAACTATTGTAATGAAGTGAGATTTAGCATTTTTTTAGGATCAATTTCTATCTGAAAACAAAAGCTGTGAAGTAGATTATTTTTAATCACTTTCCAAAGTTTTTGTAAAAAAATATGTCTATTATTTGAATTTAGTGCATTGTTTATGTGCTATTAGTAGGGAAAAAGGTTGCACCTAAATATTACTTGAAACAAGAGAGCATTATCTCAGTTTTTCTTGTTATTAAGGTTTCTTTCTCCCTGTGATAGTAATATTGCAATCATCATATATATTTAATATGTCCCTTAGTTAGTTTGCTAAACATTAACAAAATCTTTTCCCACGTTTCAAGGGATTTTTTATTATTGGAATCATGCAGTAGGATACAACAAGATTTGTATCTTATGTGAGACAGAAAACCAGATCTGATCTTCAGCATTGATGAATGGTCTCAAACATGTTTCATAGTTTCAAGGAAACATATATGTCCTATGAAGTCATACCCATCTCCTTACAGTCTTACTACTGCTGACAAAACTAGGTCATGTTACACAAATATTTCAGTTAACCAATAAATTCCTGACGTGAGGTGATAGGAGAGATATAATTCCTTAAAGGGCTTTCAACATCCACTATGGCTGCAGCTGAAAAACACGTCTTATTTCATTCTCTCTGTTACATGGTATGCAAGATAAGATGATGAATTTTCATTCATCTCCTTGACCCTCCCTTGTATAAAAGAAATCAGGAAAAAAATCACTAATGCAATTAGTTTTTACAATTGTTTTTCTGGCTGTTATTTGGCCTCCATAATAGAGGTCGGTTTTTTCCCTCTTTGCATATTCTTTCATGTTCTCAATGAAATGGCATTGCTCTTAATTTACATTGGCTAATCAGAAGATTTTTGCAGTTTTGACTACCATGCATAATACAGCCAGCAAGATACTTACCATATCTCTAGTAAAAAGCCTGCACTATGAGTTTAATCATGCTATTTAATTGCTAGGCTTAATTTGAAAATAATTGTTCACAGCAATTAAGTAAATGTCCCAATTTCATTAACAGACTTCCTAATTAGAAAGTACAACATAAAAGTGCTAATGTTGCTTCATTAGGCTTGAATTACTGTTTCTAATACTACTTTTTTACTATCTATACAATTTATTTCTGCAGTAGAATATCAGCCTAATAACTGGTACTAGATTAGTAACAAATTTCATGGTGTAACCTGTTCATGTCCCAGCCAAGTGTGCAATGCTTTATTAAAAAGGACATTTAAATCTTTATTTTAAATTTTAGGTATAGTCTGAAACGTAAAGATGTCTGAGATATAGCAGTATCTAATCAAGTATGTAGGATTTAATTGCTTTGAAGAATAATAAAACAGTTTTTCCAAAATTTAATATCTAAAAATATGGTGGCCACTTGCTACATAAGAAACTGAAATGAGAAGTAAAAAGACAGTAAATGTGGCTGCTAATAAGACATAGTGATGACAGAAGTAATTATGGCAGTATCACAAGATTATGAGATGTCATTAATAGTCTTTTACTGTCAGGGCTATTGTTTCTTTAGAACATTGAGAAATCATTTAACTTTTTTTACCGTATTGTTATAATTGTGTGCTAGAAGGAAGATGGATATTTCTATTTCAATCAAGATGTCCCAGTCTTTAATACTAACACCAAAGTGCTGGAAAGCTTAAGAGCAGTGAGAAAAAGTGATTACATTCAGACAATTAAGAATAATGAATGACAATTAAACCTTTTTTTTTTTTTTAATGTATAAGCTTCAGGTGATGTATGAATCCTTATATGCTTTTTTGTAGAAAATATTAAATAATGCCTACCTGTCCAGACTTTCTTCACCTGCTTGAGGTCATTGCATTCCTTTCTGCATATAAAAATTTCAGTTTTCAGCCGCTTCATCATTCTATGGAGTGGATAAAGGAAAACGTAGAAGAAAAAGTTGGACATAAAAGCAATAAGGAGAAATCAAAAGGATGTATCAGTACATAAAAGCAAGAAATAAAATATCCCTTGCTTGTTTCTGAGTTACCTTCAAGCTTTCTCTCAGTTTCCTTTATTTTTTCTCATACTATCTCTTGCTTAAAATATAAGAATGATTAAAAATAGGTTAACAGGAAAAACATGTTGATGTATTTCTTGTGAAAAACCAGACAGCTGTCTCATGTGCAGATCCTTAGTAGGTATATGCAGCACTGACAACTTTTATGTAATTATAGATTTTCATGATGGTAAAAATATGTATAGTTAGGGTTTGATTTTTTTTTCAGTTTTGGACTGCAACATCTTGTCTCATTCATACCCTCATATGTATATAGAAATAGTAAAGCTCGTAAATAGACAAAGAACAATTTTGATGTACTACTCTCCATGCAAAATTTCAATATCCTGATTATATCTATGGAATGTGGCTATGGAGAATGTTACCTATACATATAAATGTTGCAAATAGACTATGGATGCTCATCTCATGGGGCAAGAGGAGATGGAGACAATTTTCCATACTGAATGAAAGAACGAAACTCTTCTTGGTACTATAAGATGATACAACAAAGAATAAATCTCTCCAATTGCAATTTGGCTGGTTCATATGGACATTAGGAAAACTATTTTCTGTAAAAAAGTAGGGCAAGTTACCCAGGGACGATAAGGTTCATCCTGTCTTAGTACAGTATATAATTTTTTATACCATACTTTTTGTGCCAAAAGACTTATTTTTCATACACACATTGATTTTGCTAATATTCTTTAATTCTTTTATGATAATATCTGCCATGGTCAGACCCTCTGCAGCCACCTACCCATTGAAGGAACAAAGTACCTGGTTCGAGGCATAAAGTAAGGTTTATTAAGATAAGGCACTTATTAAGTAGGTAATGATCACGGAACCCTGTGAGTGGGGACTTTTCTGCTTCTATTCCAAATTGTTTAGAGTTTACCTAGTAGGTATCACTCCATTCCCAGAGAAGTATCCTTACCTGACATCCAGATTCAGGGGAGATCACCAAGGCATGGGCCAGCTGTCCCTTCAAGGAATGCTCAAGTTGGGCTCTCAGGGAGCAGTTTGTACACATTTCCTTGGGGGTTTCTGTGGTCACTGCCCAGTGGCACCACGTCACTGTCACCAGGCAAGCTTGGGCCCAGTGCAAGGAAAGGTCAGGCCTCCAACCAAAGCACTGCGGCCCAGTTTGGATTATCTCCTCACAATATCCTTTATCAGCTTGTGGTTTTGCCTAGGATCGTTGTGAGCCTTCACAGAGGCAATAGCTAGGAGAGCAATGAAGTCTGTATCCATTTTTTAAAAATACTAACACATTGTGTATATATATTTATACATCTACATGCTGAAATATTTTCACCCTGGTTCAATAAAGCAACAGAGCCGATCTTTGTTTTTTTCCTGATTTTCACTACTCAGTAAATTACCTCAATATTTACTCCTATATTCTGTCTATTGATCCACTGTGTTTAGCCAATATTAATAATAATAATAATAATTTAAAAATCAGAAGTAAATAGGTAGAACTTTGAACAGTGCCCTGCCTAGAGAGGAAATAAATTTATACAACTGTTTGTTACCATAGTTTAGGCACATATGATTCCAGTTTCCAGAAATGCCAAACTAACCTGGATTTGAATTAATTATCAAAATATGCAACAATTTTTATTTATTGTTTTTTGTACAGTTGATCTTTCCTCCATCATATATTCAAATTCATCTGCTACCTCATCTGCATCTGTCCCCATCTTCCTTCAGAAGCTTGGTGTTTCCTGTTCTTCAGTAGATGTAAATTTTGTTATTATTTTATTTTATTTATTTTATTTTATTTTATTATCTTCAGTCTTTATTTGCAAGTGATTTAAGGCTTGTATTATTAAGAAAGAAAAAAGACTTAAATTAGGTCTGTAGTGGGACCTGTAACAACTTCGCTCTGAGTTTGAATTTCTGAGAATCATATAACAACTTACGGATGTGTCAAAAAAAAAAATCCCAAACCTAACATTTTCAAGAAAAGACAATAAAAGTTCTGCATTTTTATAATTGTTTTTCTAGTTACGATACTTCAACTCAAGATATAATCAATGCAAAACAGTGAATATATCATATTTTAGAATAGAACAGAGTATTTGAGTTGGAAGGGACCTATGACAAATATCTAGCCCAGCTGCCTGACCAATTGAGGGCTGGCCAAAAGTAAAAGTAAAAGAATTTTTAATTCTGATGTTCATATTAACTAATATGATGCGTGCCGAGAATTCTTCTAATAGAAAGATGTCTTGAATGAGGATACTGCATCTGCTTCATAATACTTTAAGACTGAATTAGGACTGATCAAAAATATCTCAGTCTTCCTAGTGAGTCTGACGGTTTCTTCCCCGGTTATTATTTCAGGGAACTGTCTTGACTGGATAGTTTCCTGATCATACAGTATGTTATTCTGAAGTTTGCATGCCATTTAAGTAGCCATAAGTGGCATAATGACTTATAAAGCCACAGTATTTCTGCAACATATCTTCTGTGTAGCAAAATAAAGTCAGGGTTAGCACTACTGTTGCTATATCAAAACTCATCCTTTCATTGTCAGAGGATGCTAGCTGTTACGTTGGGCTGCTGCTGTAGATATAAATCCTAAAAGAATTTTCAGAGGCGTGCTTTGCCAGAATTTGACTTCAGGTGGAATTACGGTAAAATACGCCTAAAATTAAGGGTCTGAATTCCTCAGAGATGAAGAGCTGTATTTACTTCAATATGTCATTTAACCTCCTCTCATTATTCTTCTGCAGAAAAAGGATGTTTTGGAAACATTTAATCTCTTTAACTGTACCCAAGGGCAGTCTACTTGCATGTATATAGGTCCCATTACTGTTGTATATGAATGTCTATTTCTTTCAGTTACTTAAGAACATTCACATGATTTTTTTTCACTATATAAATATACCTTTTTACATAGATATGCATGGAAAGACTGTTTTGTTTATTGTGTTCTTGACATAAGGGAAGTCCAGGAAATCATTTTCTTGAATAGCGTGGTCAGTTGTCTGAATGGTGACCTGCTGTAAGTGTCATTGTGCAAATGTCATCAGCTGGATCAGATGAGCTTCTCCAAAGTGCTGTTCTCTTCAATTTCTTTAATCCATAGTCCTCTCTGAACACTCTGACGTGCATAATCCATTGTTACTATCTCAACTACAAACAAAACATATCTTAGACTATTTACAAGTGTCTTATCTACATAAAATTTGATCCCTTCACCAGCACAAACTGTCTGGGAATCCCTGTATCTCACTATGTTAATCAACACTGATGCATGCCAATTGGACTAGGCATAGCAGGAGTTTCCAGAAAAAATCTCCAGAACTATCTAAAATTCCTCATGGAGTGATTCTGTAACTGTCAGTCAAATAACTTATACTTCTACTTTGTGATTGTGGCTTGGAGTCGATTACCTACTTTCAGGTCAGTTCAGTGTTTCCAAGAAGTCTGTTGTCTTTTCCATACTGAAAACTAGCAGCATTGCCCAGGAAATTAATGACTTAAATTTAGTGGGCATATACACAATCCTTATATGCTGCTATGCATATTAAGATCATAGAACAAACTTGTGTCTCATGCTTGTGACTCATTTATAACTTAAAATCCATTTATAGTTGCCGTAAACTATAAATACTGGTGAAATTGAATACAACAATCAAGACCTAAGTTAAATTCATAAGATGCTACAAATTGTATTCAAAATAGATACATAATCTATTCTTAGTTCATATACACATAAAGGGGATCAGATAGAGTAAAAGACTTTATGACTCCATTGCTTGAAAAGCTGAGAGCAAAATGTACTGCACATCCTTTGAATGTCTGCATCAAAGCCAAACAGAAAAACAGTGAAGATGGATGGATATAGAATCATGTCTGGGCCATCTTTGGTCCATCCCGAGAGTCTACCATAGAAACAAGAAGAATATCACTCTGGCTCAGACTTTGTTCAATTAGTGGGACATCCCACTTTAGCAGTATCTGTTTGAAATATGAGACAATGTTTTTACTGACATAAAAATTAGGAGATACCTTTCATTGCCTGCAGGGGTTTCTTACTAAATATATTGTTTATATATTAAATTATTCCAATGTCTTCTGGGCTTGAGAGGAATGAGTAATACAAATTATTTTTGTTAATTCCCTTAACTGTTGTTAATTAATAGTATTCTATGCAAGGCCAAATATCAGTTGGGATACAGACATTATTGTTTATATATGAGAAAGTAAGTTCAGCTTTATCCTTTGCTTCTGGTGAAATGCTGACTGCTCATCAGCACCTTGATTTCACAGTTCTTTGTAGTTAGTAATTTGCACTAATAAAAATATAGAACATGGAGAATTATTCAACTTATATTTTTTCTTTTCCTAGCAAGGAGGCTAGTAAGAGGCTAGAGTAAGAAAATGTTTATATGCTAAAAAATGGTTTCAATGTGCAAAAAGCTGCACAATTTATTCTTCTCATGTTATTGGGTTTTATCAGCCTTCGTTTTGACCTTTCTGGAGGTCCTAGAGTGTTATTGTTTTGTTTCTGTTTGATGTTATTTGCAACAAGCAAGGAATTTCTTTTAGAAGTCCATCAGACAGAGTTTAGTTTTGTATTTTTTGAAATCTTTATGTCATGATGGAAAACATATGATAATTATCGTAGTTTTGTCTTTCTGATTCCTGTTTGTGCATTTTCATTTACTTATTCATTATTTTCTTATTTTGAAACCTTTAAAATACGAGTCTTACTGTGTCTCTGTAGCCTGTCTGTGATTGAAGCTAAGGTTCCATGTGAACAGGCATCCCTATTGTAACCCTTTCAGTGACCCCTACAGAACTAAAATTACAGCTTTTATCTTTCCTTTTGGCAGTTTACAAGGTTGTTTTCTCCCTTTTTCTTGTAGTCCTGAGCCCATAGATTCTTTCTTACATGATTAACACTAGTTGTGTGAGGGAGCAGTTGCAGAATCAGGCCTTGTATACGTGTGCATGCACTCACACATCAGTTTTAAATTGCTTTGGTTTTCGTATTTGCTGACAATTCAATCAAGGTGAAAAGCATTACAAGACAAAGAAAGGGAAATAATAAAAATAAGCCAGATGTTACTCCAACATTGAATGGGAAATGTAGAGTTTAAGGTTTTCTTCTGTTCGGGAATAAAAGATAAGAAAAAGGAAAACACCTTTATTTGAAAAAAAGATACAAGTAGAACATTATGTGATATTTAAACACACGTTCATAGGAAATGGATTGGAATTTAACCAGCTTTTACTACTTTTCTACTTTTCTTCTTATTTGCATTAAATTTCTACTTGCTTGCTAGAAAGATATTTTATGATTACCATTATTTATGGTTCGTGTTATTTGTCATCTGTGTTACAGTTTTTTCTTTAGTATTTTTTTTTCCTCCTTGAAATCTGATTTTGTTAAATGAGAAAGTTTGGAGGGGAGGAGAACATATTAATCTTTTGGCAAGAGACAAAGTTGTTAATTTTAAAGTTTGCTTTGGAACAGGAATGAAAACCAAATTAAAAATAATTTGTGTCTTCCCAGGGAAATCAGCAAAAAGCTATTGAACAAGAAAATGTTTTCTCCAGCAGGGGGGACTTTCTGAAGTCAAATGTGCTTATATATTAAATTGAAAACCATCCAGCTCTCTGCTCTCTCATAATCATTTCCCAGGAAATTCTTCTGAGCAGATCCCTAAACAGGCCAAAGTCTGCTCTAATGAAATCTAGAATTGCGATCCTTCTTTTTTTCTTGTTCTCTTCTCTTGGGATCTTAAATTGCATCATCTCACAATTACTGCTGTAAAGGCTGTCCCTGACCAACCAGTTCTTTCTCGTTTGTAAGTATCAGGTCCAGCAGACCAGCTTGGCTTATCAGCTTCTCAGTCACCCATGTCAGAAAGTTATCAGTGCATGCAGGAATCTCATGTATGGCTTGCACCCTGCTTTGTTGCCCTTTCAACAGATACTGGAGCAACATAGATAATCTAATTTCAGAATTGTATGAGATAATTTGGTGGTATGATAAAATTTGAGATTTTGTCATTTTCTTTCTTGTGGTGCACCATGGGTAGCATATTGGGAGCAAAACAGTTGTATGCCTTTTCAGTCACATAATTTATAATCAGCTCAGCAGATAGAAGGTGCAACTTGCAAATTATGTCTATGTAACGTAAAGAAAAAGTACTCTATGCCACTAAATGGTCATAGTACGAAGCAGTTCAAGAAGACATATTAATTATGTCATCTGCAGTTGGCTTCACATTGCAAATTACTGTTGTACTAACAAAAAAAATTTAAAGTAGTTTCAGTAGACGTTCTAGTAACTAATCTGCCAGTATCAATAGTAGCAGGATGTGAAGGACTTGCTCTTCCTGGGTTAAATATGTTTAGATTGAGTGCTGTTGCTGTGAGAAGACTCTTCTGCAGACTTTGGCAATTGCTGTGGAGTGTCAGGATGACAGACAGTTTACCTGACAATTTTTCTGATGTATCATCAGCAAACCATTATGACAATGTCTATTGCCCCCGATTTCTACTGTACAGAAACATCATGATTTCACTTTTACTATAAAGATTAATGGGCCTTTTATGATGAGAAAATCGTCACTTTTTAAAAAATGGCATGGGACATTTTACATAATTTTCTTACATAGGCTTCACAAATATAAAAAAAGGAGGAAACCCAATTCCTGTTTTTCATCCTTTGCTTTGTCACTGTTTATAAACAGTGCTTTCTCTGATTAAGGATATATGGTGAAACTAACATCTTGACACTTATTTGTTCATTTGTTTAGTCCTATAAACATTCATTAAGTTGGTGCTCTTGGTGCACTTCTTGTTTTGGGACATCAATATACTCTTTGCAGCGTTGGCTGCTGAAATCTTTTCCTGAGCACTAAGCATTGCTGCAAGTAGTTATTTAATTGTCACCTACATATTGCAAGATAAAAGTTGAAAGCATGTTTTTGGAAGATGAAAAACATGTGGTATTGCCATGTACCAAGCCAGCGTTTTTTGTGCAGTCTCTACCCTGAATTATAGTTGGATATTATGTTTTTCTCAGTACAGTCAAGAACAAAGAGTTAGGGAGAAATCTGAGATCTCTGTGAAGTTCTGTCTGTGTAGAACTTCAAGATAGGCAGTTGGATGTCACCCTTGAGAACGAACTTACTCAAGTTAGAGGTGCTAGTACTCCTACTTTTAAGATAGGGTCTACTGTTGATATATTTGTCTTAGACCTTATTGCACTTTCAAGAAATAGTATTTTGCATGTAGGAGGTTTAACTTTGTATAACTGTAAATAAACTTTTATTAATCACAATGCTCTTATATTGTAATGCATTCAATAAAAATTTTCAGTGCATTTTACAGTACAAAATGTTAGTAATTTGAAATACTGTAATTTTAAAACAGAACTTGGTGAAAAACAGGTTACAGCATAAACTAAACATTTTTTTTTCTATTTGAAAACTTGTCTTGCTTCTAAAAGTTTTGTCTCTTTGGTTATATAAGTAAAACCAACCCTTCCTAGACTCACTTAGAATTCTCCAAACATAACATCTTTGTCTTCCCTATTCTCTCTCCATATTTGGCATGTGTTGGAAGACTGATAATGATTCTATTATTCATGTCACCCTGGCAGATATGCTGGGCCTGTAAGAAGTACAGAAAAGCCCAGAAGTTATTGGGGGTTTTGTTTAGTTTCCATTGCAGCAAATTTAAAAAAAAAAAAAAACCTCAGTTTTGTGTTTCCTTCCTTCTGTCTTCTTCCCACTACTAGGGAAACTCTATGTATGTTACTCCTTTTACTTCTGTGTTTTGGTACCCTGCTTGTTTGTCTAATGACTGGGTTAATTTTGTGGACATTGCCTGGAGAGGCTGGCTGCTGAGCCTTTGAATGTTTCAGGAGTGTGCTGACAGCAGGGAGTTTAGACAAGTCAGGATAGGGATTACACTTCTGCAGGAGTGTCTTGTGTGAGAGGATTCAGAACCGATTTGTGAGAGCAGAAAGGAGATGAGAATATATTAGCAGTGTATACAGCAATATTATGTTATGAGTACTACTGGACTGGAAAAACACCTGTGAGAAGGCATCTCTATCACCTAAGAACCAAAGCAGGAGAATTCTATGCCTGAAATCCCATGTTATATTTCCTTGTATGAAAGATATACAGTATAGCAAGTTGAGTTTTACAATTATTTTCTTCCTAATAATAACAGTTAATGTTGTTTTTCACCTCTTCTATCTCTGTTCTTGTACATTTATATTTTTAGGCAACTGTATGCCATGAAATGTCCTCTAAAAGTTTACCGCTAAAATGCTATTCATGCTATCTGGTAAAGTGGCTACATAAAATGCTGTCAAATACAGCTTGTGAAAAGCTATGATAAAAAGCTATGGAATATACCTCATACAGTGCTGATACAATGCTATGAAATGTACTTCATAAAGTGCTATGAAACCTGTAACATCTAGGGCATTGAACACACTGTGAGGCAAATTAATTTGAATGGTACTTAGTTTTGCAATAATCAAATATATTTACTTAGAAAGTAGTGTAATTCTGATCTTCCAGGTGGAAGTGAAAGAGGAAAGACAGCTCAAAGTCATCATTTTGAGCACATTAAGAGAAGAAAACAATGACAGTGTGATTGCCTAGGAGTGAACTGGACCAGGAGTTATAAATAGATAGGCAGAATCAGAGAATATTATAAAAAATATTGTTCCTGTGAAAGTATAAATCAATTCCTCAGGCAAATGCTGTTTATCCTTTTCAGGCAGGAGGAGAATAACCTTAAAAATACATGTGTGTATCAGCACACATCATGAATGTTTAATTTGTCAAAAAAACACAGCTTAGCCAGTATACTTTATTATTTATATAACACTTAAATAAGAAAAAATGGTTAACTAAAATGGTTATCATTTTAGACTTTTGTCACAAAACACGGTGCCCATGTAGCTTCCTTAGTTTCTGCTTTTGGAATTTGAACTTGGGAGCTCAAAGTCAGGGTCAGTAGAGATCCCCACGGGAGTGTTTTATTACTTGATTATTATAATATCATGAGAATGTATAAACTGTAGTAGGCTTTAAGCCTGTTAGCCAAAAGAAGCGAATTTCAGTTAGCTGTCTACATAAATCCAATAATTAACCTTTAGCCAAAAATGACTTTAGCCTAAGAGCTGGTCCTGCAAAACAGTCGGGTTCCCTGAGCTTTGAAGATGCAAGAGGAAGTGTGGCTTTTGCAGTATTTTATACCGGGGACAAAATCTGCATTATATAAAGAAATAGAGAGCTTAGAGTCAATAACATGAAATACATCAAGTCAAATATCTGGGTGCATTTACATAATACTTAGATTTAATTTGATGATTGTCTGGGTTATCTTAGGAAGGCTTATATGCTTTGTTTTCTGTTCATTGAATTTACTATTTCAAAAGGAGCAGCTTTGTAAAGCTGGAGAATGAAATCCCTTTATCTGTCCACTGAATTAGTTCAACTCTGGCAGCAGCTGTACTTATCTGTTGGGCTTTAACCAGAGGAAAGAGCTATTCAAGAGAGAAGGTGGTTCTGTCTGCTGAGACCACTGACAGGAATGCCAACTGGGATGCCAACTTTCTGAGCTAGTAATTTCAAAGAGAACTGTGCTTTCGTTTCAACACAAGCTAAGGATGTATAGCCAGCAAATTTGCAAAAGGCCTGTGTCTAAATTATCTTCTTGTATTGTCAGCAGGAAAAAGGTTCAAATGTGTAAGTGGTTCTTTAAGAAATCAAGAGATATTTCTGGCACAAATTCTCACCCAGAAATCTGGAAAAGCTAGATGATTCTCTTGAGGGCCCTTATTAGGCCAGGCTTTTAGACACATGGGTGCTGAGTCTATGTACAACACCAGAAATCAACTGTCTGTCAGAAAAGACACAGAATAAACGTGTATAAGCTTGTAACACACATCAGACTGTGATCTAAAGATGAAGGAACATATGGTAACAAAGAAATATGTACTTGATTTGTAGGAATATGTTGTGGAATTAGTTCTTCTAAAAAAAAAAAGATGACATGGATTTAAGGCCGTCTAGTCTGAATGAAAGATCATATGACACCAGGTAATGAAATGCATGTGTGCAGTTAATTTTCTTACAGTGGATGAAGTTCTTTCAAGTGCTACAGCCTCCAAACTCCACCTGTTACTTATTTGTTGATTTTCTAAGGATGGACTGTAGAAAGGTTTTTGTGTCCGAAGTCTTGGGCTTTTTTTTTCCCCAACTCTATCAGTATGTCTATCTCAAAGACACTTGCCTCCCAAACAACCATATCGTTGTCTCACAGGAATACTTCAATAATCAAATAAGGCACTATTGTGCCAGACAAAAAAATGGAAGACAATCCATGCCCTGGGAAGCAATTCTCTGGATAGCACAGTGATCTTATTCTGTATCAGGACTTAAAAAAGCATTACTCAGTGTCTTATGTGTTATAAGCAGCTGTCAAGGAAAAATCTGCTTTAACCATGGCTAGCCAGGTATTTTAGCTTGTTGTCTTCTCTCCTCAAAGGACATGAAATTTAGATCAGATAGTCCATGCAGACTCAGTGCCTATAGCCACAGGAGATGATCTAAGCTTATGAAAAATCCAAGATAAGAGATGCATAAGCAGGAGAGACACAGTACATGTATAAATGAGATGTTTTGAAAGTGATGAATGCATTAGAATACATTTTTAAGCTCCAAAATTAGTTTCAAGTAAGAAATATATTTCAGAATATTATATCTGAAAAAATTTATAGCCTGTTCATCTTTACTGTGAGAGTGGTGGAGCACTGGAACAGGCTGCGCAGGGAGGTGGTGGAGTCTCCTCTGGAGACATTCAAAACCTGCCTGGACAAGTTCCTGAGCAACATGCTCTAGGTAGACCCACTCCGTCAGGGAGTTTGGACTAGATCTCCAGAGATCCCTTCCAACCCCATATGTTTCTATGATTTTATGTTGAAATGGAGATGCAGTCACACTGTTAGTTTTTGTGTGTTTCTACATGACAAAAGCCAGTTACATACCATAAATATTAATGCCTTACAAAATTATATTCTATTGACAAGTAGCGGAATATATTTGACAGAATGAAGAATAAGGAACAAAGAAGAATGTATAATAATTAACATTGCTTGATGCATTAATAATAATATTTTATTATTTTATTGTAAATAACTACAGCTTCACAATTTCAGTATCAAACAACTTTATATTAAATAAATGAAAAAAGACACATTTTAGATTAATTTGTCAATTCTTGTATGAATAGGGAATGGCAAAGTATAATTTTGTGGTCTATAGTTTTAAGAAATTCCCTGAAGTCTGAAGGTCCTTCTTCTGAGGTGCCATGTCAAGCATGTATATACGATTCTGGAGCTCTTACACGAATTAGCATAATGTGAGGAACTTTAACAGAATATTGCCTAAAAATCTCTACTGTGTAGACCAAATATATAGGCATAAGTACACTGTCAGTGATTTCTCCTGCAGCAGTTAAAAATTATTAAAGAAATCATGAAATATGAAAAAAATTGAAGGTACATAATCTCATGAAAAAAAAAATGTGATAAAAGCCAGTTTATCACTGTCAAAGACAGCATTTAGGTTTCTGGATAAATTTACTAGGTATTAGTTAGATTAATTGATTTATATAAAATCTAATACCAAGTGGAACATAGGTTGTCCTACCTGAAAGTGAAGCCTATGTGTGGCCAATGTTTTCACTTTATTCCCCAGAATATTTATCTATTAGGTAAACTGTATGCACTTTGCATTGACTCACATCAGTGAGTCAACACTCACTGCAACACTTCAATATAACAGGGAAAACTAATGACTTTTTAGGTTGCTTTGGGACTCAGGCAGTAAAGAGTAATAAAAAGAATGCACATAAAAATGGCTATGTTGATTTCAGAAAAAATACTGAAGTGTCATCTAGGAAATGCAGATCTTGTCTAAAGAGCTGTGACAAATCACTTTTACTCAAATAGGGTTGCAGAAAGCAAACGTAATAAAAACCAGAAATCTACTGTGAATGCTACAGTTTAAAACTATATAGCATGAAAAGCATGATATTCCTTGGAGTACAAATTCTGCTTCTTTCACTACTATGCCTTCTGTGGTAAATGGGATTCACATGTTTTTCTTATGGATGTTGGAAACAGGAATGCTGAGTCAACAAGAACTCTCCTCCACTTAGACATGCTGTGTCATCTCATGCCCACCCACCCATCCACCCGAGGTGGGAAGTGGTACATAACATCGCACATTAGGTATCTGCATGTTACACTTCTTGAGCTTCAGTATCATGGAGACTGTAATATTTTTGTGTCCTTGTGTACTCCTTCTACGTCTGGAGTGAAGGAAAGGGGTGGCATTTAATTCATCATGCAGGGGAAAGTGTTGGATAGACAAGACCAGGACCAAGGCATTAAGAAGCTGTAGCAGATTATGAAACAGTAAATGCTGAAATAATTATGAATGGTGGCTGATATTGTGAGTAGCAATTAAGAAAATTAAAGCTGTCATCAATTCATTCCATTTAGTCACCTTAATATTAAATATACAGCTACCTGTATACCATCAAAAAATGGTCTGTGAATCCTAATGTGGAATGGTAGAGATTAACAAAAAAACATACAAATATTAGATTTGGCCAAGCAGCTGTGACCTGATGCAGCCCAAAATCCCTGAAAACATTTAGTTCTGCCATCAGTGGAAGGTGGATCATGACATATCACAGCCAGTCTACATTATGGGGAATCCATCCTGGTTTTCTGTACCCACACCCCAAACATTCTAGCCACCCGAAGTTTTATCAGTCTCGTCCTTCCAAAAGCCATGGCAAGACTGCCAGAATTAGGAGGAAACACTGAGTCTTAGCTCCCAGAAGGAAAAGAGATGCATTTGGAATGGGGAAATGAATACACAAAATACTGTTAAAGAGGATGGTTTCAGTAAACTGCAAAAATAAAGAATTTGAGACAAAAAAGACCATATGCCTGAGATATATTGGATGTTTCTGAAGTCAGTTGGTTTTGCTTCAAGCAAAGATAGCTTTCTCATTTCAAGCAAATGAAATCTGGTCATCTACTATTTGAGTGAGAACTCCTGCTTAAAGCACTATAAACTTCCTTAGAAGACACTATGATTATAAATTTGAAGGCCTGAGTCAAAGAAACACAGAATAAACATATTTAGATACAAGTTATCTATAATAAAATTAATAATATATATAAAAACAAAGGAGCAAATGGCTAGATCAAAACATGGCATGGCACCTGGGAAAGAAGAACATGCTCAGAGACATAATAAAAGTTTTGGCATAGTCTCCAAAACTGCAAGCAATTGTCCCTGCATAGAGTCATTAAAGGTATTATAATGATCCTGAGTAATTTTTACCTTAATAGGGTTCACTCAAATGAATAGCCAACTAATGTATGTGGTAACTAAATTTTTGAAAAATACTGAACTCTAACATTAACTTTTAAAATCAAATAATATTCCTGGTTTTCACCTACCAATTCAGATTATTTTGTTATGACAGTGTATCCATTATTTAGATATTAAAGCATTGTTGAAATGCTTTATATGCATGTTTTCTTTATCCTTTTTGTTTGAATCTGGAACTCTTGCCTCATTCTTTCACAACCAGTGTCTGTATAAATGGTCTAAGTACTTCATTTTGTTTCTTTGTTTTTTCTTCAAAAGTGCCTCTTGTATTCTTTACTGCTTCGTTCTGGGGGTTTGTTATACACTGCCACTTGTCTGAACCTTTTTCCTCTGTGTTTCTTTGATCCCTTGTTAACTGACTTTTAGGTCTGAAACTTGATCATGGAGGGAAATTGATACTTGCACATGTCAGAAATTGAGGCTACATATATGTCTAATCCTAGATCTTCGTTTCCTACTGTTTTTAAGGCATACCTGTTTTTGTAGGCCGTACAAGTGGGAAGCAGCATACCCAGATTTACATCCACTACCCTTAGGTACTCCAGTCTAATAATTGGGTACCCTGCTGGATATGGATCAACTGTAGATAACTTTCAGCACACACTCAAAGCAGAGACACGTGCTTTCTCATTAGACTGCTGTGGGAATTGGCACTGTGGCTGTGGCTCCAGTGGTGTGCATGTTTTATTGGAATGGGAAAAGAGAGTTTTGCTAGAGGACTGAGATTTCAATTGCTGTATCCTCTGTAAAACAAAGCAAATCACACGTGGGACTGAAGTGGAAGGCAGGTGAAGAGCTCACTAAAGATGGGTTTTCTGCTAGTCCAGAGATAAATAGCAGAAAAACAGCTAACCCAACTCCATTCCATTAGATTTATTATATAATCCATCCTTACACATAACTAAAAGATTAACAAATCTCTGGAATAAAGCAATCCTCTAAACACTAGATTATTAACTCCATTTATACTATGAAACCATATCTCTCACTCCCTCAAATTCTCTCCCACTTCTACCGCAGCATGCAAAAACTAGCAAATATCAGTAGTCAGGGCACCAATTATTGCCTCAGCTTTCACACAGCTGTAGAAGGTAAAGTAATGATACACAGCTGTGCCCAATCAGACATGTTTAGGAAAATTAGGCAACTCCACAAAATGTTCTCCCAGGAAACGCGTAGGAGAGTGAAATGTTTGTGCTCGAGGAGCAGGGAGATTTTTTTCTTCTAGTAAGTTGATGATTATTATTTTATTACTTTTTAGTGGTATTGTTAAGGTTATTTTGTCTAATGATATTTATTGTCTGTCTGTGTCAATAAGGCAGCCTATATCTATATTTTCAATGTAAGATCTGGTTCTATTTCAGAAAGTTTTGAAGGACAATGCATGTTTATGGTGGTTTGGCTTTGTATTTTGTTTGGATTTTTTTTTTTTTTTTTTTTTTGCACTGTTCAGCAAAGCAACCTTATAATGAATATTTGGCTGTAAAGGCCTTAAAGCCTGTGCCTAGTCTGATAAGTGAATAACTGAGTTTCACTACATAACCCAAGTATCTCTCCTGGTGAAGGAAGGATATCTCTTGATAAGTAGACAATTCCTTGCTTTGCAGAGCTGTGTAAATTAAGGCTTTTGTCAGAAAACAGATGAAAATGAAGGTGATCCATTGCAAAAGGTATCATAGATCTTAGCTATAAGATCTAGTGAATTTTAGAAGAAATCTAGGCTTTTTAACAAGGTTGAACTTACACCCATCGTGGGGGTACGTTTGATCTCCTGAAAGATTAGACAATGGATGTCTGAATTTGCTTTTAAGAATTACTAGCTTTAACTTGCTGTAAAGCATAATCTTACAAGAAATGATTCTATAAAATAGGGCCTTGTTTCTAATTTGTTTAGTTGTCTCATTTAAGGGCCGTAATCCTTTTGGTTGAAACTTAATTATGTGACAGTTATGAAAACTTTGTTGTTTTTCTGGTGCTATATAGTATTAGTATAGATACAGAGAATGGTACTGAAATACTGAATGTGCAGGAAATGTATAGCAATCTATACGACTAAATTTCTGAAAATTTAGAAGAAGCAAAGACAGGTGGGAGAAAAATCTGAAAAGTGGGGTTTTTTTTCTCATTATTTCTCTGTGCACTGTTTTCAATTAACAGATGCTTTTAGTATTAAATTTTAGAAAAAGGCAATATGGTTATCACATATGAATCATACTGACTGGCTTACATATGCTTGTTGTTGAGGCACTGAAGAGTTGCCTAAGAACTAATTTTTTTAAACCTATTTGGGTGTCTACATGGAATGAAGCTTTTGGATGCTTTTCAGTATCTCCCTTGTATGCATAACTGTTTAGTTCTTTCTGTGTGCTGAGGAGATTAACCTCCTTGGTAAAATGAGATAAGCAGGGGTCTAAATGTGGGGAAGATTGCCTATATATAGCTGTAGCCATTTTCTTTAGTAAATGTGTTTGAAATCACACATTGGTTCTGTAGCACAGGGTAAGACCTGTGTCCTTTTTTCATACTCCATATTCTTCTGGAGATGTGTGGAGTGTGTTGTCTGTTCATTTTGGTGTGGACTAACTGTGGAGCACTAACTAGCCTAAATGTAGCTGTTGCCTAGAAACCCCATTATACAAAGGAAAATCGGAAAACCTGAATTACATCTGACACTAGTGCAGCTATGCCTACCCTGTGCAAAATCATGAAAACTGAAAGATGCTAGTGCTTTAAATATGTATTATATGTTGTATTTGTATTTCCAGTTTATGTTTCCTCCCTGTGTAAGTAAATACTAATGACTGTACACCTAGTTTCTATGCATTTACAGTATCCTTATAGAAATATCCTATTTCTGCCTTTGATTTGTATTATCTGGAATACTAGTTAATTTCCATTACATTTTTTTTGTTTAAAAAAATGTTATTTTTAACTTTCCTCCTATACTTTAAGTTGTTTATGCTTTGGGCTTTTTTCTTTTGAAGTAAAGAAGGTCTGAAGAGGCATTTGTAGCTATTTGGAGGTGGGAAGAATCCTTGCACTGTCAGTCACCAGTGGTGTAACTTTTATTTTTAAAAAGTCAACACAGTATATATTGTTTGCAGATGACAATTTACAGTTGTTATGCTCCTACATGGAGGAGGAAGCTTGTGATCTTCTGATTGACTTGTGGTTATGTGATCTCTAATGAGGAAGACTGCTTCTGAAGACTTTGTTATAGAATTATAGATTGGCGAGACACAATTATTATTAACACGGTGTGTGTCTTAGCCTCTTTTTTTTTAACAGATGGCATTTTGTTTTTTCATGTAGTTGTGATCGTAAATAATTTGTATATAATGTTTTGTGTGTTGTTTAAACAAAATTCTTAGCATGTTCATTAGAATAAGATGTAAAAAGTTTCCTTCTGCTTGTTAATCTAATTTTACGTATTCATCTAGTACTTACAGGTGCTTCACAAGTCTGTATTCTTGATCAGTGTACTGTTTTCTGGGGTAGGCAACTAGTTACCTTAATGTCATGACGTTTCTTTACTCTTAAGTGGCTGATGTACTCAACAGAGAGGATTTAGCAGTGATTTTACTGGTTGAACAGGGATGTTCTTGCTTCTATATGGAAAAAAAAACCAGTAAGTGAGGAGACCAGACACTTACAAAGTATTTGAATGAAAATTCAATTGAAAGCAAACATGAAGTTTGCTTTCATCCTAAGTACAGCTAGACTGAGCAGCTTTCAGAACAAAAATTTATGGAATGCAGCTTTTATGGTATTTTTAGACACTCCAAAATTTTTACTGTTAAATCTGAAACATAGCCTAGACTATCCAGATTGCATTCCCTCTTGTTACCTAAAGACATGGTCTGTTTTCAAAAAGTGTTAATGTGACTACATAATGTGATTTTTCCTATCTGATAGGCTGGTACAGAATATAAGCAACTCCTGGGAAGACTGTCTTACACAAGAGAAGGAGGCATTGATTTTTTTTAAATATATTTTTAGTTTGATATTTTCAGCTGCTGAAACTTGCACTATAATTAAACTTGAACTTTTGTCATTAACTGCTTTTGGAAGATGACTGGAAATGCTCTAGATCTTGGCCTAAGAAAGCAGGTGGAATTGAATGAGCTTAATATTTATGTTTCCAGAGTTAGATTTAAATACAGTATTGTGGATATGCTCTAGAGCTGTTGCAAAAATTCAAAGAAACCTTTTATTTTGTGGTATAAATAGTAGAAATGCAGAAATACTTTATTTTTTCCAAAGAAATTTGATACACCATTTTTCAAAAGTCATTTATATATGGGGTTGCTCCTTCAAGACTTAAATTTCTGTTTACTTATTTTAGTAGATAGTATTTTGTGAAAAGTGTTGTGATATTACTGGCTACACTACTTTGCAGCCCATTTTGAAAGCTGCAGATTCCTGATTTTTTTTTTTTTTTTTTTTTGGTGCCAAACTCTTCTGAAAACATGCCTTTATAGTAATCTTGAACCTTTCAGAAAATGTGGCTGTAGAAATGTCATCTGCAGCTTTGGCTGTCTTCATCACTGCTTTGGTCTGGGTAATTTGGTTTGGGTCAAAATATATTTCTCTTTTTTTATTACTTTATTAGGGGTTTTTCTTGAGAATTCTTTTTATCTGTTTAAAGTGACTCTTGAAGCCAGAGGGGAACACATAATTTTCAAGGCAGTCGTATCAATCCATCAAAAATAGCAGAAAAAGAAAGCACTAGAAGTGTTTTTCCTCTGTATAGCCCATATGGTTATCAAGATACATTTGAAGTCAGTGATTTAATTTCAAGTCAGTATATGTGCTATTATATGGAAACTTGTACTTTCTCAATATTGAGAAGAGTTTGCTGCTATGTTTAATGGAAAAGCCTGACCATTCTTACAGAATGGTAACTACAATGACACACTGCTTATCTTAGGGGACGGGAAGAATACCCTCTTCTTTTTTATAAAAATAAAAATGATGTTACACATAGCAAGTCCCTTGGTATTATGAAGGCTGAGGTTCTTTGCAGCACTGCAACCTTTCACTGAAGCTGTTGTGTTTCCCAGGGTCTCTGTGGCAATATCTTTTATTTTTCTCATGTTATTATTCCCAGATTGTTGGTCTTGTGCTTTGCACCTGCAAACCCTGATAGTACTGTTTTTTGCAGGTTCATAAGGCAAGTGACTGCTACGATGATATGATATTCACCTCTCTAGTCCTTTTTCTAGTTTTCTAACTTTGAGTTTATATTACTTGGTACACAATGAAGTTACATAGTCCTTTCAATAACCTACTATTGTGTAATTTTTATTAAGTCCCTGAATACATAGATTAACTCTCAACACTTGCACCTGGTCAGCATACTCCAGTCAAATTTAATAGCATCATTAAGCAGGGGCAGCCTGTAGGGAGTTTGCACAGGTCCTCAAGAAGAGTATATAGCACAGGGGAAAAGCATGGTGAAAAACAATCTTTTATTCAATATTAGAATCTAATGCTTAGTGTGTTCTCATTTGAGGCAGTGAGATAAGCTAAGAATTAACCACTTTCTTGTTCTCGCTACTGCAACTTCCTCCTTAAGTAGCTATGCAAGCATTTAAAAGAAAATGCCATTAGCTCTCTGTCAATGTCTGGACAGCTTCTGGTGACCTGGAATCCAAAAATCTTGCTCAACTAGTTATTCACTTAACGAAAGCTCCCAGTCTGTTCTGATTAACACGCATCATGCTTGCCTGGTGAAATTTATAAGCAATCTCTGCAGTGACCGCTATAAGAGAAAGATGATTCTCTCTGGGGGGAGTGGAGGGGAAGAGACCTACATAGATGTTTCTTGTCTGAGCTTGCAATTTTCCAAACACAATTAAGTTGGGGATACCTGGATTTGTCACAGAATCTACTTCTCACTTTTTATTTCAAATAAAAATGTGAACTTCAATGTCCTAGGCTTAATGTTTCCTGTCAAAGTACACACAGAGGTTCAACAAGTAAGGTCCTTCTCTGCTACTGCATGGAAACGTTTAATGTTGTAAATATTTAATGCATAAGAAAAATGTTCTATTCCAGGGAAAGGTAGGGGGAAAATCACAAATTCAATCTTTTACGGGTACAGTAAGCCAGCCAAGCACTTGAGGGGATGAGGGAGAGGGTGAGCTGCAGGCAGGAAAAATACGTGTGGCTATTCTGTCTGCAGGTTAAAATTTCCATGAGTTCTCCAGTGACTTTGCATTGAATTGACAGTGCTATACCACCATGCTGCTGCAATGAGGTTCCACAGACCATGTCCCCACTGAAAGTAGGGTTTGCTATTTCACAGACATGGAAGAAATGCTGTCTTGGACATGGTGTCTTATTTCCCCCGTGTGGCAGCTGCTCTGGGGTCTGGTTGTGGATACCTCATGTGCTACAGACCATCTGTAGAGTTAAATTAGCTAGTAGGGTGAAGAACAGCTTCTTCAGCTGACTGGATAAAGCATTTATTGTAGTCTAAGCATAGTTACAGCTGGAGGGCAGTGTATATGTAACATCTTTCTTTTTTTCAGCCTTGAGTCCTTCTCAACAAATGAATGTCAGTAAATGTTATTACAGTTCCTTAAAAAATAAATATTAAGCTTTTGAAGATGTTTTTACTTCTAACAGTATTGTATGCCTGTTAATAATAAATTCAAGGAACAAATACGTGTTCCTTGGCTTTCCTCACTGAAGTGAGGAAAAGGAGGTGTATATAACCAAATTACTCTGACTTACTTATGTGACCCATACCATCTTTATTGGGAGAATTTCAGTACTTTTGAAAGCTAGGCTGCTGACTAAAACCAATGATTACTGATGTAGATTTGAAAACATTTGTAAGGCTTATCAAGTGTTAGGTTATCTGATAAAATGGTTGTCTCCATATGCAAAAGAGCACAGAGGCCCAGTGCAAGGCAGGGCAATTCCAATAACCAAAGAGACCCTGCCCGATTCCTCCATGGACTGTCACTGGAGAACCATCAGCCATGTGGCCTGGGGCATGAAATGCACCAAGATGAATCAATTGGATCGTTATCCTTGTCACCTTTCAGAGTGATAGGCTCTCCAGTAGAGGGGTATGGGACTCATGCTGGGATACAGTGTTTTGGGACTGTGTAGGTCTTATTACGAAATACTTAAGGACAAAGGGGGGGAAAGGGAAAGCTTAAGGTGGTTTGGAGAAGGACAAGCATGGAAAAAGAGGAATAAAAGAATGAGAGACCCACTGACTGTAAGCAGAGCACTGATCAGTATGCTGGTCTGGCCCCACACCACACCAGATCAGCAGATTGTGCAGATCAGTACAATGTGTCATGTATTTTCAAACTTTATTTCAGTTATTTGCTTGAGTGAGGGAGCTCTCTGTATATGCATTTGTGTCTGCAGGTGTGAGTGCCAGCAGCTGGAGTGGGACCACAGGTCACAGTGCCAGCAATTGGAGAGGGACCATGGGTCATAGGAGCTCGTGTGTCTGTGGTGCCAGCAGTTGGAGTGTGCATATCAATACTTGATAGCTGTGTCAAACTGAACTAGCTCATGACTAGACTAAGTGTCTTGGGAGCCACGTATCAAAACAGTTGAGGGTCTGGGCAGGACATTTGTGTGCCCTACAACTGTAGGAACTGTCTAACGGAATGACCAGGCGCTCTAGGCCAGCTACTGGAGAGACCATAATGCCTGAGGATTGATGGACCTGTTCATGAGTGTCTCTGCATGAGACATCTGGAGACAAGAGGGTCCACAGACTAGCTACTGGGTAAGCAGACTCCAAGGCCATTTACTGGGGAGATATAATCTCTGTGTGTTGGTGTGTGTAAGGGGCAGGCCCTATATCAGCAGCTGGAGAGGTGCTGGTGGCCTCAGGGCCACCCGTATGCCCAAATGCCAGCAAATCGGGCAGCTACTGGATAGACTTATTATCTAAGCCCAGCTCTGGAGGGATCCTCTCTGTGTGTGTGTATTTACATATCCACTAATGGACTTTTATCCGGCTTGGCCAGAGAAGAGAACAGATGAGATCATTGGTGCATGAGAGTGAAATGCTTATTTGTGTGGCCAGTATTTCTATGTTTGTGTGTGTTGCCCTTGCTATGGTCGGGGAGCTGCAGCAGCCTTGCTTCTATTGGGCTGTCAGATTTGGCAACCCTAACAGTAAAAGCCAAATGTTTATCATACTTCTTCCAGGTCTTCTTCCTTACCCCATCACATCTTCTTTGCTAAGTAGTTATGTACAGCTACAGGTGAAACTGCATATTCATTTCTCTGGAAGAAAACTTACAAATGTGAATGCTAAAAGGCTCAAACCTGGAAGTTGTGTTTAAATGGAACTTGATTCAAGATATGTGTGTTAAGTTCTGGAACTCTAAAGTTGGTGTAGTGTTTTATGAACTTGTGTTATTTGCCAGTTCTAGCACTATTTTTTGACAAATACAACATCTTGTGATACTTGTGAAATTCATCAGTTTTCCTCTGCTGTAGACAAGAGCTTCTCTTTCTTTCAAGAGATTCCTTAGTGCAGTACATGGCTTTCTAGCAGCAGTGAGGGTAGCAAGGCAATTGTAATGGAACTTCAAAGAAAGCAACTGAGTATCCAGACTGGGAAGGGTAGTCAAATTAATCCAGTGCACAGCTGCTCTTGGTTTCATTGAGGGTGTTTTCCATAAAAGATACTGAATTTGGTATGCCTTTTCTCAGGTTTATTGTGAATGTGTGGTTTTCTTCTAGTTGATTTCTTTTTCCTTTAATGTAGGTGTGCTCATTCTCTTATTTTTTACTAGTTTATAGCACTTTTTCTAAGGCGCAAAGCTAAATATAATGCTTATTGCAATATGAAAAAATAACATTAATATGATCAAAAATGCTGATAAGTTGGACAAACAAAAACAAAGCGGTAAAAAGTATTTAAGCACAGGGATTATCCAAGTTCGTTCCCAGGGAAATAACGGTTTGTTGAGAGAGTATCAGTGGAAAATATTAACAGGGATGTTAAGCACAAAAGTGTGAGTTACAGGTCGTGCTCTTCAATTGAAAAACAGCTGGCATAATTATTGATTAGACAGACTTGTAGAAGGCAAGGTTGAGCTTTAGAAGAAATACGTGCATTTTAAAAGGGATATCCGGTGACCTCCATGATCTCTAGTATCGCATATCTAAAAAATCAGTCTTTAAGGCATAGAGGGTTGTGTTCTAAAATATTGGTCCTTTCAGGAAAAAATATCTTCATTAAGCTTTTCAAATTGCTTGAAATTTGTGCCAATGTATAGAAGCTCACATTTTCTACAGAGGTTTACGGCAAGATGTCCACAGCCCTACAGTAGTGGTAAAAAGTCTCATTTGATTGATAGACTATAGATAACTTCATTATCACTTGTCTTATGCTTTCCATCAGATAAGGAGAGATAAAACTAGGATTTTTTTCTGCAATTCACATAGAACATATATCTGTCATTGGGTGCTATTGAAATGTATTAAATGAATAGCATTTTCTTATATATTCCATTTTACTTTTAGTTTCCTTGCCCTTACAGTTATTATTTAATTAATATTTACCTGCAAGTGTGAAGGAAACATAACTGCTGAAAACATGTCATCTTGCATTAAGCTATGATCGTTAGTCAGTGTTGGTGGATGGAGGCAGATATATGAAAAGACACAAAATTAATTCTTATAATGAAAGTTTTGGCATCAAGGAATGATTTTTTTTAACTCTCAGTTAGTGGGGAGAGGAGAGTGCTACTTTAAAAGACTGTTTATAACACCTAGGTTAATGTACTTCACTGCTTCAGCTGGAAGATGTTAGATAATTTTATTGTTTTTAAATGGAGCATTAGAAAAGCACCTAAACCAATAAACTGTTGTTTCCTAGCTCTACTTTCAGGAGGCATATTTCCAAGTGTTTGCAGCTGTACTACTCCCCAAGGGGACTTGTACAGTTCCAAATTAATCTAAAAAAGGGAGATACTTACTATTATTCCGTAGGTTGGGTGACATGTTACTTACACATGCTCTTTTTCTGAGAGCAGCCAATATTTGAAGATACTTTAGGGCCTGGGATTTTCCATGCTTAAGTAGATTTCTCAACTTTTTCAGGAAGTACATCCCTAAACAGTTCCTTTAAAATTTGTTTGGGAAAGTGGCTTTCTCTTATTCAGTCACTTCTATCATATATCCAAAGTTATCTTTCTTTAAGTGTAATCAAAATGTATCTTATACAGTTGTAAGAGGGTACCTTTTGCTAGGTGGGATGAAATATGACTTCTCCAAGCACTTGTAGCTTTTTTTTTCCTGTGCTGTACATGAAAAATAAGAGCAATCTAAAATTAGATTCTCTTCATGCAGTAGAACAGGTCTGCAGTTCTGGCCTCTGTCCTTCATTGCTTAATCTTTCTATGAATAACTTTAAGAATCAGAAATTTGATAAGTTTTTCTAAACTAAATAAAGGATTTTAGTCATGCAAACCTTTTTGCATCTGAATTTTGTGGTATTTGTGCTTTGAGATGTATTGTTTTGATTGTGCCTTGGGATGTTATGCTTATGCCTATACTGGTAAATTAAATAAGTCCAAGAGTGCCTCATAAATACAGTCATACTGTTGCTGCTAGCCTTAATGCCAGAACATTAAACTCCTAGCCTTTAAAAATAAAATTGCTGAGTCCAAATTGGCTTTTGAGAGTAGCTGTTGAGTGTTGCCAACTCCTGAACAGTGCCCAGAAGTAGTTTGGGAGAGCACTGGTTAGTCCAGGCCAAAAACTATGCCAGGCAGGGCTGTTGCAACCATTAGAAGGACAGATAATTGAATTCCAATGCTATGGAACACGTCCTAGCACTTCTTTATTAAATAATATAGGGCTATCCAATGTAATAAGCTAGGAAGTTGGGTTTTTTCCTTAATAATGCTAAATATCAACTTTCCAGTTAATATAAAAAGTGGCATTTAGGGCCACACAGAGAAACTTTTCTTTAAAAGGGGAAAAAAAGTAATGAATTTGCCTTAGACTGTAGAAAGCATAATTGACATGGCCTTGAACAGTTCAGCAAGTTTCTTCTGTTGCAAGTTATCTAATTATTTTATAAAACAGCATATTTCCTTCGTCATATCTTTTGTTTTCTGTTATGCTGGATGAGACTGTTCCAAATATCTTAATAGAGATTAAGAGTTAAAGAAAAGTAGCTCTAGATTCAGCACTAATCAGTGGAAATGATATTGTAGATGTAGACTTCCTACTAATTGGTTTCCCTTCTTTCGTGCAGGTTGTAGGTCTTTTGAGAATATTCATTAGGAGCAGGAACTGAAATAAGAACTTCTGGCTACCTATAGCTGATAACACACGTCTCTGTAAACCAATGATCAAACATTTTTCCTCACTTCTGTGCAAATTTCAAGGTTTTATATATCACGTGTTCATGTTCAGTCTTTAAATGTTCATTTGTTGTTTGAGCACCTAATTCGTGCAATTATAGCAAAAATTTTATGACATAGTTTAGAAAAAGAACTGAAGTAAAAACTTCACTCTACTACAAGATTTTAGAGAAGGAGAGCTGCTGTAACTGATATGCTGGTAGCATCAGTATTTTGTGGAAAATTGGAATATATTATACTCACTGTGGATCTTGGCTATCTTTAGCAGCTTGTACCACAGAAGCTTGTCATCCCTTCTATGCATATTATACCCATATTAAGGTTTCCCTTTTCAAGGGGATAAAGTGATATTATTCTGTTGATTTCTTTTTTTTTCTGAATATTTGATATACCTTAGAGTCCCAATATTTCTGTGAAGAGCTTATAAATAGCAATGGTCTAAAACCAATGTGGGTTGATGAATGTGTGACTTTCAATTAGCTCTCCAGTGGATCATCAACTAAGAGAAACAGAATATTTCAAGAGAGGGTAGATTTACAATGCAATGAAAACATCAGCCACCAATATTGTTTTCTAACAAAGAATTTCTTAAGTGATAAAGAACCATTTGAGGACAGCTGTTTAACAAAAGCAGGAGAGTAAGCAATGATTTGGGCATGTTTTTTTGAATGCTGTTTAAACATGCTGTTTCAAGAGGCAGTCAATCACACCTCTATTTTCAGGAAAAGCAGTCCTTGATCTGGCTGAAAGCTATCTGTGCAAGGCTAGCTGTGTAAGAAACAAGGCTTGAACTGTTTCTCTTGACCAATATCAACTGTATTATGAACCCACTTTGCACAAGCAAAGAGATTGGAAAAATGAGGCCAAGAGTGAGCTTGAGGGGAAAGGTGCAGCCTCTGTTTCTAACAGCAATCTGAATTGGTTTGTGAAACTGGACCTTTTTGACACTGCTTTGGAAAACATGAATTCTGCCAGAAACAGATGGCTTGCAGAGCTCTTCTTTTTTATAAAGAAAAACAATCATACCACCCTCAATACTTAGTTATTTTGCATATACACATAAATCCATGTATCTGCAATAACTCATTATAATAGACTTGTGTACTTTTGGGGCATCAGCACTTCCCTGGTTGCTGTCAAAATCTTTTAAACTTACCCTGGATGCCTTGACCCTAGGATTCTTGCTGCCTTCAATCCAAACACATGGGTAATGCATAGAAATCACCTAACCACAGGTGATCTCCACAGAGACTGACAGAAAGGTGAGGAAGGGAGGGCATTCCTAGATAACAAGCAGATCTGTTTGATACCCAGGATTCACTGCTTACTAATAAGTGAAAGCTACATTAGGGAATGGCTGGACAGAGTGTTCAAGGAGATATTCACAGCAGGGTGTGGAGCAATAACTTTTTAACCTATCCCCTCAAAGGAATTTTAGTGTTGCATGAATGTCCTGTAGAGAAGTGCAGGAATAGTTCAGAGAAATTACTTTAGGATTTCTTTATTTAAAATAGTTTATGTGCAACTGCAGGGGATAAATAACTACTTATTGTGCAGGTGGTGGGTTTTTATTCAGTGGAAGTTGACTGTCATTAAGGTGCTTCAAATTCAAGAAGCAGGAAAGAGTTGACAAATGAAATAGTATTTTACAGTATTGTTGTATTGAAACTTTAAAGTGCATGCGGTACTCAAATAGAAAGTTTTTCTGTATCAGCAAGCAGTATCAAAGGTTATTGCTGTATATACTGTTTAAAATGTGTTGGCTTTTTTCTGCTCAGATTTGTCAGCAAGGTATTCAACACTTCATGTGAGGCCTTCATTTTATCAGAGTAGAACATAATGATATAAGTAGTAGTGCCATTCAGCACCACTGATCTTAGGATCACTTAATAATTCTCTTTGTCATCGTAGGAAATTTGTTAACTTTATTAATGTATTATCTTGCTGGTCTTCCTGAGGATCTGAAATTTTGTGCAAAGTAATTAGTTAGCATTTTCCACTTTAGTTCTTTTCCCTTCTGGATGTATTATATATAAACTATAAAATTTTGTTTTTAATAGTGGAGGCTAGTTAAATGGGAATTGGTTTTAAGACTCTATTTGGTAATGTTATCTTAGCATACTGTTTTTTCAGGTATCTCTATTACTTATTCCAGCAGCCAGTAGAGGGGGATAAAAAGACTGAAAGCCTAACAGACTAAATGTTACCCAAATTTAGTCATCAATAATCCTCTGAGGAATTGAAGGATGACGTCTTGTGTTTATAATGTGAACTCTTTCTGTGTGAGGATGTGACTTAATAGAAATATGATATTTCATAGGTTTTTGATTTGTAATGGCTTCCTTTAGGGCAACTCAGGCTTATTCTCTAATGTAGGAAGGTGTGATGGTGTTTTTCCCTGGAGATGCAGTATCTAACAAATCAGTGTGGAATATGTCAGATAAATTCTGTAGACTATTTTATTGTCAATTGGAAATAACTGAGGTGCTTTTCACACACCATTTTAGAGTAATGAAGCATTGTTATGGTGTTACTTCAATAATAAGTTTATTTACAGGTACCCACTTGTCCTATTACAGTTTGGGGCTACGTTAAGGAATAAAAGAGAGCAAAGAATGGTCTTCTGTATACATCCAGCCTGTTAAAATACATAAACTCTCCTTCAGCCTTTGGTTTTGGATATGGTCACTGATTGAAATAGTTTAGTAGAAATCTTCTGTTGAAGTGAATCTTATTTCAATACATTTTTAGTGGCTAAAATGATGCAAACATAGTTGAACTTTCTGTGCAGTTAGCCCATCTGAAAGTTAGTTCTGAGGCACCAAGAAAATAAAAGTCCCTAAGGATGACTTCCAAGACATCCAAATTTCTGGTTTCTGCTCCTTACACATTCAGATTCGGCAGAGTGGTTAACTAAAATCATAGTGTTACCTTGGTGTTTTGGCCAGCTTCTGCTGTCTTCAGGTCTTCTGAAGATGACTTAGCCATTTTCAATTATTTTCACTGAAATATGCTTTGAAGTAAACCATTTTGTTTCAGCTAAGTCTTGCATGTTTTTCCCATTCCTATCCAGTAAAGCTATTATAGGATAAAAAGCAAAAGTCAATGTTAAAACATGCGATGGTACCAGTCTGAGAAGATGAATCAAACGGATTTAGACAAATTGAACAAATTAATAGGAAAATAAAATATACTAGCTGGCACTTGAGGCAAGCACTGAGGGCTCTGAGATAAAAGGCAATCATACACTTGATTTAAAATCACCAAGGAAGAAGTACACTTGCTGGTCTCCTGGGTTCAGTTTTCAAAAGTCCTGAAATAGCTATCTGGAGAAAGCAATAGTTCCTTTGTAAAATTGTATAATACATTTTTTTTGTAAATGCTGGGAAACTGTATTGGTGAATGAGAATGGGAAAGTTGGGGATTTTAATTTTTGCATGCTCTGTGTGTGTTTCTAAGTTAAAAAACCCAAAACACAAACAACAATAAAGGAAAACTAAGAACTGAGGAAAATCAGAAATATTCAAGAAGAAATCTTCTCCAAATTGGATGTAAGAAAAATTATTTGCTAGCTATGTGTCGAGCAGAATGCTGAGAATGTTTATTGCATGACAAAGGGGAAAAGAAAAATCAAAAGCCAAAAGTATTAATTGGAATAATAGGAACAGTGATGCCACACTTAAACATTTTTTTTTCTTAGTGGATGGTCTGCCTGCATTTGATCATTCTTGTGCATATAGAACTTGTAGTTGCAGTCACTGGGGGTAAACAGTGCTTTTACCACTGCAGCTTTAAGATGCTAAAGTTTGATATTTAGTCTCTGAAAATAAGTTTTTATTGGTATCCAATAGGAAAAAAATCTGAGAGTCATTTAATTGAAATCTCGTGTAGCAATTCTGAGTATGCCCTATACTTAAAGTGAAATTATAGGCTTCTTCACAGAAAATATTTACTGCATAATACACTTTTATACTATAACAAACATATTACATCAGCAGATTTTTGTGACCTGATTATGCAATACATGAATAGTGCCTTCATTACCAGATAACAAGGTGAAATTGAAGTATTTGACAATAGACTCGTCTTTCTAGTACAAGTATTATGTGATGCCTTGTGAAAGAAGTATCTTTACTTGGAAGCATTTCAATTGCAATAGAGACTTGTGAAAATGAGTTCTAGACCTTCATTTCAGGTAGTTAGTGGCCAAACCCTCACTTCCTCTGTTCATTTGAATAGCTTTAAGCCCCCTGATTACTCTTATAAGTTACTAGTTACTTTATCTATTAAATACAATAACTTAGATTTTTGCCTGCTTTATATTCATGCCTCAGCAACTCTTCCATGTCCTGAGATAATGGTAAACTTATGAAGTATTTAGACATTAAAATGGAAAAAGCTATTTGTGTGGCAAACTGGAAAATGTAGTTTCAAGTAAGAACCAGGTCACTATTTCATATTGTTTAGTCTAAGAAATATTACTGAAACCATCATCTTGAAGGAACAGGAAGAGAGGAAAGCAATGCATATTGAATAGTGAAGGAAACATTTCTCTTCGTGTTCGGTGGGAGGAATTTCTTAACTTTTGAAATTACTAACTTACCTTTTCAGCTTTTAAGTTCAACTAACTTCCAAAGCTGTCATTCTCTGCTCAGGGAAGAGAGGCGAAAATGGAGTCCTATTGATCTGAGTAAGAAGATCTGATAGTATAGAAGGGAAAAGGTCAAAGGAGAAAAAGTTCTTGATCAACAGGCACTGATTTAATCTCATGCATAGTGGATTCATTTGGCAATGTATTAAGCTTGAAGTTAATTTTTTATGTACAGCTCAGGCATAGTAAGAGCAAAATAGTTTTTTAAATAAAAGGATAAAAAGGAGAGAGACCACAGTGAAAGCTAACCATTGTGGACTTTGAAAGGGAGAAAAAGTAATAAATTATTTGGGTAATAGGGGAATTTGGTTTTGAATAAATAAACAACCACCCACACCCCAAAACACCCCGTCCAAACCAACAACAAACCAAAATCAACTAAACAAAACCAACACACATCCCCTCCCACAAAAGAGACTGTTTCATGTAAATGGTCATTTTTGTGTGCTACCTACTATCTCCTAGCAACATTATTTTTAATAATGTTGGTGATTCTGCCACGGATAGGTATGGAGTGGTGCCTTATTGTGCAAATATTTCCACTGATTTTCTGATGGCTCCATTGGTACTTAAGAGAATCTTGGCTTCTGTGAATTTTTTGCCCTGTTATCTTCTACTTTTATAAACTTCACCTTGCGAGTCCAATGTCTGTATCTGCAGCAGTAACGTTTATATTCCAGGCAATGTGTGGGGTCTGTCAGTATTTGGAAATAGTGGTAATTGACTTATTCTCCAGCTCCAGGATCATATTAAGTAAACAAAAAATAATTATAAGCCTGTCATAACAGAATTAATCTCACTCCTTTCATTGAGTTCATTTGTTTGAAGGAAGAGCTCTTGTTTGTTTTTCAGGCAACAAAGATATTCTGGTAAAAATCAATCTCCTAATATTTTGTTCAATATAATATGATAAAACACCTCAGTAAATATGTAATCCTATGAAAAAGACAGCCTAAGAATTTCATAGATGTGGGCTATCTTTGCTTCTCACTTCAGCTTCTTTTATTCCAAATACATGTAATGTATTCAAATTTAAACAAAACATAGATGATAAATATTGAGTTAAAAATGAGTCTTAATAGTTATATTACTCGTACTGTGGTAATAACTGATATCTGGATGGGTTTCTTTGTGGCCTCTTAATGATTTCTTTCTATATAGAAATTGCGTATACAACATATGACACACACCAAGCTTCAAAGATACATGTACTGACTTTTTTCTTTAGAAACAAATAATCTTATTTCCTACTTTTCCATTGAGACTTTGCAAATGGCCAAGAATTAAAATACATTTGTAAATTTTTTTACTCTAAGAAATGCATAATCTTCTTCAGAAGGCGAGCATAGGATGAATATATGGACTGAAAAATACAAACTGTCTGGTGTTACTAAAATGGAACCTTAGTTCCGCCTAAATTCATGTTTAAAATATTTGTAGGTTTACCATTTATTCCTGCAAACTTTGAGACTAAGACAGTTAAGTGAAAAGCGACTTTCCATTTACAAAAGAGGCATGAGTAGGCTGTTTCCTGAATGGTCTCACTAATGGCTTGTATTGCAGACAATGAACTGAAACAGGAAAAGTGCTTTTGGGTCTTCTAGTCGTTCTCAGATGAGTATTTACATTTCTTTCAGTGTAGTGGCATTTGAAGGCCAGTTTCAGATCCATTTTGTTCTTTCGTCTTTTGCTCCCCTACATTATTGTCCTATAGCAATGATCCCCAGGCTTTGAGCTCATCTGCCTTTTGCTCTTCATGGGGGTGGCAGCAGGAGACAAAGTGTCATCATCCTGCCTCTTGCCAGTGTGCACGTAGGGGGTAGGTGTGGAAGTTCTTGACATCTGGAGGATGTTCTGGAGAATAAGTGAATATCTTCACTGACAAAGTGAGGACTTTTTCAGCCCTGCAGTTGTCAGCCCTGTTGCTGACATTGGAGCATTGGAGTGGAAGTTTTCAGAAAATTATTCCATTTACTTAAGGTGATTTCTTTTCCTCTTCCTTACATGAAAGTGACTCCTTTCTATGGACAAGCTTCTGTAGCTTTGCTCCAAAGGCATTTAATATCTAGAACTTCTCAAAGGAATGTAAGAAATCTGAATTTAATACTAGTGTCCTACACTTCGTACCAGTGTCGGGTTTCAGAATGGTTGTTCTGCTTTATTGTTCGTGAAAATTCAGCCACACTGAGGGTCTCTAGTATAGGGAAACTGCTATCAAAACTAACTTTTTTTAATTTCGTAACTCCAAAAGTGTCAGAAAACTTATATTATACATAGTGATTTCAGTTTTATTTATAAAATTACATATATTAAATGTCATTTAGAAATGTTACTGTTAATTTCTGGTGGCTTTCCTGGGATTCCTGGTGTTTTGAAACTAATTTCTCAGTCAAGGAAGAGGAGATTAAGTATTACACAATTTATTTACGTGGAACAGCAAAGCAAGGACATAACCCTATTTCTCTGGAAGTGTTTCAGTGATTCTTTTCTTCCTTTCCTCTCTCTCCCTGACTCTGTTTCTGAAATTTTGCAACTGTTCAATTGCAATAGTGTCTCACAACTGGATGTTTCATAATGAGGATTGTATGAAATATAATCATTCATTCACTTCAACTTTTACATTTTGTTTCACTTGCTGTTACTTTGTTCTTATGTCTGGGATAACTATACCATACCTGCTGCCTTGTTGTTCTTTAGCTAACATTCAAGTCATGTCCCTGAAAACTTAATTGGCAGCTGTTGCTTTTCATTTTCTTTCTTATGGTCCTAGTTATGAAAATATTTTAAATGTGTTTGTTTTGGGTTTTTGCTCCTCTTCCCCACTGACTTCACTTTCATTTTTACTTGAAATACAATAACATGGATAAAATTCAGTTTGTGAAATTCTAGAAACGTGGTCGGGAATAGTTGTATCCCTAAAGGACATATAATTAGTAAACAAAAATTTAGGAGGAAAGAAGTATGATGCTTATCATGAACTAGAGGATTGAACCACAATGCAAGTATACATATTCAAACATAAAAGTGACTGGCAGGGTAGGCATTTAAACCAAGACCTTTGGAGAATCAGATATCTCTCTCCTCTTACTGTTAAAAGTCATTAAACTGCACCTAAAAATTCAAATACAAATTACAGTATTTTTCCAAATTGACATGTACAAATTCATCATTTTCCACGAGTGATTTAATGGATGGATGAAATAGGGAACTTGGCATTTATTATAGGGGTTAACAAGCTCTGTGTTCAGGAAAGCTTTAACGTTTTGCTTTGTTAAATAATTTTGTAAAAGGAAAATATAAAAATTGCACATTTTGTAAGGTTTATATTTTATCAGCATATATTAAACCAATTTTTTTCTGGGAATGTTAAAAATGTAGGTGAGAAACTATCACTTGTTAGCACTTCTCTCTGGCTGCATACAAAATGCCAAAAATGCATATGTAGAAACCCTAGCTATATGTCTGAGGTGCTTTATTAAGCACCTGATAAGAAGCTCTGGTCTACCACCTTGTTCTGCATTTACCAACGTATCCGTTGTGTGTCAATGACTTACAAGTTAGTGTGAAAAATATTAAAGTATGAGTCATTGTTAGCCTTTTCATAATCTATTAGCAACATATTTCAGATCAAGAGACTGTATCACATTCTTTTTCAACAAATGGCTTTTCAACTGAAACTCATCTTGATATTAAGTCCTAAGTACCATAGAATTAAATGTAATGCCAACCATGAAATTGTCATCTCAGTAATTCAACTTTCATACAATGTGTATGAATTCCTTGAATATTTATTATTGTGTACTGCACATCTGGTGCTATATTGAAAAAGCATAGCTCATAAAATAGAGGCTATCCAATGTCCTTATCTTTTAATATGATAAGACAGTTAAAATAATTAAACCTTAAGAAATTGAGTTCTTCTTACAGAGCACTATCAAAGGTAAGATTACTGATATAACTTATTTTTATAATGATCCTTCAATGAGACTGCCTCTTGTTCTGTTGGTCTGAAGCAGGGATGAGTACCTACCAATTACTAGCAATTTGAAACAGATGCTATTTCTAGGGCTAAGTAGGGTTTTGCATCAGCAGAAATCTTTTTTTCTAAAAGGTTTGTCAACTGAGAGATAATTTCAAACCTCCATTGATTTTATTCACCTTTTGATTGAGCTTTAAGAAATTACCTTCCTGTGAAGAATTTTTTTCAATTAGGTTTGAAAATTTGCCAAGCCTGAAAAAGGAATTCTAAGAATGGAAACGTTTAAGCTTTGTGTGCTGCTGTTATCTTGAAATAAACGCAGTGAATAAACACTATTACACGTAACGTAGCAAATAAATTTACTTATTTCTAGGTCAACTCTCTACTGGAAATTTACTCTGTGACAAAATTAATTGTCCGTGTTGTTGACTAGAAGAAAACAGCTTTCTGATATTCTGTGCCTAAAAGAGAAGCTGAAGATCAGTTATCCCAAATTCATTTGCACACCACCTAGTTTTTACTGCTAATGAACTGATAATTACCTAAGATGCTTGCATCATTTTTAATGTCCCAATTGATACAGAGCATAAATTCCAGTAAAATGTTCCCTGAAGTGTTCCAAGCACCAAAAGGGGGTTTTATCTTTTAAAGTAAGGATTTGTTATCTTAACTGAGAAGGGGATTGACAACTCTACAGGAGTTTTCCCATAACTAAAGCCCTTTCTTTTATTAATTAAAAGGGTGAGCAGACTATGTTGCAGGATGAAAAAAAAATGTTTTAGGGTGAAAGATTTAATCTGGCATGAGCCTTTGGTAGAGGAATTCAAGGGAAAGCCTAGCTCTAGAACTAACAACGCTGCTGTGTTTTTATCCCCACCCAAGAGATCTGAGAAGGAAGCTTCTTTGCACTTTACCTCTGTGAACATCCTGATGGTCTCTGAAAGCAGCTTTCTAATTGATTTCTTTCCTTAAATAATCTCCTAAATAAATATCTATAGCATAAAGTCAAGTCAGGGCCCACAATCCTAATTCTGATCTTGCACATTAGAAAGGGAAAGAAAAGGGATAGGAGTGAGGATATTTAATGACATCTTAGTGCAAAGATGCTATGCATAGACTCTTGTCTTTTATTAGTATTTATAACTGTTTTCTGTGTCTTGAAAAACAACTGCTTTTATTTGGATTTATCTTATTTTAGATTAAACTGAATGTTTCTTAGTTACTTGAAAAACAGGACACTTCTGTCATAAGGCCATGCTGAATTTGTAAATTAGAATCCTCAAACACTTCACGAAGTACCACATATCACCAACACGCACCCCACCCCGTACTGTATCTAAATAGCAAAGGGGACCCCACTTGAGTGGTAGGAACCTGATGAAGGGATGGCTCAAAAGAATCTGAGGGGCAAGCTTAATATTGATATCTAATAAGATTGAAGACTTGTGGCATGCAGTCAAGTATTGGCCAATGTACTTGAACCTTGAAGTCATGAGGATAATGTGATACTCACATAACTGATTAGTAAAAAAAAAATAAAAATTAATCAAATTGAACTGGTTAATTTAGTAGTCACCTCTCTAAATACGCTTACGTTGCATGAAGTGCACAAACATAAGATTTTAAGTGTGGACTGTATTTTAAAATACAAACAGTACAATACTATCTTAATTTTTCATTGTGATAAGTGGACCATTTTCTTTTTTCATGATAACAGCCTTGTGTTGTAGTGCAGTCTATCACAATCGTATCCAAAATACATAAACCCACAAGAACTTAATTTCTGAACTGAACTTGGGGTTCATTTGCTGATGACTGACTTCAGTAGTGCTCAACAAAGGACAAAAGAGCTTGTAATTGCAATTAGATAGGATGTGGTAGATGAAGCCTGAATCATCAGATATAACAGCTTCTCTAATATGCTTTGAATTAGTAAGGGCATTTTGTCCAATCTTTTTTCTCTTTTTTTTTAAGTTCTGTGACAATCATGGCTTTATTCTGCCATCCTGTGACAATGTGCAATAAGGTGGTGGTACATGGTACAGGAGGAAATAGAAAAATGCAGCCACTTGTTCTAAATTTGCCAGATCTTGCTCTGAGGATGTAGATTTTTGTTCTACTAGAACTTCTGCTATTGCTATACTACTTGTGTACTCATTCTATTTGTTTAAAAACATAAACAAAAAAACCCCCAAACAACACCCTTCCCCCCACAAACCAAAATCTTTTGAAAACACTATTACTGGAGGTCTATCTCAGAGCATCCTGTATTTCTTCTATATTTTCAAAATTTGTTGAACTATAGCTTTTTTTTACCTAGGTGGACAATTAAACCATTATCCTTTTTTTTTCCCCAATAATAATCGTATAGCATGCACTTAATGATGGTACTGGCATCTGATGCCAGAATCGTCTTTCTTCAGAAAGTCTGCTTCATTAAGGAAACATGACTCTAATAAAGGACAACAGTTTGTACATATAATAAGTTCATATTGTTGCCAACAAAAAGCCAAGAGCACTCATAATCCTACGTTTTCTGAGAAACCATAACGTCGTCACTGCATAATTAAAATATTAAGATCACATTTGGAAAGGTTTGTATCTTTCTTCTGCTGGCTCAGGAAGCCTTGGGAGTATATTGGAGTTACTTTTTGACAAACTTTCACTGATCATAGAACCTGACACTATGAATATGCTGAAATCAATGAAAATGTTGCAGGTTGCAGATGCTGTGCAGCTTGCACGGTGCAGTTGGTACAATATAGGATTATATGTTCCTGTGGAGATTTATTTGCTTCCTGACATTAGAGAACACTGTTATTGTCGAACTGCAGCTAGATGTGACTTCTGTAATGAGGTTGAAAGCTGAATCTCCATTGCTTAATTAATTGGAAGATTAATATAGGCTAAGGTTCTGATAATTTCTTGGGATATATCTTAAGACATGGTTGGTGCTGATGCCTGCTGATTAACCTTAGATGGCTGATAATCCTTAGGTTAGTCCCACTTTGAGATTTCATTTCTGCTGTTAATTACTCTAAAAATTATTAGGCATGTCATGATTTTCTAAAACACTTTCAGCCATTCTATGCCACATGTTAGGCTATGCCAGATCTTTTAAAATAAGTCACTAGTTACTGTTTTATCAGGCAAATTAAATGATCATTTCTTAGTATTTCTTTTAAAGACAACTGATCTCTCAGTGCAGCTAATGGCAGCTGGCTCTAGCTAGCTATGTGTTTTTTGAATGTGTTGGCATAAAATTTAATATCCTATTTAAGCTTTAAAAAGATCATAATGCATTAAACTTTTTTCCATATCATGACATACCATGTTATGAAAGAACTTGGTGAGGATCTGAAATAAAAATAAAATAAACACTATACATCTATGGAATACAACTACTAGAAGAGAACTGAACTTGTTTCTCAGTTTCAGGCTCTAGTATGAGTTTTACTAGCTGTTTTATATGAGCATTGTAAAGACACTATACGAATAGTTCATTCAAATCAAGTCTTTTGAGTAACTTTTAGTGTATTTCCTGGCATATATAGTTACAGCACTGATTGTCATTATAGCTGACCCTTGACAGGCCCTGGAGAGTTGAAACAATTAAGTTTATGTATAAAAGAGTATAGTAAGAGTGAATAAATAGTGTTGTTGGTAGGAACCTCTAAAGCTTATGTTGATATGAAGTGCACTGCACCATACCAATTTCCTTTTAGGAAAATTGTTACTGATAACAGCCTACTTATAATTTTAGACTTACACAATCAAGAGAAGAGAGGAGAAATCAAATATTTTTGAGCCATTCTGCTTGAATATAAGTAAAAATTCAAGGAGATCTCAATTTCTAGGATTGTGAAACAGTGGAAAGAATATTATTTTGATGTCTTGCTCTTAGAATCCTAGAATCATTTAGGTTGGAAAAGACCTTTAAGATTGAGTGCAAGCATTGACCTAGCACTGCCAAGTCCACCACTAAACCATGTCCCTAAACAACACATCTATGTGTCTTTTAAATATCACCAGGAATTGTGACACAATTACTTCCCTGGGCAGCCTGTTCCAATGCTTGATAACCCTTGTGGTGAAGAAATTTTTCCTAATATCCAATATAAACCTCCCCTAGTGCAACTTGAGAGCATTTACTCTTGTCTTATCACCTCTTACTTTCGAGAAGAGAACACCCACCAGTCTACAGCTTCCTTCCTGGTAGTTCTAGAGAGTGATAAGATCTCCACTGAGCCTCCTTTCCTCCAGATTAAACAACCCCAGTTCCCTCAGACTTTCCTTATAAGACTTGTGCTTTAGAACCCTCACCAGCTTTCTTGTTCTTCTTTGTTCCAGCACCTCAATGTCAGTCTGTAAAGTGAAGGACCCAAAAATGAGTACTATACTCAAGGTGTGGCCTCAACAGTGCTGAATACAGGGGGACAACCATTTCCCTACTACCCCTGGCCACACTGTTCCTGATATGAGCCAGGATGCTGTTGTCCTTCTTGGCCACCTGGGAACACTGCTGGTTCATACTCGGGCAGATGTTGATAAATACTCCCAAGTCTTTTTCTGTCAGGCAGCTTTCCAGCCACACTTCCCTCAAGCCTGTAGGGTTGCATAGGGTTGTGACACAAATGCAGGACCTGGCACTCTGCCTTGTTGAATCTCCTACAATTGGCCTCAGTCTATCAATCCAGTCTGTCTAGATATCTCTGTAGAGCCTTCCTACCCTCAGGAAGGTGAACAATCTCACCCAACTTGATGCCATCTGCAAAATTACTGAGGGTATACTCAATCCCCTCATCCACATCATTGATGAAGATGTTAAAGAGAATAGATCCTAATAATCAGCCCTGGAGAACACTGCTTATGACAATGCACCAACTGGATTTAACTCACTTCACCACAACTCTTTGATCACAGCCTTTTTTTTACCCAGTGGAGTACATGCCTGTCCAAGCCATGAGCAGCCAGTTTCTTCAGGAGACTTCTGTGGGAAACAGTGTCAAAGGCTTTACTAAAGTCTAGACAGACAACATTTATGGCCTTTCTTTCATCCACTAAGTGGGTCTCCTTATCATAGAAGAACATCAAGTTAGTCAAGCAGAACCTGCCTTTCATAGAGCCATTCTGACTAGGTCTGATTGCTTGGTTGTCTAGTATGTACTGCATGATGGCTCCATAACCTCCCCTGAGGTCAGGCTGACAAGCCTGTAGTTCCCCATATTGTCCTTCTGGGCTTTCTTGTAGGTGGGCATCACACTTATTAATCTCCAGTCAAATGAGACATCCTCATTTAGCCAGGTCTGCTGATAAATTATGAAAAGTGGCTTGGTAAGCACTTCTTCCAGCTCCCTCAATATGCTTGTGTGGATCCCATTTGGGCCCATAGACTATGTGTTTAAGAGGTGTAGCAGGTCACTAACCATTACCCCTTGGATTATGGGAGCTTTGTTCTGCTCCTTTTCTTCCATCTCGGGGGGCTTGGTACCCTGAGAACAACTGGTCTTACCATTAAAGACTGAGGCAAAGAAGACATGAAGTACCTCATCCTTTTCTCACCCTCTTTCACTGTTTCCCCCTCCATTCAATAAAGGATGGAGATTCTCCTTAGCCCTCTTTCTGTCCACATATTTATAGAAACACTTTTTCATTCTCTTTTATGGTAGTAGCCAGATTAAGTTCTAGTTGGGCTTTTGCCCTTCTAATTTCCTCCCTGTGTAACCTCACAAGATCTTTGTAGTCCTCCTGATATGCCAAAGGTCATAAACTCTTAAATCCCGAGTTACAGTCAAAGTTCTCAGTATAGCCAGTATCATCTTCTCCTTCCCTGCCAGCTCATCTTTCAGCACGTGGGAATGGCCTGCTCCTGCACCTTTAGGATGTCCTTGAAGAATATCAAGTCTTCCTGGACTCCTTTGTCTTCAGGACTGCCTCCCAAGTGAGGCTGGCATATTGTGCCTTCTGTTCCTCTCAGAAGAGAGTCTCCTATAATAATGACTCATCTCTTTTTTTTTTTTTTTCTTTTTAGGTGTGTTTTTGATGAAGGCTGTAGGTGACTTAACTTTGGTAACAAATCTAAACTAGGTGAAACGTTGTCCTTGTTATTTTTCAGTTCCACTTGCAGAGCTTCATATCTATTATGCAAGGGTGGCTGGGAAGGTGGGGAATTCCTGGAGGTGATGTGTCTGCTGCACTGGGCAGGAACTTCTTGCTATTCTCCCCTGTCTCTTAAGTCACCATATTCTGCTGGATGGAGAGACGATAGGCAGTGTTCTGTGTTGTGTGCCCAGTATGCCTGTTGTACCTGTTCCAGGGAGGGTAGGTTGTGATTCCAGTAGTCTATCTCAGACTCCTTGATACTCCTCAACCTGCTCACCTCCTCCCAAAGTTCTACTGCTAAGTAGAGGTGTTCCTCTACCTGAAAGGTTTTTTGTTCATCCCTCTAGAGGAAATTCACTAGAGTGGCAAATGTAGAGCACTTAAATTTGGAACCAGACTCAGTTTGTATAGTTAATCTCTCCCTGTGTTTCTGTTGTAGTCCTGCGAGACTTTTTTTTAATTACTCTGGGTAAGTCTTTGCATTGTCCTCCTTCCACGAAAGAAGTGTAGGAGATGGCCACTCACATGTCTGGTTTGACTGGCTACACCTTTACTTAATAGTGGGTGGCATAAATATCCCCAGTATTTGCAACCCCTTTGAAGGGGACATAAAGCATTGGCTGGGAGTCCCATGGGTGTTTGGCACTTGAGGACTTCCTTCTAGTTTTGGCCTAGCTTGTCTAGTGACTTATGTTCTCTTAGAGATCTGGTAAGAAAGGATCATAGAACATCTAGCATGTTGGAATTTCAGTTTTGGGCAGAGCTTGCAGAATGTTAGACTACTACATGTAATAATGAGTTAGCATTTCTCTGTTGCCTAGCCACTTGCCTCCTCTGAAAATCCCAACAGCTGTCATGGATTCTTTAATGCCAGCTAGAAGTTCTCAGCCATGTAAACTCATATTCCAGGAGTCTCAAGGAGAAGAATATAGGCATATAACTAAGACAATTTCAGGGGTTTTAAAAATTGTAATATTCCCCTGTTATAATTATCCTAAAAAAGGTGAAATTGATATAGATCAGCATAATCTCTATCCCATTCTTAAAGGAAGCAGCAAATATGTTCTTGAAATAAGTGATGACTTCAATAATGTTGTAGTCCTCAGCATAGTCAAGTACAGTTTGAAGTTATGATAGAGGCTTCAAAAGAGTTACACAACCAGATTTCATTAGTATGGTGTTTCAGTGACTTTATTTCTAAGAATGTTAAAATGTCTGAGACTTGAAGATTTTGACTGTGCTAGAACTTGGTAGGGACAGACAGTTCCTTGTCATGAGTATCTAGTGTTTGTTTGGATGCAGACATTGGAAATTCAGATTTAAATAATCACTTAGCTAACTGTAACAGCATAAGTAAACTATGTAGGTAGGACATGACTTAATCTCATTTTAATGAAAATTTTCCCCAACGTCAGCCTTATCTTCATTTTTGAAGTACTGTAGTATTAATTATTTCCTCTTTTTAGAGTTCAAAAATGACTTGTCTGAATAAATAGGTTTCTTTATTGGCTAATTAAAGAGATATGAATGAAAAGAGTTTAAATATTGTAATTTAGAGATTTTGAGGTGTAAGAAGCAAACATTTGTGTTTTATCACTTTATTTAGTACTCATTCATAAAATAAGATTATTACTTAAATTTAATTTCTGAGGTAATCAAGGTCTCATCAAGACACAACAAATGATACTGGAAACCTGATGCACTGAAAGAAGTTATTCCCTGTCAAATTACACAGTTAATGAAGTATGAATATTATGACATTTAATATCTTAAATGAAAGCTGCTTTGGGGAATGCTTCAGTGCTTTAAACTGGGATCTTATAATTTGATCTCACCTGGCTAATCCAATATCAAAATATAGCTGCCAACTTTTCAAACACTTGAAGAAAGTTTCTGGTACTGCTGTTAGATTTAGAAAGAAAAAGATGGCAGGACAATCTGCAGCATTAAATTATAGACATTTCTAATCAGGCCATTTTTATGTCCTGTAATATTTCTACAGCTTAAAAAGCCATTAATTTACATATATAGTAACATCAATAGTTTTTCAGTTAGAGAAATTAATGTAGTCACATAGCTTTCCTGTTTTCTGGTATTTGTGAAATGTAAAAGAGGGTGAAATCCACAGGCTTATGTACCTAAATAACTTGTCTTTTTGACAGGAATTTCGTGTAGTTTAATATACAGGGAGCTAAGCACCGTACAGTTGTTGACTCGCTCCCACCCAGTGGTCTGAGGATGAGAGTTGGGGTGGAAAAAAAAAGGGTAAAAACTTGTGGGTTCAGAGAAAGACAGACAGTTTGATAGGACAGAAAAGGGAGGGGAAGCAACAGGGATAATAATGAAAAAATATACAAAACAAGTGATACAAAATGCAGCTGTTCATCACCTGTCAACAGATGCCCAGCCAGTCCCCGAGCAGTTCCCCTTCCCACCCCCAGCCAACTCCCCCCAGTTTTATTGTTGCATGAAATCATATAGTAAGTAATACCCCTTTGGCTAGTTTGGGTTAGCTGTCCTTGCTGTGTCTCCTCCCATCATCTTGTGCACCTTCAGCCTTCTCACTGGTAGAGGAGTATGAGAAGCTGAAAAGTCCTTTACTTAGTGTAAATGCTGTTTCGCTTGCTTGGTACCCTTGAGTTGATCCCATCAAACCCTGTAGACTTGTGTGTGTGTCTTAGTGGTGTAGCAGGTGGAAACCGGCTACAAATCATTTCCCCTTGGATTATGGGAGTTTTGTTCTCCCCATGCCTGTCTTCCATCTTGGGCGACTGGGTAGCCTGAGAATAGCTGCTCTTGCTACTGAAGACTGAGACTGAAATGAGCTAAAACCAACATAGTTCTAGAAGCCTGTTTATATCTAATTTATAGGCATGAAAAAGCATGTAGACCATTGGGGAGGGGGAGATGAGGTTTAGGGAACACAATGAAGGAAAACATCCTGTATGCCCACCTAAGCACCAATAGAAACCTGAGAGTTTATACATATCAAGCTGTCAAACTGGAGTAAAGACAGAAAAAGGAATAGGTCTAAAAGAGCATTGATTATGGTGCTGGTGATTAGTATGAACTCATTAATGCACCAAGTGACACTTTTGATCTGTACAAAATTATTTGTTTACCACCTTGATGGTGACTCCATCTTGTTAATATGTGCTTAGCTTTGAAATGGATTAATCTTTCCAGCTATTGATATTAATCCTGCTGGGTTTATAGTGGTAGACCATATTGTTATAGATAAAACATTAAAAAGACTCTGAAGAGAAGGGTCATGTTCTTTTTTTTAAAATAACTGTAAACTACTCTAAACAAAGAGAAACCGTGATAAAGATTTTATCCCTGATGGTGAAGAAAGGCTAGAAAAAACATTTTTGTTTTTCATGAAGGCAGAAACTAACTTTCAGTATCCCTCCCTCCCTGTTTCCCCCCCTCCCCTGGCAGCTGGAAAATTTTTTGCTGGAAATTTTTTACTGGAAATTCTGTTTACAATTAACAGGAAAAAAAACCCCTGTGCTGTGACTTCAAATCACAGCAGACTGTATTTAATGATTTTGTGGATCACTCTGCTTTCTTGATAATGAAGATTTCTAAACTTCTATGCCTACTTTTTTGGAAGATTCAGGCAAACAATTTGGTGTTGCTTCCTTTAAAGGTTTACAATATGGAATGAAGTTAAATACAGATGTACTCTAAAGTTTATTGCAGGCATCTCTTGAACGCTTACCACTCCATGAAAAATTCTGTAGTCTGTCTTTAGTAGTTTTCCGATTGACCTAGGCTAATATGTGTGCTAAGTGTGGAGCATGTTTCTATCCTGCTACGAGTACCATACTATTAAAATTGTGGGAGGGAAAAAGAATATTTTTGTAACTTGCACACAGATGGTTTGACCAAGAGCTGAGAACAGGATTCAGATTTTGACTTACATTCTAGTCTTTCCTTGGAGTGCTCCCATTCATTTTATTATTAAAACAGTACATAATTTGATAGCCCATGTGATCAGGGGAGTAGACCTTGACAGTATTTCATAAAACTTTTCATAAGGCTTTTCACATAAGACATTTTTTTTCACATGAACATCTCTGAAAATTTGATATAACTATTGATATAGTAAGTATTGATATCAAAGGGGTTTTGTTTTAATTCACTTGTAATAGGTGAGGGAAGTGCATGCAAAGTACAATTACAATTCAAGAGACATCTGACATCCCATGACAGCACAGCTAATCAGTATAAAAGCAGCTGAGGCAACACAGCTCTGGCACTGTAATAAACTCCATCCTTTAAGTGTACAGATTCCCTGCACACAGTTGGAGGCCAAATTTTCAGTTCTAATTAAAAATAAACATCATGGCCTAATCATCTACCTCTCAAATATTGATGTTTCTTTCTCCAAGAAAATGTCTCTTTTGACACTTTCTTCTGATGGATTCTTCTTGCACAACTGGAAAGTTCACTATGGTATAGAAAACCAGACAAAGCATCCATTCTGTTTTGATATCTGCTTATTTATATATTAATAAAATTTTTGGATTAAATACTTTTGTTCTTGCAATCATAAATTTGTTATGTGGGTATGTGCCTTTTTTGCCTTTAAGAAACTAGGATTTAGTAACTGGATTTAATAATTCAACTCAGCTTTCTGTGTCAGTATTAAGTTGTTTGCTATCTCAAGAACATGGAAGAATTAATACAGGGTCTAAAAATATCCTTTCGGAGAAGAACTGGAATAAGAGCCAAGAAATTACATAATATTATCGTACTACTAGACAAGCTTACTGTCTGTGCTACGAGTAGATTTATTTTATTCTTGCCATTTTTCTATTTTCAAGAGTTTCTCTTTCCCACTTTCAGTATGGAAGCTGAGTACACATGTAATGCCATACTTTGACAATTGTATTTGTACCACTTTGCATTTAGCCAGGATCCAGGCAGAGACTAATGGGCATGTCTTAAGGAGCAAAGGGAATGCTCACGCAAAGAGCAGCAACTTATAGCTATTTCTGCCCCTGTAGAATGTTTGTGACCAGACTGGAAGTAGTTCTAAAATGTCCTCCCCCAAAATCCCCTAAGTTTAAAGCAATTATTCCATCTGCATATCTTTTTCTTATCTAACTGTGATTGGGGTTGAAGTGGAGCTTTTGGATATCTTTTGATTGCTGTAGCTTTCAACTATAAGCACTTCAAAGAAAATTATGGGGTATCTCAATCAGGTTTTGATATACTTCTGTCTTGTATTGCACTTTTGCAGTGATACCTGTTTTCAGTAGTGGCATAAAGGCTTTTTTTTTTAAGTAAGTCTGTGGCTGTTTTTTGCTTCTGCTATAAATTGCTGCTCAAATTGTTGTGTGCAGCTATGTCCAACAAGGTTTGGATGTGTCAGAATAAGCCTGGCCTGTGTGTTCAGATAGATCTGATAGGCCTCAATTTGATCTAGACAGATCCAACTCAATTTCTTTACATGTTCCTTAGCAGAGCAAACGTTTTACCTTCAGAAGCAGCAAAAATAAGGCTTGATCTACGTGCTGGAGTGCTTCATAATATTTAGACCCAATTATAGAGGTTAAACCTAGAACATTGTAACATTGGCTTGCAAATGCTCAGGAATAGAGATTACAAGTAAACTAAACACCTAATTTCCATTTAATTTCAATAGTGCTTGGACTTCAGAGTGCCATAATCATTGGGGCTTTGTAAAACAATCTATATTTAAAAACAAGTTGCGGAGTCCTCCAATGTACAGAATTATCTGTTTAGACAAAATGCTGCAGTTTGCAGGGCTGAACAAAATGTCCTCACAAATAAGAGGAATGTGAAGGAGAGAGAGGAAAGTAAGTCATGGGAATGCTTTCTTTGACTTGAATGCAGTTAATGGAGGTGAACAAAGTTAATAAATATTAATATCCTTAAACTTGAAAAGTTGATTATGATGTCAGAGACTCTGGGAGTGTTCACTCATCAACTTTTAGCAATCTAACTTCAGGAACCTTATGAAGACACCTATGCCCTTTCTAAAATGGATAGCTAGTGAATAGCTCTTCATATGGATGAATGATTTGGAGAAGGAGCCTCACATGGGCATGGTACCTATAGAATGATATGGAGGAGCTGATTTTTTTTTTTCCTCTCCCTTATGTCAAGTGTTTAAAGCTGACACTGTGCATATCTTCCAAGATATGCTAAATTCTGAACTCGTGTTCTGTGTGTTGATCATATAATGTGAGCTGTGATTGTAATGAAATGATCCCTCCCCTGGGGAAACACAAAACCTTCATCTCTTCTGTAGACATTAATCTTTGCTACATTATGCATGACCCCACTTACTTAAAAGTGCATTCTGTTAGCGTACATCATTCAAAGCACTGTAAGGAATTAATGGTCCTCTGAAAGTCCAAAGTATATACATTCAATTATAACACTTCTACCTGTTTATACAGAGAGTACTATGTACCTTGGGTATCTAGAAGTCACTTCAGAATTTTAAAATTTATTTGTTTATGTTTAAGAACATTGGAAGATGATTTCATGCAGAATTCTAAAGTGTATCTCAAGCATCAAATTATCTTTTAAAACATGACATTCAAGATACCCCTATGACAGAATTAAAAGAAAAGTCATGAGAAGGGAATAAATTTTAATTTTTACTGTTTTAACTTCCTGTCTAAATATTGCACAGATCTGTTATTTTGAATTATAATAGTAGTAATCAAAAGTACACATGAAGGCTGCTCTGAGTAAGTCATACTACTATGGTAAAACAGTATGAGAATATGTAGTTGGGAAAAGTATCTTAACATATAAACAAGATTTCACATGGAAATGGGTGTACTGGAGACTTTTTTGCATTTGGAAATTTGATTTGGCAAAATCAGTCTTTTAAAACCTCCTTTTACACAAAAGATTATTTTCCATTATAAAATAAGATATGATAACAATATCTAAAATACAAAGTAATATAACTTGTATACAAAATGTGGAAGGAGAAAAGTTGTTTGTGTAAACGGTGTATCCCCTCTCTTCGAAATAGCTGCTTTTAAAGTACAGCATTTCTCACATTTAAAGATCTGGGCCTTTGCTTTGATTTTTTTTGGACAGGTTTGCATTCTCATACTACTATATCTAAGTAAGTCTTGAATAAACAGCATGACCTGCGAGTACTGAAGTATTTAGATATGTTCAGGTAACTTTGCAATGTTTTAAGAAATATTTTTCTCCAAGCATTTGAGTAAATGTCTATTTAAAGGTAAACAGGAAATGATTTTGCATAACAAACCAATCTCTCAAAGTCTGCTTGTATACATTGCTGTAAATTTTTTTCCTGTGCAATGATGAAAAGCTCTTATGGATCTGTTTGCATTCCAAAATAACTAGTGAAAGAATTTTTTAAAATAGCACTTTAGAACTTGCAAGTAATGTTTTGTAATAGTTTGTGTAGATAAAATCTATTAAATCTTCCCTAGTAGATATATAAACAGAATGTGGCGGGTTTAGTGTTATGGTCTGGTTTTAATTTGTCGGTTTTTTCCCAAACTTAATTGTATAGCAAGTAGAAACTCCCTGTAGTTCATGAAATGTTTGTAATGTTAGAAGATTTTTTTTTTTATGAGGGAGGAAGGTATTAGGGCTATATAAGGATTCTGGTCCAAGGGTGACTTTCAATGGAAACAACCCAGCTTTCACCATCTTATCCTGCATGCCATTTGAGCTAAAAGAGTTTGTTCACAGAAAGTTAGATGGCCTAAGTTGATTACTACATTGTTTTAACCCTATGTCTCTGCTTTGTGGAACTGTGCTGCAGTTCATGAAAATACAACATGTAGCCTGTATCACTATAGTATTTCCCTTCCGTGATTCCTAGCGTTAGACTTTTGTCATCAAAATACCCGTGACTAAACGATACCAGCATGGCACTTCAGGACTATCTGCTTCCAGGGTCATGCTCTTGGCAATACAATTGCCCAAAACCATTCAGTGTGACTTCTGGGCACTCTGCTACTTTGCAATAATCTATCACAAATGTAGCACTTGAGGACAGTAAAATGGTGAAGCATGCTATCGACTGAGAGCCCAGCATATGTGGTAGGAAGGGGTGGTGTGTATGATGGTTGGTTTTTTTTTTTTTAGTTTCCTGTATTTTTGACTTTTCCTTTGGCAATGAGGAAAAGATCATTATTAAATTTGAATTGCTAGTCAAACGTGCTTCTGTTCTAGGCTGTAGAGATGCAGTTCATCTGTCCTGCTAAGAAAAGACAGACATTCAATACTTTGTTTTTAGAACCTGTTAGTGCTGCCCTGCTGTTAACTCGGAGATCAGACAAAACAAGTATTACTTCCACTCTGTGTTCCAAGACCTTATATGTTCAATCCACTTTTTCTTTTGGTTTATGGAAGCTTTTTGAACATGGCACTCTTTATTTCTAATGCCATTAATTTTTCCTATTATGAGAAGGGCTAAGTTAGAAATGGAGTCATTAAAATATTACTCCAGTCAGTAGAGGAAGAAAAGATGGTCTCTGGAGTCTATCATATTTTGGATTAATCTCTCAAGTAGCTGGGTTTTACTCTTTGGATATCTCTGGAAACATGAGCATATGTAACATGGGTTTGCTCTTTCACTTATTAAAACAAGTGAGAGCTCACAAAATTGTTTTTAAATTAAGAAGCTCTGGTCTGCTTTATTATGATAATTAGTCATCTGACATCAAATTAATTATTTGAAACAAGGCTGGGGAAGGTGAAGCATTCACCAATAGGAAATGTTTAACTTGCACACCAGTGTACAAAGTAATAAACATCTTAAAATACAAGTAAAATGGAATGATTAATGTACAGTCTATTAACTTTATAATACACAAATAGTCATAAGAAAAAGCATGAAAGAGACAGCACACTATCTTGCTTATGGGGTATGTATAAGTTGCTGCTACACCACTTGCATGACCATGAACAGCTGCTTCATTTTTTTTTCATGTTTTTTTTTTCCCAACAGTAAACTGGAAATAAAAAGTGTTACCCCTTATGTTTTTCATCATTATTTAGGATTACTTTCTTTCTTTTGATGGAATCTCTTCCAAGTAAAAAAAAAAAAAATGATGTTGACCACCTGGCTAATGAGTAACCTGGTATCAATAAGAAAGGGTTAAAGGTATTTTTCAGAAGCTTCTTAGGCTGAAGAGGAAATGGGAATAAAAATTACTGTTGCCATTGAAACATGATCATGTAAAAATGCTGTTGCTTTGAAATCTGGTATACAGACAAACAAACAAGCAATAATCAGTGAGGGATTTTAATTTTTTCTTGATGATTTAAGCTTGTGCATATTTTGTAACTATTTATGGTGAGATCTTATAATAATGACTTTGAATAATGTAAGATAAGTATTATCCATATATTTCAATTCTAAAAATTACAGTAAACACAAATTAGACTCTTCTATTTTAAAAGCAAATTAAAGAGTGTGGTATATTTAAGTACTCTAGTCCTTTTAAAATGTGAAAGAAGCAATCAGTTCTGGCAAGTACATTACTGAAAATGCTGAATAAAAAATGCAAACAATATGAACACTATTGCAAGCTGTTATATTTTGTTCCATTGCTATAGAAAGCTGCTGCCTCACTTTAATTTGTAAGGTATAGAATGGTTGTTGAAATTGATATGTCCTTGTATAAATTGCAGTGAAAACCAAATGCCTCTCCTCTACTCATATCTGGAAATATCCTACAAAATCATTTGAAACATTTGGATGGCTTTGTCAACACTTAATGAATTCTGGCCATCATAAATCTCAGATGCCCTCACTGAGTAAAACCCCAAATTATCACAGTTTCATAGCCTAAGCCGCCCTTGCCATATGATGAGTGCAAATGTTTCTAAAGCAGCAAATGTTCTGTCAAGGGTTCCCAGTGATGTTTTGATTGGATGGCTCTGTTATCTGAACAAGTCTGCCAAAAGAAAGCACCTGCACAATGAAGAGTGTGCAGAAGCTGC
>BJBW01001596.1:103819-120883 GCA_004320125.1 Scolopax mira | reverse complement strand
GAAGCTGGTCCAAAGTTGGCTGGAGGCAAATATCACCAGATAAACATAAAGAATCCTATTAAATTTTAATATACAGAGAGGAAGATCTCTATAAACACTGAGGACCACATGTAAGGTTCTTCCTTTTTCACTCTAAAACGAGAGCGCTGGACAACATAATTTATTTTTTTAATTAACCAATATGAACAGCCACATGCCTCAGATGCAGATCAAAGAAGTGGGATGCTGAAGGCATGGATGAAGGTTAGCAGCCTTTTCCCTGCATCTGGAAACGTATGTATTGATAGGAGCACTCAGGTGTTCAGCAGTGGAACAGAGCACAAGGTCTGGAGTGTTGTATTAAAGTGGAACTCGCTGAAGGGAGGGGAAGGAGGATGAAAATGGAGCAGGATAATCTCTAGAGCACATTATACACGTATGCTGGTCAGGGATGGCTTGCAGCAACTCTGCAGTACTGTGCAGCAGGACCCTGCCAACAGAATTCATGCTGGAAACATATGTTCTTCTGCTCAAACCAGCTTTCGCTACATCTGGAAGCCAAGAGTTAGAGGGGGAGGGAAAAAAATAAGGCAGCAGCATATGTAATTCTCTTCTAAGAGAAAACAATCATTTGCTAATGAAAGAAATCTTTCTCCTTGTATCGCCAGCAGAAATTCTCACAAAGTTCTGGAATGGATATTTAAAAGCTGGGCTAGGAAAGGAAAAAAAAAAAAGGTAGGAAGAGGGAATGTAGGTAATAGCAGACATTTATGACTTTTTTCCTGAAGCAAAGTTACGTCTCGATATCAAGAGCAATCTTATTTAGCAAAAAAGTGGAAAACTTGGCAAAAACAAAGTTTAAAATGACTGCAAGACTTGTAAAAACCCCAAAATAACTCTGTTTTGCTGTCAAAAGCCTGGGAAACACAAAACAGATGTTTCACCCAGCCTCACTTACTCAGCCAGATCTTTCCTTGCTATGCAGGCAGCTGTACCACATGTCTTTTCTGAGAAAGAAAGAGTGCTTTCCTTTGGCACTCCTGCAGCCTTCTGACTGACCAGCCGGACCCTGTCACCAGATGAAGACAGCTTCAATCATCCTGCCTGCTGCCCACATCTGCAGAATCTCCCCAGGACCAAGCAGCTCTCTGCTTTGAGATAGAAAAACAAGTATTGGGTATAAATTTCGTCAAGCCGTGGCTCCTCAGGCAAGGGACGGATGGATGGGGCCACTGAAGTTGGAGACACTACTGGCTGGGGTGGGTGGTGGCAGCAGAGCTCTCTGGTTGCACCCCAAACAATGCACACATTATTAGAGCTAATGGCAGCGACGTGTACACGTAATAATATAGCCTTGAGATGCAGCTTGGGAATGCCACAAGAGCAGATTGTTTTATTTTTGTTCATGGGAGAAAGTGTGGTGAATAACAGGAAAATCACTTGAGCAGAGGCTGAAGTCTCCCTGCTGGGTTGCTAAAGGGAGGAGGGATGAGATGGGGGGCTTCTGTCTTTAACTGACATTTTGGGGCATTCAAAGACATTATGTTAACCTCTGGATCCTCCATTTAGCTGCTACCTCACCCTAGAGGCACGTAATGCCTCTAGCTCAGGGTTTCAGGATGTTTGGCCCACTGGGACATGTATCTGTGTAGGCAGAGGTGGACCTTTCACCCTGGTTTCCTCCCCCTCTCCCAAGTCCTCTAACAAGCAGTTACTGGTGGTGGGGCTCCTCATTTCTATCCTCCACATGAAAGAGCTGGTTTAAGCATTTTTCTCTTGGTAAGTTCTGTTTGTGAATCCTCAGTGCTCTTCAGAATCTGGGATTTAGCATCCACTCTCTCTGGGAATACTTCCTTTGAAAAATGCATGGTTATTTCGTGTAGACAGATCGCTGTGTCCCACCAGGACATCTGTGGGTCCCATTCCTGGACATGAAGTTCAGCCTGGGAGGGAAATCTCAGAACTTGACCCTAAAAATCTACAAACTGCAACACTAAGTGAGGCTGTGGCTCCAGCTTCTGGTTACAGTTTTAATATTGCATTTCCATCATGAAGCTGCCTTTGCTGGATAACTGATGGTTGCATTTCAGTTGACCAAGTGTAACATCGGTATTTTGAAACTGAGACAGGAATCTTAATATATAGTCAAGAAAATGGACTGTCACCAGAAGCTATTTTCTTACTTACCTTCGGCTCCTAGGCTCGCTAGGAGGTAGAGGGAGTTAGACCTCTGGCAGCCTCTTAAAATGATTAAGGAAGAAAAGAAGGAGGCTCACCATCTTGCAGTGAAAGGGGAGGCTTCCAGACTGGATCAGATTAATGAGACAGACTTCTAAGCTTTTATTAACAGAATCACAGTAAGCAAGATTTGAGAATAGTGAGGGATTTTAGCTATAAAAAAGGGAAATAATACAGCAAACCCAAGACTGTCCAGCCACTCCTTGGAAGACATATTTTGATAAAGAAGATGAAACAGTAAAGTCTTTTTCTAGTTTTGATCCTAACCAATGGAGTTGAGAATATAAAGGTAAAAAGCAATTTGTGTGAGAGTGAACATGAAATGACAAGGTTTATGATGTTCAAAAAATGAAATGGAAGAAGGCAAACTTTAGTAACTGCAGACTGATAGGCAAAATCTCATGGAAGGGAAAAGAGGAAACAAACTGGCAGCTTCTCAAAGAATCAGAGGAAAAAATCAGCTATAGAAAGGTACAAAGTTAGGAAAATCATGAGCTCTTCATTGAGCTTCATTCTTGTCAAACACAAGAGGAACGTAGGAAATAAACACTAGGTGAGATTACTAAAGAGGGGTGCAAAAAGAGTAACTCAGGCATGTAAGAACAGAGGCATCAAGGACAAAAAGAATTCACTCTACCAGTATGTTTCTAGTAAAGAAAAGACCAGTGGAGAGGGAAACATTACAAATGAAGGTCAAAGTGGTTAATACTTTTTTTTCATCTATCATCCCAATAGCAGTGATCAGGTGGTTAACATCATTAATTCCAAGGACAAAAGACTATAATAGGAAAAGAACAAGCCAGAGAGGAATTAGGTAGGCTCACGTTTTCAATTGGCTGAGCTTTCCTATCTGACATAAGGATGTCTTTGGCTTGTCAGCAGTTATCACTGAGGCCTTGCGGGGAGCAGCTGGGGTACCAGGAGTCTGGAAAAGGTCAGGGGAAAGGAAGGGGGCAATGGAAAAAAAACCAAACCAAAACAAAACAGAGAAAGCAGAGTCAGAGGATCACAGAGCCGTCAGCTTAAATGCAGTCCCCGGAAAATTCTTCACAAATCAGCAAACAAACTTCTGGGGAGGAACTGGAAGGTGAAAAGGTTGGCATTCAGCTTGGATCTACCAAGCTCAAATGATTTGACATAAGAAGAGAAGCAGTGGATAGCAGCTTTCTTTGCTTTAATCAGGTTTTGACAGCTGCACACGGCTCACAATCTCATAAGCAAGCAGTATAGTCTATAGGATGTTTGCGAGCTGCTCTGGTACATGTAACCACAGAGCAGTTGGGAAAGGTTTGCTCTCAAAGTGAAAAGATGCTTTGGCTGGGATGATGCAGGATGCTAGAGCCAGTTTTGCCCAATGCCACCACTAACTACCTTGATGATGCAAAAGGAGATGTTCTAGATAAATTAGCAGATGACACTGCTGGGAGGAGCTGCAAACACCTTGCAGGATCTCATTAGAATTCAAAGTGCCCTTGGGAAAACCGTGAAATGGCCCTGGAAAACACAGAGGATGAATTTCCATAGTGAAAATGCAAGGTGCCACACTTTGACAGGATTGATCACAAATCCGAGGTGGGTGAGAACAAAGTTGCAAATCTATGTCATGAAAAAGGCAAACATTGTGTGGGGTGTATAAAAAACACTGTCACGGGGAGACACTTGGAGAAATACTAATTATTTGTTCCTCAGCATAGAAACGGCCGTAATTTGAGACGCATGTGGACAAGTTTGAGAATGTCCAAAGGAAAGCAGCAAGAGGTCTAAAAAAGCATGACCTTGGAGGAAGCAGCGAAGGAGTGAGCTTGGTGTGGTCTCAAGAAAAACAGACAGGGGGAGGGGATGGTAACAGCCTTTTAGTACATAAAGGCTGCTGTGAAGAGGAAAGGCATAACGTGCCCTCTGCATCTACGGGGGATAGGTCAAGAAGCGGTGGAGTTCAACTGCCGCAAAGGAAGTGTATAAAAATTTTCTGAGGCATCAGGGAAAACTTTCTAATGGTACAATTAGGGAAACAATTAGAATAGATTGCCTGGGGAAGTCGTGGAGTCTCCATCACCGGCGGTCTCAACAATTTAGGCTAACATCTGCCGGGAACAACACACATATAACCGAACTGGCTGGGGGCCAGGGAAGTGACTACATGACCTCCTGAAGTCCCTTCTAGACCTGTTTTTCTCTGGTCCTAATCATTCAAGAGCCTCCCTCCCTGACAATGCTATGCATTTTTGGTTTGAACCATTTGACTTGCTGTTTGGTTACCATCCCGACTTCTTTGCAGTTTAAAATATAGTCCTGTATTTTAAATAGTGCCTGAGGATAATTCATAGCTCATCTGAAAACGGGGTAATGTCTCAGTTAGAGTTCCTCCAGCAAACATTAGGGTTGCATCCACAGTCATCTCATATCTCCGTGTTTTCAGAAGTTTAAATTTAGGCACTCTTCAGGGCAACCTCAGATCCTAAACCCAGTGGTAAGAGAGAGGAGAGGGGTTAGAACTTAGACCATGTGAAGGACCAAGAAGCAGAGCGACAGGCTGGCAAGCTGCTGTGCTCCACATGGGAGAAAAGACAGGCTGAGTTCTTACAACCTTCTTTCCCCTTCCCCTCGAAGGCAGAAATCTCTAATTTCCTACTCACGAGGGAACTGGAGGATCAGGGCACAGACCCATCTTCCCTCCCTAGCCCAGCCTAAGGCCAACGCTTGAAGCGGTGGCTCAGAGAAGGCCGTGGTGACCTGGAGGTGACCCGAGCACAGCCCGAGTCACTGACACCTCCAGGGTTAGGTCTGTGTTCTGCTTGGCTCCTCACACCCAGGAAAAATGTACCGGGAGAATCTGTCGAACCAAAACCAGGGAGAGGGGAGGAGGGAAGAGGTAAAAAAGGATTCTTTATGTTGACCCCTTGATTTTTATGATACCAAATTTGAGTTACTAGACTTTTCCGGTATGCTCATGAGACATACCAAACAGAAAGACTTTCTCAGAAATAATCAGCTTTTAAAGCACTTAGAAAATACCTGACCTTTAAACAGAAAAGCGAGGTGTTAAGTGGACCATTTACCTTATTGTGGTATTTTCCACTGAGATGGAAGTGCTCTTCGAGGTAGATAGAGTCAGAAACCTGTCTCCACCATCATTCCTCTTCTGTGACACGGAGTGAGCACTTCAGTTTTCATCTTCCCTAGAAACCTCAGCACTGGCTTGGCTCATGCTTCACCTGCTTTTGGCTGGTTGCGCTGACACCCCTGCAGTCAGAGATGGCAGAGAGAAGGACTTGAGATGTTTTGCCCAAATACCTGATTTTCTAGCTTGCATATAAAGGGAGGGATGAGAGATGCTCACATATATGTGGCGGAAGTACAGCTCAGACATCTTTGGAGAGCCAGCAGCTCTGCAAAGCCCATAAGCACAGAGACAAAGAGAATGGGTGGCTGACAGTGTCACCCCCAACTTCTTAAACTCATCACCTCTCCCAGGATTTTACTTTTCCACTATGTGACTGCCTTCCTTTCACAGTAGCTGACCCAGTCTGCCCTCAGCCAGTTCTCCTGGAACCTTCAAACTCCTCATTCTTTATTCTTCATTCGTCTTTCCCCTAATGGTCTCTGCTTGCGGCAAGTATTCATACTTGCCAGCTCACTGGAGGAAAACTTGAGCTTTCTGAATTTCGTGGTGTCTTCAGAACACAAAACTCCAAAATAACTCTGCTTTCCTCCTCAGGCACTCACTCTTGGTTGAGAGAGACTGTGATCAATTGCATTTATATGCAAGAAGAAATCGCTGCTCATGCTTGGCTCTGAACTGGCTTGGGGGTCCATGGCATATGACTCCTACTCCAGTAGAGCTTTAATTTGTTTAATAGATGAGCAAGTCTGTCAGGACATGGTCCAGGGCAACTGGCTCTAGGTGGCCCTGCTTGACCAGCTCACCACCTTCAGAGATCCCTGTCAACCTCAACCGTTCTGTGACTCTGTGTGTGATTCTGTGAAGCTGTACCTCCTGAAGCAGCCTGTTTCTCTCCTGACTAGTGTTTCGGGTGTTGCTTGGGCAAATAACAGTTGACTGCAAACCCCAGTGAATTCATGCAGCCCCCAAACCATGTTTGCTTGATACTCCCACAGAGTTTACTACCCGGGACCGCATATTCGCATCTCCCCAAATGCTGAACACTGCTCCACACCCTTGGGAGGCCACGCAATTCCAGGGAAAACAAATTTGTTTTAGGGAATTTAGAGCATTTAAGAGAGCAGACCTTTAAACTGCAGAGGGTTTTCAGACTGCCACTCGTGCTGCCATCCCATCCATGCAGCTGTGCATTGCAAAGGCAAGGGGCAGTCACACAGAAAATGGTGTCTGCGCCGTACTTGGAACCTGCTGTTCTGCTGGTGGCATCAATGCTGTATTTAGGTCACTTTTTAAAAAGGACAAATTAGGCCTGGGGCCAGAATTGGATCTTTTGACTCGGTAGCCAGATTCTACTCTCACTCTGGGGTAAATAGAAGGTGATGGCTTTAGTTTGTTGAAGGTAACAAGGAGAACAGGGATGCACCTGCAGCATTTGACTGCATGACAATGGAAAGCAGGATTTGATCTTTTAATAGAAAAAATAATCAAAAGTCTTCACACTGTTTCCTCAAGCTTCATTAGCAAACAAAAACATGAGCAAGAGTAATAATTCCTTTTTTCCTTCTTGTTTCACTGAAAATAAAGTGTGCCCCCAGAGATCTCTACCAGTTTACATTCATTCCTCAGTAAAGAAAGACTTTCATTTGCACTGAGGTCTTTTTGCTGCCACTGTAGCAGAATTCAGACTAATAGAACAAAATGCTTCCAGTGACAAAACTTCCCCAGGGAGAGGAGTTTGTTAGAAACTTGACCAGACAATATATAACTGAAGTTATGTCAAATTCTATCATATAATACCAGTTAGTGGTAATATACGGATACAGCTATCCCTTTTCCCCCTGATTTTGTGGTTTTCTTATTCTGTGTGGCTTAATCACAGCTTTAAAGGGCTTTCTGCCCCTTTCTTTTTCTTGGCAGAATAACAATATATCACACCCCAATTAGCTGAAATCACTGTCCTGCTCCTGTCACAAAAGGTCTGTATAACTTTGCATCCCTCAAAATATTGTCAGGAAATTCTGCAATAAACATTAGCCACAGAAGGAGGTTTTCAGACAGTATGTCTTGAAAGATCACTTTTCCATGGGCTGACCATATCATCTGTCCCTTGTCCAGTGCCTGCCTGACACCTCTGCCCTTTCTCCTCCACCTCTAATTTGTCTGGGGTCATCAGTGACACCGACTATCTTTTCACAGGGAAATGTGAGACATTTGAACAACTTCTTTCATAGCTTAGGTGGTGCTCAGAAACATGGCTTGTTTTCCCAGAAAAGAAAGAAAGTACCTTTTCCCTTAGGTTTTGTGGTTAAATCTATGGAAAAGAAAGTCAGTTGTCAGACCAGCTTTTGTGGCTCTGCTCCTTCCCTTGCCCAAGAGCAGGAGTGGAAGATTTTGGAGCTCTCTGTCATCTTCCCAGGTGACATTTGTGGGTATGCTCTTGTACCCATTGGGGAGTAAAGAATATTATTTGTTACAAAATGTAAGTTAATGACACTACCTAGGAGAGAGCAAAAGAATTTTGTCCAATGAGACATTTGTGATTTTTTTTGTTAGTGAAATAGCAGGTCACCAAACCTTGACTCTACCTGCAGGGAAAAGTCAGTTTTGTGGAGTCTAATTTGAGCAATAGCTTTAAGCAACAGCAATAGTGAGCAACTGCTCACATCCCATCTTTTAGAAAGAAAATGCATTCTAATTTTGAGATGACCCTTTGAGTTCAAAAGGGGAGTTATTTTATACTCTTCAAGGAGTTTAAAAACATAAATATGTAAGACAGAACCAAAATGTTCAGAAATTATTAAAATAAACCTTTTTTATGAGAATGGCCAGAAATTTGGTTTGGCCAATTGGTTTGCAGTAAACGCTTGTGATTTTTAAATATTTGTGGCTTGGGTTCAAATAGGATAAAAAAGCTTAGAGATGACATATGCATGTAGATGAAAGAGAAAATGAACAAGGAGATGTTGGTATGTGCTTGTTTCAGTGTTTGTTGTTATCCTAGAGTGAACTGAGGAGGAGCACAGAATAACTTATCCATAGAGGCATGTATGACACATGTGCAAACCCTACTGATTTTTAATATGCATTGTGTCCATCACTCACAAAGCCCTCTCTTTTTAAGGACAGCATACATTTTAATGCTACAGCTTCCTTCGGTGGACTTCAGTTAGGTATCTTCTCTTAATGACTCTAACTTATTTACTAGTGGATTTTTTCTTAACCTTGGAATGAAAGAAGTTAATTGCCTGCAGGAAATGTGCCCTGGAACACTTTGATTTTTCACACTAACAACCTTCTATTCTTTTTATATTTTTTTTTTTCACTCAGTCTGGATCCATGTCCTGTGAGTGGGCTCTAGCAAGCTTTGAGAGCTGCTCTTCCAACGTGTCAGCAGCATATGTACATGTCAATCCATGTTACACAGGAAATAAGCTAAGATCATCCTTTTAGTGAGGAGTTCCTGTAATTTTCGGTTTCCCTATTCACAGGAAAAATAAGACTCCTTGGGAAGTTTATGGCCTGAAGAGTGACAAATACTTACCATGCACACAGACGTGGTCCCCAGATAGTCTCAGCCCGGCTCTCCAGCCCACATGGCTCACATCAGGGAATGGAGCAGGCTGGGGGCTAGCACTTGGTATGAGGAAGGGGGAAAAAACGACTGGAAACAAAAGGGTTGAAAGCCTTCTCGAGCCAGCTGCTGAGTGGAAACCTCTGCCTTCTCCTGAGGAAGAGTTTCCAAATGGATGTCATCCAAGAACGCTTTGCCTCCCTGGCGAGGTCTCTGCACCCGGGGTTTCAAGGCGCGAGCGGTGCCCGAGCCTGCAAAGAGCTGTCCCTGTTTGCTCCATCTAGGAACCCTCTAGAGACTTCTCCTCCGCTCCTCGCTGGCTCCAGTGTGGCATGGCAGGGGCAGACAGCAGTGCCTCGTCCCACCTACTCACAAATTTGTCTGAGGCATCTGCCTGGCACCATCTCCATGCTGTGGAGCCTTGCTCGTTGGCGTCAGCCAGCCCTGAGCAGCAAAACCCTGTCAAAGCAACGTGGAGGAGGTCTACTGGCACGGGTGAGTGAACTGCACTGCCCAGGTAGTGCTTTCAAGAAATCAAGGACCGCTTTTATGCCATTCCTGTCAAATCAGACATTTCTTCCAACATGGTCCAGCAACATTTTGTCTCGAGGGCACAAAAACTGGGCCACAGCAGCTAGAAAGAAACATTCCCTTCCAGCACGCATGGCCAAAATGAAGATGAGTTCAGTGTAAACAGAAGTGTTCCATCTGACAACTCAGCTGGATGCCCCATCCCTGGAGGGGTTCAAGACCAGGCTGGATGGGGCTTGGAGCAACCTGCTCTGGTGGGAGGTGTCCCTGCCCAAGGCAGGGGGGTTGGAACTGGATGATCTTTAAGGTCCCTTCCAACTCTAACCATTCTGTCATTCTGTGATTGATTCAACTCACATACAGGGTATGATGCATGGCTCAAAAATCCCCTGAGTGAGCTATATGGGGTTTCAGCACACAGCAACATGACTTTAGCTGGTCACAGAGATGGGAGAGCAGCAACCATTTGCATTTATTTACCAAGGTATGGCTGACTTCTTCACATCTCTGTTTCACATCCCATGGCTTTTCAGGAGGGCTTTCCTGGGGGTCTGTCATCACATGAAATTTTCAAAAGCCTGGTTCATGTAAGGGAGGATTCTGCTGAAAGAGCAGTGATTTTCTCCCTGGGACTGGTTGGCTGCTCCCAGAGCTGTAATGAAGGTGTTTATCTCCAGGTGTTGAATGGCCACTGAGAACATACTATATATTCTCTGGCTTATACTAACGCACATACGGATTGTCAGTTCGTATTTATGTATTTCATAATGTAAGTGCATGTGTTTCATTACAGTGTGAAGTGTAATTTTAAGATATTAAGGCTGTGGAAGTGCACCCAGCACGGGACACCACTCTGCAGGCCTGCCACAAGAATGGAACTTCATCTCCCCAGCCTGGGAGACCTGCAGTGCAGGTGAGCAGGAGCGAGGGACAGGTGTCCCCATCAGGAGAAATCCCCCCTCACTGCCTGGACGGGGCAGGAGAAATACTGCCAAGGCCTCCAGAGTCCTGCAGAGTCCTCACTTGCTGTCCTTTTCCTGCATTTCAAAGAGTTCAAACTATATTTACAAAATAAATATTTTTTTCTCTCTGTTTTTTCTCCCAAACTTCTTCGCTGCGCTCGGTTTCTGGCTCGCATTTTAAATGTGCTTTGGCAGCAAGAAGAGCCTCAGCTTCTTTAATTTATTACCTCTGTTTATGGAATATGGATATTGGGCCAACTTTACTTCTTACACTAAGTGAATCAGTGCAAATGCAATCACTTTTGGATATCCACTGTATAAAATACGCATATTTAGATGATCAAATAAGTGTTCCCATATGCATGTTGGCTGGTATTTTGTGCTGGTATAACGTTCTTGTTTTTCTTATGTGGTGTCCTTTGTCTTTTTTCCTTCCCTTTTTGACTGTGTTTTTGGTCAGTCACTCAGGGAAAAAAAAAAAAATTGCTTGTACCTTAAAAGAAATACTGTCTATTCAGCATATGGCATTTATAGATCTTCAGAAATTCTTTTGGGAGGTGTGCTTCCGATTAGCGGTCTTTCTCCTTCAGGGATGGTTTTAATTTGTTAGCACTTTAGATCTGTAGTCTTGAGGTAGCTCCTTTTTCAGTCAATAAAATGGTTAGTGAAATGAGGGTAAAATATTATAATTGTGTTCTTCAAATCAGATTTTTATGTGGGGTTTTTTTCCTCCTGGTATGTAAATCTGTCATTTGGAGAAGACTTTTTTTCCTGTTTTCTTTTAATCTTCGGTGCGTGTGCCAAGAATGATGATTTTAACCATGAATTACCACGGTGACTCAAAGCCAAGCTGCTGGGAGGCCACTACCCTGGGATGAAAAGGGAGCCAAAAAAGCAGCCCGGCGTTTGACTCCAGCGTTTCCAGCCGAGGGTTGCCACCCTGTCTAGGGCTCTCACCTCTGCACAGCACATTGGTACCACATGCACAACCCGGGGCTCAAAGCACCAAGGCACCCGTGAGGAAAGCCAGCCGTGAGAGGAAAGACAAAGATGTGCTCAAACCTCCAAGTGGCCAAAGCCCTTAGGCAGGACACTTTGGAGGGAAAGGACGCACCGATGCCACCAAACCCAGGCCAGCAGTAGCCAGCTGTGGCCATACCGGCATGAAACCAGCCATGTCTACACATTAAAGTCATTATCCAACAGAAACTTTTGAAAACAGCATTGTTTATAGGCAGCAAATGAGAAGGGAAAGGCAGGGTGACACTGATTTATTGCAGCAACCAGGAAAGCAGGTGTCTTCAGGACTTTGGGACTCCATGCCAGTCCCAAGACAGGATCAGTTCTATCTTGCCAGTGGGGCAGATGTTTGTATAGCCTGACCCTAACATCCCCCTGGTCACAGGGATTTCACACCCTCCCAGACAGTCTCTTCTGGGGCTCAAATCCTTTCCAGGAAAAAGCTTTTCCCAACACCTAACCTAAAGCACTGCTCTGTTATCAGGCCATCGTTTCTTTTTCCCTCCCCCGTGGACATGGAGGACAGATTCTTCTCTTTGTTCTGCAGAGGATTTTTGCTGGCTATATTTAAGCCCTGCCAGCAAAGCCTTTCCTAGCCCATTCACTACAGGCTTGCACTCTACCTGAAGATTGCTCTACATGGCCAATTCCTTGACAGAGAGACAGCGTACAACCTGTGGGACAAACCAGGACAGAAGATGTGGCTGACCAAAGAAGCAACAGACCAAGACTATTTCTGCCATAGTCTTTGTGTCCATGTGTGCACCCGCACGGTTTGGGGCTGGTTTTTGAAAGGTTTACAATTGGTGAATTCATTTCTGTTGCACTAAAAGACCTGCAAATGCATATCCACTTTTTTCTCTTCTCGAAAGCATTCATGTAAATAAAACTGACAATAACATTTTGCATCAGTCAGTAGATAGAGTGGCAAATTGCTTTGTAACTTGGCCATTAGGATTTGGAAATGAATAAATTACTTAGCAAGCATCCAGGGACCTCTGGGGATGGGTGGTAGGAAACCAGCTGCAGAAGAACTACAGAGAAGGAGGATGCTTGTCCCTACCAGCACTTCCTCACACATAATCAGGAATGTATCCCAGGGCTGGGGTTTGTGATTCGGGTGTCCCAGTTGCTGCTTGGAGCATCAGAGCCTATTGAGACAGGATGATTTGCAAGATATCTAACGTTTCACATATGAGCAAAGTCAAACGCACCATGCTGAGTAAATTATAAACATGCCTAAAAACACAATAATGGACAAAAGCAAACACACAAACTCATTCAGTTTCCTTTCTTTAAAACCTATACTGATTATGAGCTCTTTAAGACAGCAAAGTTACTATTTTGTCCGAGAAGAAAGGCTTCTGTTTGAAGTTAAAACAATTATTAGCTGTAGTATTTAAAAAAAAAAAACAAACAAACTAGAGGTTTGTTGCAACTGAATAGCATTTCATACCATATAGGAGGTTCCCCCATTACACTTGACAGGAACAGAATAGGCTGGAATCAGAGGGGTATGTTAACAACTCAGCGTATCTCCCCCTTTGGAACTAGTACTAGTCTATCATATCACTAAAAAATAATAAATCTTTGCAAAAGGCAGCAGTTGTTTTCATAGTCCGGCAGCAAACCCCGTCTGGTACTATTGGAAAAGTAAAATAGGCAACATATTCTAAATTACATTGTTAAAACACCTACAGCCTGGTTCGTTTTCATATGCTATCCATATGTGAGCCCTTAGCAATAGACAGCCAGCTAAAAACTCTCTTGTTCTCTGTGTGTGTGTGTGTGTGAGAAAGAGCAAGTCAAAGAAGGTGAACGTGGAGCCCTGTGTTTTTATTTTGACATTTTCAAGTGCAAAACCTAACAGGGATGAAAATTATTACACTGGATAAATAAATGAATAAATATAATAGCAAGTTTTCACATATAAAAAATCCTGAAAAGTTTTTAGTTTTATCAACCCCCTTCCACACCCACCAGAGCATATGGCCCTCTGTTTGTGCAAATCAGCAGTCTTTGCTTAAAGTGGATGTTTCTATTAACACTGTGACTAATTACCGAAAACAAACATGTGTAAGTATGATCTCTGCTAACTGCCTCTGTCAACCCATCTTTTTCTTCTTGTTATTCCTTCGAAGGGATTAAGATGGCTTGCAAAAGTACAGTAGACCTCTGTTCAGCCCGTTAACTGGCACAAATAAACGAAGCCCTTCAACCACAATAGACGTCGGGCTTCCAAAATGCTTTTTTTTTCATATTAGTTTTTTTAAATAAATAAATAAATAAACACCACGCAAACATAAAAAGTTTTAGCGACTGTTTGAACACAGAAGGTAAAGAGCTTTAGCTCTGGACGTCTGGGGTGGCTTTGGGAGCGGGCAGTGGGAGAGGAGCCATGGGCAGGACAGTGCCTGAGCTCAGATGGGTGGGAGACAGACACCCCCACACGGAGTGAGGGTAACCAGTGTCCTCCCAGTGTGTGGGTCTGGACAGACGTGCGTGCAGAAGGGGCATCCAGAAGAACTTTCATGTCAGTCTTTCTTGTGGTTGGGTTTTCTTTTCTGTTTTGGTTTTGTTTTTTGTTTTTTTTTTCCTCCCATCCAGAAATAAAACCGAGCCAACACAAAAGAACTCAAAGCATCCATTTGGTCTCTGTAAGGCACGAAGATGAAAAGATGCAAGCAGATTTCTCTGCCGAGTGTCCTACAAAACCTGGATTTATCTGCTGCTGTGGCAGCCTCGTGGGAGTGGGACACAGTGGCCCATGTGGCTCCTCGTTGTGTTGCCTACTTGGGACTGGAGGAAAGAGGAGAGAGCCAGGCCCCTTTGGAGCACATGTGGTTCTTATCAGAGTAAAATGAGGCAGGGCGGGGAGTGGGGGGAAGCATCTTTGTGCTACAGCTGGAATGTGTGTTCTCTCCACAGCCCCCATTTCTGGGCTGGCTGTGGCACTGGGTCTGGTTGTGAAACCAGGTCTTAGAATCATAGAATGGTTTGGGTTGGAAGGGACCTTGAAGATCAACTAGTTCCAAGCCCCCTGCCCTGGGCAGGGACACCTCCCACCAGAGCAGGTTGCTCCAAGCCCCATCCAGCCTGGCCTTGAACCCCTCCAGGGATGGGGCAGCCACAGCTTCTCTGGGTAATCAGTTCCAGTGTCTCACCACCCTCACAGGAAAGAATTTATTCCTGGTATCTAATCTAAATCTCACCTCTTCCAATTTAAAACCGTCACCCCTCGTCCTGTCACTGCACTTCCTGACAAAGAGTCCGTCCCCAGCTCTCCTGTAGGCTCCTTACAGATATTGGAAGACACTATAAGGTCTCCCTGGAGCCTTCTCTTCTCCAGGCTGAACAACCCTCTCAGCCTGTCCTCATAGGAGAGGTGCTCCATCCCTCTGATCATCTTCGTGGCCCTCTGCTGGACCCGTTCCAACATGTCCATGTCCTTCTTGAGCTGAGGACTCTAGAGCTGGACAAAGTACTCTAGATGGGGCCTCACAAGTGCAGAGCAGAGGGGTAGAATCACCTCCTGTGACCTGCTGGCCACACTTCTCTTGATGTAGCCCAGGATGCATCTTGTCTTAGGGCAGGAGACCCTTGTCTTAAGGCAGGAGGAGAAGGGAAAGGTACAAGGTCTACATTTCTGTAGCAACGACTTCTGGAGACAGCCCAGGTAATGAAGCCTTGCATGCACCAGAGACCACCCTTAGAAAAGGCGCTGGGCGAAGGCTGTAAGAGTTACTGCTCAGGCTGCACCTCTGGGGAGGTGCCTGCCTTCTTAACAAGGATTCCCATTAAGTTAAAAATAGAAATAGATGCCTTGGACAATTTTGTGCAAAAGTTCAGGCACAGAAGAACCATTACAAACAGATATGGCTTATAGTAGCCATTCATCTAGGTGTTAGTTTGACTTTGGAGGCAAAGCACACTTCTGATGCTCCTTCTGAAGTATCAGCACTCCGAGAGTCTCCTTATGAGGTCTCCTCCAGGCAAAAATAAGAAAAGAATCCAGAGTTAGCTGGATGCATCCATGATCTAAACCTCGCTTGAGATCCCCTCAAGAACCTGACACCAAGGCTGTCCTGTCTCATCCAGAAGCCGGAAGAAGTGATTCTGCCACTTTGCTCTGGTGCACTGTGTGCAGGTCTGGAGCCCTCAATAGAAGAAGGACATGACCTCAGGGGGTTGGAGCCCCTCTGCTCCGAGGACAGACTGAGGGAGCTGGGGTTGTTCAGCCTGGAGAAGAGGAGGCTCCAGGGAGACCTAATAGTGGCCTTCCAGTACCTGAGGGGGCTACAGGAAGGCTGGGGAAAGTCTGTTTGCAAAGGCCTGCGGTGACAAGACGAGGGGCAATGGGTTTAAACTGGAGAAAAACAGATTTAGATTGGAGATTAGGAATAAGTTCTTTCCAATGAGGCTGGTGGAGCACTGGAAGAGGTTGCCCAGGGAGGTGGTTGAGGCCCCTTCCCTGGAGACATTCAACGTGAGGCTCAAGGAGGCCCTGGGCAACCTGGTCTGGTTGGGGGTGTCCCTGTGACTGCAGGGGGGTCGGACTAGATGGACTTTGGAGGTCCCTTCCTGGGCCATTCTATGATTCTATGATTCTGTAAGAAATGAGATTACGTGGCCCAAGGCAGCACCTCAAGTGACGTTTTCCTGCCCCGGGGCCAGTGACTCACAAAGTGCCATTCACAGAGGGAACATTAGGAATGAAGTTCCACAGACAAGGTAGGAATACAGATTTTTAACATTTTTATTACACAGTAAAGAATACAACAATACCTGAATCATACTTTAAAAGATTCACAGGTTGACAGACCATACATTACAGTCCAACTAAAGAAAATAAAAGGATAAACAAGAAACCACAGTTCAGACATAGTAGACTTAAAAGCTCAAGAGTATGCTGACAAAAGCACAATGCCTAGACCCCACCCCCCCTCAGTGTTAGTCTACCATTAACTTGTGGTACATGTCTGAATTCAGTATTGCACAACAACTTTTCTTTTTTTTTTTTCTTTTTTTTCTTTTTTTTTTTTTTCCACAATAATGTCGCGGAACCCAAAAAATAAAGATAGGAAAGTACTTCAAATCTGCATTTCAACAGTCTCCAATTTTTTTTTTTTTAATTATTTTTTTATTTTTTTAGTTTCTGTTCCTTGAGGAATTTGGACAACATGGAGGAGTCACTTTCTTCCCCTAAACGTATTCCAGACATAGGCATGCTTTGCATAAGTAAACCAGCCTTGTAATTTTTTTTAAATCCCCAAGACATGCACCTACACAAAAATTAAAAAAATAAAAAAATAAAAAAAAAAATAAAAAGAGAGACAGGCGGCCCCTGTCACACACAGTCTCATGACAGAGAAAGAGATAAAGAGGAGAGTAAAAGAGACAGAGAGAGAAGAGATAGAGGACGCCCTATTCCTATTAATGACCGCCATTCAGTTATAGTCCAATGAAGTTAATTTTGTTTTTAATGTGTTATACCTACAAATTATACTCTCACATAGCCTGTATATAAGTGACAAGCAAAAAAGGAAAGTAACAAAAGTTTTTTTTTTTTTTTCTTTCTCTTCTTTAGGTTTATGAGGTCTGCATTGTTACCAAGAAGTGATATGGTTTGCAGCTGTATG
>BJBW01001596.1:68819-101319 GCA_004320125.1 Scolopax mira | reverse complement strand
CCCACGGACGCCATTCATCTTCTTGTTAAAATGTCTACTGCTGTATCCAATGCTCATGCCCTTGAGGGTTATTTTTTTTTTTTGTCTCTCTCTCTCTTTCTTTTTTTTTTTTTTAATTTCCATTATTGTTATAAAGAACATTGTGACTTTAATATTAGCGTTTTGCTTTCAACAGCAATTAGCAATCTCTTGGTTTGCTGTTTGGTAAAGCATCTGTTAATGAGGTCATCTAGTTTAAAATCCCAGCTACTGGAAAATAACAGGGAGGAGGTCAAATCTATCATTTTGTGTATATTCTCTGCTCTCTTTTCAGTTTTCTAAAGAAAAGATATCTTTGTTATCCACAATAAGTCATTATGACCCGTTACTGGCCTTCTGTATTTTCTACCACCTCAAGATACAGTAAGTTCTTTCTCATTGAAGTATTGAAACATGACAGTTCAGTTAAAATCTTTGCGCATCTGAGGATGAGGAATTGGTTTCGTTTTGTGTTGTGTTTCTGTTTTTCAGAGTTCCCAGTTTTAACGAGGGGTCGCCTCTATGGTGGATGGGGTTCCCGGGGTGGTGGACCTCGGAGTGGCTGCTGGTGGAGTGTCGATGGGGCTCCCGGCCCCGCTGCTGGGCGTCACGGAGGAGCTCACTGCTGGTGTCTCTCCTTGCTGCTGGGCTTGGAGGGTCTGTCCACAGATGTGATGGTGCTTCTCCCAGTCCTTATGCTGGCAAAATGAGCCACAGTATCGTGCTGTGTTGCAACCACTGCAGGTTTCACTAGCTTTCCGGCCACAGTTCCAGCAACTCTAGAAGCAAAAAGAGGAAGGGGAGAGATGGGAGAAATTAGCTAGGGCCCTAAATTGTGTATTAAAAACAGCTGGCAGGGAAGAGCTCATCAATGCTCTGCCTGAGGATGGTGGAGGTATCTCTATCAGTAGGTGCTACTTTGCAGGGCAGAACCTCTTTCCAGATTCTGTGGTCACCAGGAGGTCTCGGAAACTGGGCAGGACCAAAAGCAGGTGCCTGCTAGCACCAAGGATGAGGACTCCAAGTAACACCCTCCCCAGGAGCACGATGACTAATGGAGAGGTTCAGTAAAACTTCAGCTGGCTCCTCTGCCCAATTACTACAAGTAACGAAACACCCACATCCACCCAAAAAAAAAGGTGCTTCTCCAAAAGCAGAGAGGGACTAACAGAAGACAAGAAAGAGAGGAAAAGACCTAACACAGAGGTAGGAAAGCCTCGATTTTAAGTCATCTGAGTAATGCCACTTGACTCAGTGGCACTTCTGGCAGTGAATAGAGTTAAGCTGGAGCCTAAAACCTTTGGCAGGATGGGAAAAGCCACCGCAGAATCTGTATGCTGTTCACTTTCACACACTCTATAGCTGTGCCAGCTGGATGCTGGAACACGGCCAACCTTTAAGTGATATTCCTCAACTACATTTAAAAAAAAAATAAAAATAAAAAATCCCCATTTCAGAATCAAACAAAGACCTAAATCCAAAACAGTATTTTAAGGAAATTAGACATTTAATCAGAGTCAAGTGGCTTCTTTAGAAAATATCTGTGTGTTAGTTCCATCCTCCCCCTTTTTGCTGGTTTGGGTGTTTTTTTTCGGTTGGTGGTGGTTGGGTTTATTTTTTGGCAGAGGCACATACTGGCAGATGGGGGAAGAGTAACTGTCCTGAGCTCAATTGCTCTGTGAGACCGAAATCAAACGTAGATGGCATTCTCAATTCATACTGATTAAACACACAGACTAAACCAGGTAATTACAGATACACATGTTGGGGACTTTTTTTAATTCATAAAATTGTTCCCATCTTTAAAAACACTTTTAAAAAAGGTGGAATTACCAACACACGGAAACAGATGTTTCTGGTAGTTAAATGTCGGGAATTCAGACTCCTTGTCTGGCATCACCTGGTTTTGATTCTGTGTTCATTGTTTCAGATTCATTTTGCTCAAACTCTGTCCAGTGGAGAGATAAAACCACCTTTGGAAAGGGATAGCTGTACTGGTCTTGAACACCTTTTCTTTAAAAGACCTTTTGTCCCCATGATGAAAAGCAACTGTAAGTAATTTACAACACAGAACACCAACTCGTGTACCTACAGGCATAGTTACACATACACCAAAATGACCTGGAAAGTTTGTATTTGCATTTCAAAGAGATGCAGTGCCTCATCCTGCTGACCAGAAAGGCATCAAATTGTGGTATACCTGATCTCCTAGCTATTTGTGTCCAACCAAATTGCCAGCCCTGGATTTGGCCCATTATTTCCCTTTGTCCCCTCATCTGAGAACAAGTACGCGTGTACAAAACCTCCCCACGCAGACCTTTCTGAAAAGACACTTTACCCCACATGGAATAATGCTGAAGTCAACCAGCACCTGCCCAGGTGCAAGAATCCTTTCCTTGTGCAGATGTGATTGCAACACTTTAGTGCGTGCTTTAATTGTGCTGGAATTATTATGAGGCTGTCAAACCTTTTCTATTCAATTATCTATTTAGTTAGTATAGGCCAGCTTTTGGGGAATCTTCACTTTGCTCCCCTTTTTGGGGAAGACCTATCTGCACAGCCAGAACTTTGTCCAGATATGCCCAGAGCCAGCAGACAAGACAATATTTCAATCTCTTACCACAAGATCTGTATTCATGTCAGAAAAACGTCAATTTAATTTTAACAGTATTGGCTCAACTTTCTTATTAAAATAGTCATCAATTAACTATCACCCTGTACAGAACATGAAAAGTGACACATAAGTGCCACATTTTAATGAAGTGACAAAGCTCTAAGCTTGCTCCTTACATGATTACTTAATGTGTCCTACATTGTCTGGGATGTGATTTTGTCCATCGGACATATTATTTCTAATTTAACAGGTCATTACAGCTTTAGTGTAATTGTGGAAATAAAAGCACATAAAATACAAGAATTTCAAAATAAATTTTACAGCTCACATTTATGCAATGACTTACTGCATTTAAAAATTACTCCAGTGCAAACTAGCATCAAGAAGCTCAGGTGCCATGGGGAGTTTGCACTGCGATAGTAGCTGGAGCTGAGATGCAGAACTCCCTGTCCTACACAGTCCTGACTGATGTGGCTCCTTCCCGCGTGTGAGTAGTGAAAAAGAACAGCAAAGATCAGGCCCTGGCACCACAAGCTTTGGCAACAGATGATTTCTGTTCTCATTGCTGGCTGATAGCTCCAGAGCCCAAACTCTACTGAAGAAAACCCAGGCTCATGGTGCCAGCTAATGGCTTGGGCTGTGCTTGGTGTAGGATCACGTATTTCCAGTTGATTCAGGTATCATGGACAGACCTCGAGTTCACTACTTGGACTGAGCGAGGTCAAGGCATCTTCCCTCCTGGGAAGCTCTGGCAGGTACCAGCAAAATGGAGCACCCTGGTTGAACTATGTAGGCAGCATCTCAGGTAACAGGGGACCAAAGTGTCATATTGGTGCCACACAAGGTGGCCATCATCACATGAGGGCATATGAGCAGGACCACAGACTTCTTTACACTTCAGTAAAGACTCTCCATCTCCTAGGACTGGCAAGGCTCAGCCTGGAGTACAGTCCAGGTTGGGATGATGCACTTCAAATACAGCAAATGAAATAAGACAAATAAGACTTGGAAAGAACACAAAGAAAGGTGGCCAGAATAATCCAAGGTCAGGCAAAGACAAGCTATGAGAAGAGACTGAAGTGAGACTGTTAAGCCTATGGAGAGAGGGTAGCCTGGGAGGGGAACAGCCAAACATCTTGGAAGCTGCTGCAGTGAAACAGGCAATGACCACGTCTACGTGGATGAACAGGAGCAGTAATGGGATCAAACATCTGCAGATTCTGTGATTCTGTAAGAAAAACTGGAAAGAGATGTTATAAGAAATCTCTTTAAGGACAGTAACAAGTTGCCTAGAGGCACTGGAGAATCTCCATCGCTAAAGCACAGGTAAAGCAGATCATTTGCTGGGACAGGGAGTAATAGATCTCTCAAAGCACCTCCTGGACTATCTTCTCTGCCGTAGCATACACTTCTCTGTAGTGACCCTCTACACTGCACTTCCAGCTCATGCTTTATAGAGTTCCAGATGTAGTCAAAACTACGAGGAGGACTTTACAGTTTAACTCTGCATTGATTTTCCTGTGAAACAGTAAGGTTATACAAAAGGCCAGATTCTCAGACTACATAATTCAATTTAACCTCACTACCTTGAAAATGGATTAATTCAATGAAATTGGCTAAATTACACCAGATGGGAATCTCGCTCCAAATCTATGCCACCGATCATATTTCATCCTCCTCTTTCAACTGACAAGGAACATCAGTTTTAGGTCAGCGCCTTATCTTAGGTCAGACTCTTAATTCTCATGCACTTAAGCTTCCATCTTCAAACAACAGAACTCAAGAAACTTCTGTTTGCCATCATGAAAATTCTTAAAAACAAATGGTCTCCATTTCTGTGGTCTCCAATACTAGAACACATACTTGCCCATAATGTTGCCCATGCTGTCACTTTCATCTTTGAAATATTTAACCACAATTGAGTATTTGCTTTCCTCTGACACTACCAGCTGAGACTCAGTGTAGAGCTGGCTTAAAGAAGGAAAAAAAAAAAGAAAAAAACCCAAATGGACTGTGACATGTCAAAGAGATGATGAAGTCTGAAATGCCGTACTACAGTGTTAAACACTGCACTGGCATCTTAGACAAATTCTGGATTTCCCCAGTTTACCACGAAAGGAAGCAGGGCTGGGTACGAAGAACCCAGATTCTTCCCAGTTCTGCAACTCCCATGGCATCCAAAGCTCTGTCGCTGCTAACCACAAGAAAAAGAACATCTAGAAATCACCACGTGTGACGTAAATGAGGACTGTATGAGCCGCTGAACACCAGTGTGAAAAACCAGCAAAGCTGTTTATGAAAATTCTATCCAAGACCCATCCGAAAGAGAAATACACCGGCGCTTTGGAAATTCCCACATGGCATCAAAACGCAGCGCTCCGCACCAAAATATCCAAACCTTTAGGTGCTTCTGGTGAAGTCCCACCTACTGCTGAACACCCCGAGCCGCTGTTTGCTGTGTGAAGCGTGTTGATGCTCCTACGAGTCAGCGTGAGAGAAGCTAAATCCTGAAAACAGCAGGATGGGGAAGCACGGGGAGGAGGCGTGCGAGCTGGGCTAGCCAGGCTCAGCTTCGGAGCCTGGGGCAGTGCCAATGCTCACAGCACATCTGGGCTGATCCTCTGCAGAACACATGGCTCTGGCGCCTCTCTACCACCCACCACCGCAGGGGACGATGTGCTACTTTCGGAGAGATGCCCAGCCAAAAACATTAAACATTAGCTGACATATGGCTTCGATTTAATACCAGCCTAAAAAGCTAGGCTTGCCTGAATCACAGCAGCTGATGCTCGGAGTCAGGTTTGCTGGCACAGTCCTGGTCTCGATGGATTGGTCAGCAGAGATTGAACCCAGCTGTCTTCGAAATGTCAGGTAAGTGTGATATTCACATACAACATAAACGGCTGCAATATAAACAAGCCCTAACATTACACATCTCTTAAAAGCAGTGTTGGACCAGTTACATACTTGTTCTATCTGAGCAGATGTCAGCATCTGCTTTAAGTAGAGAGAAACGGAACATTTGTGTTCCTTCCCCAGCCCCCGACCCTCCTCGAAAGCGAGGAAGAACATTGAGTGTCAGATTTTTCAGTGGCATTTTATACAAGAGGAGAAAGACAGATGTTTCGATGATTTCTCCTTCCCCCCTTCCCCGCTACAATCTGGGCAGCCAGTCTCTTTGCAAAGCTGTTCACCCTTACTATTAAAATTGATTTGCACAACAGGACACTGCAGCCAAAGCAGTCATTAAAGAGTAGGCTGCTCACACATGTTGCTCTACTTGGCCAAGTCAACTACTGATGAATGGGTCATCTTGTGTCAAGCAACTGTAAGGAACCTGTAAAGAAATCATTTGTGGTTCGGGAACAGCCACGCTGACAGGTAGGGCTTCTCCTGTCTTTTTCCTTTCCAACAGCAGTGTGCTCTCTTGGCTGGTCTTTAGCCAATCTCTCATTATAATAAATATTAATAATGAATATGTCCCGGTCAGTTGCAAGGGCTTCTGCCAGGAAACTATGGAAATCTTTAAAAAGCAACGATACAGACACTGAAGCAGTGGCACTGCAAATTCAAACATAAGCAAAGAACAAGAGTTCGAGGGACCAGGTCAGAGACAGAAATTAAAACTATACTATGGAACATGGCAATTCTCAAAATATTGCTGACCATGTCTTAAAACTCCAGATGCTTCCAAATATCACACCTCCCATATTAGTCCTCTCACTGGTCTAAGCCTCCTTTATTTTGCTCCAGCAGTTCAACATGTCCAGCTTCACTGGACATTTCTTGCATTTCACATTTTCTTGCAGACAATCTTGCAATCAGGGGTGCTACATTTTCTGGGTTAAAAACAAAGGAAAACAAAAGACAAAAAAACCCAAATAGAAACAAGGGAAAAAAAACCACAAAAACCCAACAACAAAAAATATCTTTACGAGATATTACCTCTCTTTACAAGACCCCTGAAAGTCTTGGATGAGGAGACTACATATTATCTTGAAATTATAATAGTTAGAAATATCTTAAGTCTTAGCATGAGTTGCTATTTGGAGCTCTGGAGAAGACTGCAATAGAAATCACGCTACAAAGTTCTCCCACCAGAGCAGCTTCAAGGAGCCCCAGCGAGGTCCAGGTTGTGTCTCACTGAATAACAAATGAAGAGCTGTAGGGGAGAAGCCTTGCCAAGAGACGGGGAGTGGCCTTATCACCCAACAATTTTATCTGCTACGTTAGAAAGTCTGGTGCCAAATTCCCATCTCCATTCATAGTTTCCATGGCCAAAAGAACAAATGACACCCGTGGGAGAAATACTCTCTGTAAGGAACTGCATGGAGATGATAGAGCGGCCTATACTGAGCTCTCTTGCAGGCCTTGGCGTAACGTCCAGCCAAGGATAAGAAATGAGGAGTGATGCTCAGCTTTCCTGTGAACCTGTAAGACTGCAGAAGCTGCTACTTCAGCACCCTCGTGTTTGGAACTGGAAATATTCTAGCCTTGGAAATATTACTCTGGTGTTGCTGGAATCATACTGCTGAAAGATGTAATCATTGAGAAGTTTATGGAGACTTACAACCTTGACAAATGTGGAGGGACATCCACAGAGACATTGACAAATAATGAACACCGAAGTAAATGTGAAGTTTTATTCCTCAAACCCAATAAACACAAGGTCTCATCTCCAAAGAAACACTTTTCAAGCACTAAGAAACCAGTATCCTGTCCCCAAAGATGGGGGGAAAAGTCTGGTCCATTCTTAGAGGAGTTATCAAAAAAAAAGACAGCTTGAGTGCAGAGGTAATCGTGAGAAGCATTGCCCTAAGTTTGGAGCTTGGCATAACTAAAAGCTGAAGATTAATTATAAAAACTTAACAGACACATATAACTTGTGTTGGCATGTAAGTACTTCCGCTGTCCTGCCTACACCCTATCAGTTCACTAAACAGATTTTATTTGGAGTTTCCTCCCAAGGCATTTACCTTTGGAATTTTTGTTTTAACAATAGGAGTCTCTTGTATATGTACACACACACAAAATGACAGCTCTTTAATGATGCTAAGTCAGACAGATGCCCTTTCTATGAACAGAGTGCAGGAAAAATGTCCTTGAGTATCTCAGATACAAAATGCCAATAAATTGAATTTATGTCTCATTTAATCTACAATGGAACAGTTAGTACTTAAAGGGTATATACACTTCCCCTCGTCCCTTTCTTCCTGAGAAACTTTCAGATGCTGAAAATCAATTCCTTTTGTCTCCTTGTTATTCATCTGCTACACATTAAGGAGAGACTCTGGCCATTCAGTGATCCCACAATGGTCTTTCATCTCCAGAGAAGCCTGGTATGAATTAAATCTTACGCTCCCTCAAATTATGGATGCATACTGCAGCCACTGACTTATCTCCTTGTGATTTTTGCCAGTTTTCTCAGCGTGCTGCAGCTCACTCATCTGCATCTCTCCAGCTTCAGTGACTCTTCCACAGCGCTGCCCATCCAGCCCTTGAAAAGTGCTTCTGACACCAGCAGACACTAAAAAATGTCCCCACACAACAGGTACCGCTACCTATTCTTGTTTTCCAACTCCTTTAATTTAGAATTTATATTAAAGAGCAGTTCTATTTCAGCCAAGATCTTACTATAAGAACAATAAATCCTTCATGCCAGTAACATTCTTCCATTTCAGTAGCCTTGAGAGATGAACATTATTCACAAAACAACTTTCAACTGACGTCTTTTCTTTGTCATGTCTGCTTTTAAGGTCGGTTTTAACTTAGGGCATCTTTTTTTTTTGGCAATGGGAGTAAAATTTAATTGGTAGCTAGACTGCTGAGCACCGGGCAAATACACGCTGCTCCTTCACTCCCAACTTCCACCCCATCACGCTGATGGATGCCCCAAACCACAGCAAGGCAAGGCTTCCTCCCCCAGGTCTGCAAGTAAAGCAAGGCTTAACATTCTCACTCTCGTTCTACTCTTTGTGTTGCTCTTCTGCTCTATTTCCAAATTTCTTCTTTCTCTTTTCCAAACTCCTCGACTCTCAGGTGCTCCCTGCAGCCAGAGCAACACATTCAATATGTCACATGAAATATTTCCAACGTATATGGTAGTTGGAGGAGGTGTCAAATGAAGCTACTGAGGAGCTACACCCAAGCAGAAGTGTGTGTGCAACATGTAACCCGGAATGGCAGCGAGGAGTACATTATGAACTCGTGCACCATGAGTTCACTAGCTATTTTGGGCTCACAGGACAACGCAGCCGAGAAAATTTGGGAGCTCAGCACGCGCCTGAAATCCGTGTCCAAAGCTACTGGGCAGCTAATAGTGGGCACTGAACTCCCACGTCAGAGGAATGGCCGTTGTTAGGCCTGAAGCCAGCCCAGATGCACCAGCCATGGTGGGTGATGCCCACCCAGCAAGGACCTTACCTCGCTTGAATCCTCCTGCTGGTTGATAACAGCCAGCGCGTCCTCTGCAGCCTGGCGCTTGGCTTCTGCGACGGTGCGCTCCATCTTGGCTCTCTCCGAAGTGATCATGTCGTGAGCTTTCCGCTCGGCCTCCGACACTGCCTTCTGCAACTCGGCCATCGCCTGGCGCTTGACTTCATTGACAGCTTCCTCTACAGAGGAGGGAAGAAAACCTGGTCAGCACAGGGACCTTCACCACCAAGCTACGTAGGACTGAGGCGTGAAAAGCAGCAGAGACTCTATTATATTGAGAGTCTTCACTTTGTGAAGAAGGACAGAGAGAAACCTGGTTCTTCAAGACTCTTCAAGACCACCTAGGTACTTCTTTAGTAGGCCCATCATCAAGAGATCTCACAAGTCTCTAAGGTTTTTGATGATTCTTGCTGTTTTGATTCACAATCACTACTTCTGGAGGTGTTCAAGGCCAGGATGGATGGGGCTTTGAGAAACCTGCTCTGGTGGGAGGTGTCCCTGCCCAGGGCAGGGGGGTTGGAACTTGGTAGTCTTTAAGGTCCCTTCCAACTCTAACCATTCTATGACTCTTTAAGTACAGATTTTTCAGATCTCTGGTACGTTATTTTTTTAAATCATTTCCAACTTTTTACTTGGAAAAATGGGTTTGCAGCACACCAGACTGATTAATATCTTTGGCAAAAATTATTATTTAAAACACAGTATTACAGACTTTTAAAAAATGTACCTTTAAGTTCTGGGAATTAAGAGAGGATTTACAGTCATTAACAATTTTTTCCCCCGTATGTTAACGAGTAAATACATGATGCTAAAAAAAAATAAAAACCCAAGAGTTTATTTAAAACTTTTAAATCACTGCGCTAATATCTTTTCCTGGACATATAATTTTACGAGCCAAAATGAAAATTTGTTTATGAACATTCATTTGACCTCTTGATCTCTCCCTTCAAACCCATGTTTACACTGTGAAGACTTGGCTTCCTGACTGTGCTGAGCTCCCGAGGTCCCCACAGCCAGCAAGGCTTGGGAGTACAATTAACACTGAGCAGGGCCACACCCTTCATTAAATTTAAACCTTCATCCTTCTTGCTAAGTAACTCAGTCAGTGTCAGCCCCTTCCTCGGTATACACTGACATCATATCTTTTATTCTGGAAAACATGGATTGTCACAAATTAGTTATTTGGGGTTTGATGTAGGAAGAGTGAAAAGATTTTACTAATGAACAGTCTTTTAATTGACAACTAAAACAAGTAATTTCTTTTTTTTTTTTTAATTAACTGCTCTAATTAACAAGGAAACCATCCTCCCCCTGAATTAGTTTATCTAATTTTCATCTTTATTCAAAGCAAAATGACAATGATTAATTGAAAATTTAATAAGCAGTAATTATTAACTTGGCAAACCTAGTACCAATTAACACTCTATTAAAACTAATTATGACATGTTTCATTCAAGTGTTTGCACTTAATTGTTTCATCCACTTAAAAACCACCTTAATTAAATGTTCTGTTTAATTAAAAACATGGATTTCTAATAAAAATGTTTTACTGTAGATTAAAATCTAAGTATTACAACGCTGTTATGGGCGTGAGTTTTGGTCCAAGTATTTAGCCTGTGTGTTTGTGTGCACACACACGCACATGGACCTAACTCTTACAGACACTACCCAGTAACTCTCTTGAGTCTTTATGTCTCACAGCTCTGCATTTTTCATTTAGAAAAATCATGACACAAAGTCTCCATTTTCAGTTATTAAGCAAATTACAAGCAAGACTTAACTTTAAGGCACATACCGAGTAAAACTGAATTAATTAAAAGGAAAGAAGAGTTCTGTTACTCTCTGCGTGTGTGTGTCTGCGAGAGATGTTTCAATTCAACTTTTTGAGGGAGGGGAATTTAGAGATAAAACTTACGCCTTTTATTTTTATGAGGCTGAAAATATGCCCTTATACTACCCTACCATAAATGTTGTTTAGGGGAAAGCCTCAGGAGAGGAAAAAATCATACCCTTCAACCATACAGCCAAGGCTTAATTTACTTTGAATATTCAAGGTGAATTAAAATTCTATCTAAGTGGCAATACAGGACAATAATTTTTGCTTACGATCAAAGCTGCAGCTAGACTAATTGTATATGCAAATCAGGCAATTTATATTTAAATTATGCATTCCTATTCTAGTCCCACAGGCACGCACAGATCAGCAAAAGGAATTGGTAGGACATTTGCAAGGTGCTTGAATATCTATTACCAACTGCAAACATTCACTGATCGTGAGAAAAGAAATATACACAGGCAAACATACAGACGCAATTTTATTACCGTTTTCATAGAAATGAGGGAACTTAAATACAGACGTTTTGTGTCCGTGAACTGCAATTATTAGCAAAGTAGATTTCTTTGAGAAGATTTGTATTCTTGTTGATACTTGCTAAGAATAGAAATTATCTTTGTATGGCATGATGCACTTTCATTACATCGTATATACTTAGTTTTACATTGAGGTGTTGCGGTGGTTAGAAGTGCCAGTTTTAAAGCATTTCATTAAACAGAAGCACAGTACTCCGACATTTGACAAAGAATTCTAATTTTATAATTTTTCATCCTACATAATCTACTTCTTTTCAGTCCAAATATAGAAATTGAACCTTATCTTCTAACTTCTACATTGCATACGGTTTTTCGCAAAGCTTCTGAAAGTGTGAAGACGCTAAAAGTGTTTACAAGGCCATATGCCTGACTGATACTTTTTAATTGGCATAAACTATAGATTGGACTTTAGTATTTCTATTGACTTTGACATAAGAATTTGTGCTGTGCTATATGAAGTGTGAAAACAAATAGTTAAAATAATGTCGGGTTTTTTGGTCACAACGTACCACCATTATTTAAACGTTATATGAACTCGATAAAATTTCCTATCACTGACTTTCTGCACCTCTTCTTAAAATAAATGTTTCTGGGACCTACAGATATTTTACAGGCATAGAATGCACTCCTCAGAGTTTCGAATACCAACAAAACCTGTAATATCTGTGCAGGAAATGTGGGGGACAGTGCCTTTAGTTATGCCTTCATTTGCCTTGACGACGCTGAGCTATGAAGACCAAGAGTCCTCTTTGTCTCTTTGCTTTTCCAGAGAAGGGAAGAGTGATTTCGTTCCAATATCAGAAAACATAAATCAAAAAGTTTTTAAAACCAAATACCGAAGATGCAAGTATCTGGCATCCTCAATTTTCCCACCAGTGCTAAGCATTCTTGGCACAAGTTCACTCTGTCTGATTAGGAATGCAATTGAGATCTTCCTTCCCTTTGAGCAGCACTAACTCATGAGAGAAGCTCCAGGGAGCAAAGGGCCTGTGTGGAATAGGTGTTACTCAAGAGATCCTTGGAGCTGACCCAGGAGAAGTACTCAACGCATCGCTCACCGCTGTAGATAACCCACTGAGATGATTCTCCAGCCAGCTCCTGGTGACCTCCCTACCAACATGGGCACACTCAGTCCACAGGGTGAAAAAGGAAAAGTGATGGGCAGGGGTCACCATGTCCCGGGTCCTGTGCCACCATGACACTTGCATCATCTCACTCTCAGACTGACCGTGGCAAAGAAGGGATTGGGAGCTGGTGACATGACTTATCTGGGCTTCATCCTCCATATTCTTTCTCGGGACTCCCCTGCAGAGTCTTTACTATCTTCGTATGACAAAGCATGGTCACCCTACGTGTGTTTGGTAACTCCAGAGTTTAACTCCATTAAGTAACTGGAGTAACTGGTAACTCCAGTCCAGAACTGCTGTGAACAGCCTTGCTGTGTGATAGGAGATGACTGGAAGAAGTTTTCTCACAACACAGGAAGAAACTAAGGCAGCAGCCCACAGCGGGCCTGGGATCCCCTCAGTATTTAATAAAGAGGAATAGGTATTTCCAGAGAGCAAGTAATCCAAGCTATGATCTGACTGATCCTTTTCACATGCCTGCCTCTCTCTTGACTACTGAGGGACACCAAGAACGTGTCTTGGGCTCTTCATCTACATACCTACAATTCAGTGAGATAGTTTGGGACACTGATGACTTTCCACTGATGTATGAAACTCAGTTGTGGTCACATGGCTTGAATTGATAAGGTGCTGCTTAAGATTTGCTGCCTTCTTGACCGGCAGTTGCAGCCCAGCCAGGAAACTACAGAGCATCTCAAATGGCACCAGAGACCTATTCCTACAGGAGTTGCACCTTCACTGCCCTGAACTGATTACAAAATTGTGGAGACCTCCCAACTTCAGTGCACCCTCCTGGAAATGAAGGGCCCTGATTTACAAAAAGCAGTCTTCTTTCTGATCTTTTACTGCTCAGGGTAACAGATACAGGTGTGCATCCTGTAAAGAGTCTTTTCTATATTCTCCAATTCACAGGCCTGCTCCGTTAATGCAAGGGATTTAAACCCACATCAGCATGAATATAAGAGGCTAGAAATGGGGCCAAAGGAAAAAAACTTTGTTTCAAAGGAACTGATGGCAGATATGTTCACAAGATGACATGTCACAGCTCCTTTACAGTACCATTTGTGGATAGCTGCAATGTGAATGCAGAGCCAATTTCATAACTCAGGCCAAAAGCTTCCTTTAACTCGTACTGCTAGCTTATGAAAAAGCCTTTTTTTTTTCTTCTATGGTTTTGCATCTAGGAGTCATAAATGACCTGATATAGCAAACAACATCAACACCTAGATTTTGCAAGAAGAATAAAGTTCCTGAAATTCAACTGAATAATGCTCCACTTACTGAGATTTCATGGGACTGCATATTTTTTCTTATTTTTCATTTAAGATGTTAACAGAAATATGGCAAAACAAAACAAAACAAAATGTTTGGGTACACAAAAGCATTGAGTTTAAAAGGCTACACTTTCTTTGGAAAGAAGAAAAAGTTGTAGATTATTTTGTGGGTTTTTTTTTCATATGAACCACAGCAGTTCAAAAATATTAATTAAATATTAATTGCATCAACAAATGTAGAGCTTACATGATAAACCCACGTCACACAAACACCACAACATCTTGTCTGGTGCAAATATATGCCAGCAGAGTGTTTTTACACATATGTTCTATATCTAGTTCAAAATACACCAAAAAGCAGCAAACAGTTACAGAGGATTTGACCAGAAAGAATCGAAACTGCTGCATATTTGTGTTTAATCATTAACTTCTGCTCAGACAGCTGCAGGAGACTTCATGGTTATACAGGTGTTCGAAAGGGTGTATGTGTGTGTGGATGAGTGTATATAGAAGCTCCACTACGTCGCTGGAGTTCAAGAGCTACCTCCCTGGCCCCTTTGAAAACAAGGAAATTCTGCTATTGATGTCGAAAGAGCAAAGGCTCAGCTCCAGCACCGCAATAGGATCCTCAGGCAGAGTTTTGCAGCGTTGAAGAGAACTCTGTACAACCACAACATCTGCCAACGGTGCTTTTCAAGCTCAGGGAAGACACTGTCAAGGCCTGTGCAAGCACCCAGCACAGCTGTGGAGATGGGACCTTGCTTCCTTCATTGAAAACTTCCCAACTCTATGAGCAGAGACCGCACCGGGGTCTGAGGGGCACAAAAGCTTTTTCAAATTAATAATGGTTACACTGCTTCTCTGGAGGTTTTTCTTTAACAGGTATATTTTGGGTTTTTCTCTCCATTGGGAATTCTGGCCTTAACTAGGTAAGGACCTTGAAGCTTAAAACTAAAAAAATAAAAAATTATTTTCGTTTTAAATTGCTAACAGACTGAAACATTAGCATATCGAGTTTCAGCCTGAAACTATTATAACCCCAGAAAATAGGGGTCCTTAATGGCAATACTGATATCCCCTGAACTATAGCAGCAGATGCTTCTATTAGAAAGATTATTTCATGTCCTGATCAGTTCCAGTTTAAGATTATTAAACACAATTTTTTCCTGTTACGCGTAAGGCCTCCTCCTCCTCCCCAGCCCCTCTTTTTTTTTTTTCCTTCCTCACATCAGTGCATTAACAACTGCATGCAGCTGCCAGAAGACTAAGCTGGTGTTTTAAAACAGTTCTTACCAGCTTTCTTCCAGATCTCCTCTGGCACGTATCCAGACGCAGGCCTGTGAAGGAATTCCCGATGCGATTCTGCAGGAGGAGGGGTGGCGGAGGGGAGGGAAAAGAAAAAAAAAAAAAGAGAGAGAACATCATAAGCAACGCTTGCTCATTGAGAACAAGACTTAAAGAAATACCTCTTCCCCTCACGTATCACTCAGGCAAAAATTTGGGGGATGGTTTTTTTTTTTTTCCCTTTACTCAAAATAAAGCGGGTGCCGTGGCTGTAGCCCAGCTCAACACTTAGGGCTCCCATGTCTCATCTCAAGCCAAGCTGAGACTAGCTGGCTTTATTTTTATTTTTACAGCGTTTCAAGTCAACTAACTCTACATGACAAGTTTCCAGGCTCTTAAGGCTGGCTTTGTGAGACCAGCTGAGGGAGTGACGTGCTTCCTCCTTTGTCATTATATTTATGAAAAGGAAGAAGAAAGAGGGCAACCGTCCGGCGCTTGGCACTTCTGCTCCCTCAAAACAGAATGGCTACTGACGAGCAGAGATAAAAGCCAAGATGTCATCCCAGTGATCAAATAAGCTCTCCGAAGCAAAATAAAGGGGTGGGGGTTTCTACACATTCAGAGCTGGGCTTTCCTGCATCTGAGCCCACGTTGGTAACTGCAGCCGCACCAGTTGGAAGAACAGAACCTTGAACTTTAGGTTAAGCCCCTAAATACATGTGCTGCCAAACAACCCCGCTGGAGCTGAAGCTCGTAACTCACCCCTATATTTCAATCACATTTTGACAGCTCTTTCCAACCCCCCTTCTTTTTTTTTAAAGGGTTTAACCTCTGGGCCTGAGTCTAAGAGCTCTGAAATCAGCAAGATCCCTTCCTCACGGACTTCAAAGACGCAAGATCAGACAATAGAGAAAGAAAAATTCATTTTGGCCTGAAACTTAGCAAACAGATTCTCAGCAGATGAAAAGCTGCTCTTTTCAAATACAATTTGGAAAACGATGAACTATTTTTCAAAGTAATAAAATAAAAATAAAACAAAATAAAACAAAAAAACCCCAAACAACAAAAAGGTAAGTTCACTGTCATGACTGCCATTGCCTGTGTGATTGAATTCAATTGTCAAAATAAAATTATTTATTACATTAGGGATAAGGTTTGCATCTTTTTAGAGATAATGCTAGAAATTGAACATCCTGTCTGATGTCTGACTTTGAAACATAACAGAAGTACACATGCTGTTCTTTGAGTACTATTTTTTTTACTAAATATATTCACTTTTTTTATCTTAAGGTTATTACTTGATAACTCCGTCAAAAAGATTCAACCATAAAAATCATCAACAGTTAATTGATGAACCAAGTTTCTGGAGTAGAAAGATTTGTAAAAAAAACCATTAGGTTTTGCCCAGAATAACTTTTTTACACCACTGTCCGTATGCATGCGGTGCTGTTTCTATACAGTAGCCTACAGAATAAATACATTTAGAAGATGATGCTTAACATTGCAGACAGCTGGCAAAGGTGGAATATGTTTCAGCTACTCAAAGAGGAGGGAATCCCAGTCCCAGATGCAGTTTCCACCACCGACGGCCGGGGTGGACTGAATCTTCCCATCTGACAGGCAGCTGAGTGGATTTCCCCAGCTCGCTCTTCCGCTTGTCGCAAAAGCACGGGATGAAAAGAAATTCTCCGTTATCACTTGGCTCGTGTGATTCAGGAGATGACAAGTATTGTTGTGTAAACTTCTCTCATCCCTTGGAGGCTTTTAGACTTACGGGCAGGGTGCCAGCTCAATCAGGGACAGAGGCGGCAGCAGAAAACATCGCTTGAAAGCTCAGGAAAACCAAAGACGAAAAACCAAAACGCTCTTTTATTTTCTCTCCTTGCAATACACAACCAGACTCTCTAAACGTGGCAAAAAAAGGGGCTTGTTGCATCTCTGTCTTGTGCTTTGTGTTGAGTTTTCCTCTAAGGTAAACCTGTAAGGTTAACTCAAACCTTACGTCCACCGCAAGGGGATCGTAACCTTGATTTAAGCCCTTTACTGTGGGACTTAGTATTAAAAACATAGAGATGTGGAGCTGATTTTTTGGTACACATGACTTTCCAAAAATGGAATTCGATGACATAAATGACCAGATTGCCAGCTAATTGTTAAAATTTCCAAAACATAAACATCAATCAAGCTCTTATTCCAACCACAAATTATGTACATGAGGAATGGGATCCTCTGCAAGAAGAATTAAATCAAGAGCTTGTGAGACACTTTCCCATAGTTTGGAATGGTGTACAAAAAAGACAAGAAGCACTTATGAAGATAATAAAAACCATATTTTTCCAAGCAAGAAAAATATTATTAACATGGCTATTGTTTAGTCAGTGGTGATGAGTCCATGAAAACAATCTTGTTTCGGGGGCTAAACAACAGGACATGACCAGAGGATATAAGTTGCTTGCTATCTCAAACTAAAACACTAAAGATCTTAATTTGGACATGTAGCAAACTCAAACCAAGTCCCTAAAGCATTAAATGTAAAGCCAACTGCAAAAAGCCATAAGGAGGAAGATGCACAGTATTAAGTGAGTGACTGCAGCACCTAGCCGTCAAAGCAAATTCTTCCTGGAAGGAAACGGAATGAAATCAGACAAAATCAGGAAAAACTTGAAGCAACAAGGCAGCTCCTACAGAAAAAAGGTAACAGAAAATTTACGCGTCAGAAATAATAAAAAAGGGTTTTTTAAATGGTGAAAACGCAACAATGTTATTAGGCAGAACAAAGGGATGGACACTAGTAAATTTACTTAAAATTCACAGCAATGCATGGTTTGAAAGCACTTGTTGATAATTAGTCCAGCTCCTGCTGAACCAGGTGAAGAAGCCCAACAAGGAAAGTAAAATGCACATATAAATGACAGTAATCAGCACTTGTTTGTGAAGGGCTTAAGTTAAATAAGAATAAAATAGATTTTGACATTTAAAAAATTCTTAGAATTTTCTATTTTAATGTGAAATTAAATTTTTCAGCAAGAAAGGGCTGGGACATAAGAATACACACAAGGAAAGGACACAAAAATTGGTCTTAAGTTTTAGCCCTCACATTCTATTGAGCAGCAGGGAATAACATAATATATTACTGTGTAAAATATATAGAAAAAGTACTTATTTTAGCTATCCTATCTATTTTTTTTTTTAAATCAGAAAGAAAACATTGGCCAAAAAAAAATCCTATTGTCACAGTATTGTGCTGGGTTCCATATGGGCCCTAGTGTACTTATTTCAAGAAGACATTCAACCATAAGAATCATCAACAGTTAATTGATGAACCAAGTTTCTGGAGTTTAAGGAGTAGAAAGATCTTGTAGACTGCTTATTTTTGGTGGTTTTAAGATACAAAGAAGAGGTGCTGAAAGTACTGAAAGAGAAAGATGTGGAGAGTTTTAAGAGCAGAAATAAATATGGGTCTGGGAACTGAAACTGAGCCGAAAAGTTAGGACCAAATAAAGAATATGAACTCTCACTTGATAATAAGGACCAGAATTAAAAGGAAAAGATGTGCTCAAAAGTGTCAAGAAGCCTAATCCATATTTGGAAAGAAGGAACAGAAGATGAGTTGACAATACAAAAGACTGGAAGTTCTTATCACTGGACAATGACACCCAAGCCTATAATACCAAAATATTGAGAAACTGAGATGAACAGCTGGTTTCTTTGAGGATCTGTTAGAATTTATTATATTTATGAAAACGCTGTCAGTTACTAGCAATACCCTATATGTCACAGTGAACATTAGGGCTCAAAAATAATAAAAGCTGCATATAGACTGAACTATAGACTTTCATATATGAAACAGATAGGCTTTTATATGTACTTATAGGCTTTTCATATTTCATAGTCAAGTTTTGCTTCATTCTGCCCTATAATAAATGTAGAACCATTGGTGGGACACAGACAAACAACAAATTTCTCAGAACAACAAGTATCAAATGCCTTGTCTGCAAAAGTCAAGCTCAAAAGTGTGCCACTCCAGTTAATAACATATAAACCTGAAGAAGCACAATACTGAATGAGAATGCCTTCCTAACCTTGTTGGAGAGTAGGGTTTTCAGGTATTTTTACATGCATCTTTCCCCTCTAATACATTATTGTGGCTATTACAACACTCTTTGAACACATGTGAAACTGAGTTTAAAAACTAGTTGTCTTCTCATTTTAAAAGAGTAGCTTTTAAAAGAAAAGGAAAACCGCAGAGGTACGAATCACCCTCAACCAAGATCAAGTCAGAACCAAATACTGAAAATAAAAATGTGCAATATTTCTGTAGCCCCATCTAACAGCACGCAATTCAGCATGCCATGATCCAGCCCAAACCTCCCGTGCAGCGAGCAGATTAAGAGCAATATTTAATATCACCAGTGACCAGTATTACATGGGTTTTACATTCCCGAATTACAAGTTATAAATGTTGCTGTGGTATTCACAGCATTCCCGTTAGCTCACGTTGAGAGTCTCATGCATATCACAGCAATGCCAATTACCTGCAAGGGGCAAAGGCAAGGTTTTATAATCACAGCATGAACAGACATATATAGCAGCAGGAATGCCCCAGCTAACACTGAAAGTAGGATAAAATATAAACTAGCTCTGAAAGGGTTAACATTTAAAAATGTATTAAGAAATGGTTAACCTACGTTAGTCATTTTCAACAAACTCATACAGTTATGAGCATCCCGGCTTCCTGGGGCAAATCCTGCAGGTATTGGCACTCTTCAGTCTGAGATTTCAAACTCTATTTTGTAAGATTTCCATTCAGATAAATTCAACAGACAGAAAATATCAACTTCGCTGCAGACCTTCTGATGTGTGCCTGCACCACTTATCTAGAGCCCCAGCTGCACTCAATAAGGTTATAGATCTTGTTTATAACCCCCGATGTTGAAGAACCCTCATCTTTAATTTATCCAACTGTGTGTATTTCAGTATACGATGTCTGATCCGTGTAATTATTCACTATTAGGATGAAAGTTGCAGTCCCGCCGCAGAATGTAGTGCTGAAATTCTTCAGCAGAAATGGAGGAGTCGGATGATGTATTATTCACTTCATAGGCCATCACAGTTCATCAAGTGAATATATATATAAAGTCTGAGTCATTTTTAGACTTTCACAAACATGTATTATTCAGTCTGAAAAGAATGGACTCATCTTACCTTCAACACACTCTCAGAGAATAAGGAGGGCTTGTAACCTGTTGTAGCTGGCTAGTGTGTGTATTGGATTACACTGCATTAAAGCAAATTATCAGATACTTCATTTGATTTCTTAATTAAAAATATCAACAGAGAACTATTGATCAGATACTGTGAACTGTCAAGCTCAACATGATTTATAGGGATGTCAAATTGAAAGAAACACAAAAATCTTTGGCAGAAGAAAAATAAAAAGGTCGTCTTCTTCAAAATGACCAGAATTGTCTTCAATTTCTTTTGGACTCAAACTATCTATGCTAAATTTCAGCTCAGAATTCTCCAACAAGAGCTATCTACGAAGACTGTGGCATAATGTTTATAGCGAGAATTTATCACTTCAGTGATGATATTTTAATCTTAAAGAAAAAGAAACAAAGGCACAGACAATGTAGCCATATGGCCCCCTTATTTTTTACTCTTGCTAGTGGAGATGACAAGATGGATATAAAGGGTGGATTACCTACTCAAAAAATATACAAAGGGGAATCACTGACATTTAGAATCCTTTCAGCAAAACCCAGTTTTTACATGTTGTGGCACTTTAATTAAAATGTTGGAGGAATTTTTCAACCCCTTCCTCCTCACCTCAAAATTAAAATAAAAACACCTAAGCAGAACAGCAACTGAAAGTTCACAGACACTGCTTTAATTATATTATATGTCTGAATGTTAGCTTACATTTTGTTAACTAGATTACGACCAGATTTAAGGAAATATAAGGATTACCTTTTCATACACTCCAAAGTAAGTACTTTCTGCCTTCCACATCAAGACATAAAAGCATGTCTTGTCAATATTTATGATTGACATGGATGCTCCATCATTGAAGCAATCCAAGTTTGATGTCCAGGAGTCTAGAGATGTAGTTTTTAAAGCCAAACAACCAAAATGGACATGTTAAAATAGACTCGCTCCAACCAGTTCAGTTGTACTCACAGTATTTCAGAGGTGACTGGTGTGTCCAGTGATGAAAGCTGTGCCATATAATGTCTTTTTAAGCAAAAAGACTTTGCCATGTTGAAAAATTCATCTTAACAAATATAAAAACAAAATGATAATATAGATATCTAATTGTGTGTTTGATTGCCATTTTATCCTTTGTTGTTCCTGTTGTGGTTATGACTGTTTTTCTCAAATTGTACTATTATCTCTAAAGATTTGATGAATATTTTGAGTTCCAGTTTCTTTGGGGAAATCATAACTCTATTTCCTTTTTTTCTTTTTTTTCCCCTACTAACTATACTTAAAAGCACCATGGCTCTTTTTGCATCATAGCTTTACTAGAGACAGGTGCCACTGCTTTTAATCTAGGGGCTTCCTCACAAGTGTTCTTCCCGAAGCTGCAGATGTGATCAACATTTCAGATGCCATATTTATGAGTCTTTCTTTACATTACATTTAATATTATTCATACAAGCCATTACCTGAATGCTTCTTTCTGAGAAGGGCTCCTCTAGGGACTAGACTTATTAGTGAAGTTGGGAACAGCATTTCTTTAACTATTCCTTTCACTGACTGAATCTAATTTATAGAGCTTTGGTTCAGATCATTTGATGCAAACAAACAAAACGGGGAAAAAAAGGATTTGTTGTTATCAAGAAGCACGAAACATTATAGTAAGAACTCTAGAGATTTACCAAGAGTTGGATGAAGAGGGCATTTGCTTTGGTTTTTTGTTTTTCGATTTGCAATCAAGTAGTAGATTTAATAAGCTATTCTTAAGGGCAAAAAGAAAACACAGCTTTAAATAAAACAGTTGCAAAATAATGCACACATTCAATTCTACTAGTGACCACAGTTTATGATAGTTGTAAGTAGATGAAAATCAAGCGAGACCAGTGGAGGGTCACAGGGACAATCAGGGGGCTGGAGCATATCTCCTAAGAGGACAGGCTGAGAGAGCTGGGGTTGTTCAGCCTGGAGAGGAGAAGGCTCCGGGGAGACCTTAGAGCAGCCTCCCAGTACCTAAAGGGGGCCTGCAGGAGAGATGGGGAGGAATTCTTTAACAGAGAGTGGAGCGATGGGATGAGGGGTAATGGTTTTAGACTGGAAGGGAGTAGATTAATAAATAGATAAATTAGATATTAGAAGAAATCATTTACTGTGAAGATGGTGAGACACTAGAACAGGTTGCCCAGAGAAGTTGTGGATGCCTCACTCCTGGAACATTTGCTCACCCTGTTTGAGCAAATGTTCAACCTGCTCAAAGCCCCAGGTTGGATGGGGTTTTGAGCAACCTCGTCTAGTGGGAGGTGTCCCTGCCCCTGGCAGTGGTGTGGAACTAGTTGATCTTCAAGGTCCCTTCCAACTCTAATCTTTCTATGATTCTATGATACTGACAAGTTACTTTTTTTATCAGACAAGCAATCATAGTTTTCTTCAAAAGAGCAGAGAACAACAAAAAGGGATCACCAACATGTGTTTCTTTACCACACCTGCCATAAAAGTGAGGGGATAGGGTAGAAGCAGGACAATTAATAAGTTACAGAAAGCCCTCAAAAGGCAGCAGAATAAAATACAGCAGAGTCATCTTGGAGTAGTTGTATGAGGTATCGTGTGAGTGCGACCGTGAAGGTCTGCAGGGGTGAAAGTCCAACTGCTTGGTCTGGTCCTTGTAAGTGCGTTTTGCTTCTTGAGATGAGCTCTGAGCAGCTCCGTGTAACCACACAGCAAGCAGTCCCCAAACTAGCTCAGACTGTGTGAGCTGCAGTGGTGGACACAGACCTAGGAGGATCATGTGTGCACGGCTGTGGGCACCCCAGATATTGCTTTTCTTATACAGAAACCAAGTACAATTAAGAAGCACCCATATCTTTATATCTCACTTCATTTCCTTAGAAAGACAATTTACAAGTTATTTGATTTGAGAAGGTGAAAGTCCCCAGTTTCACAGTGCTAACAATCCAGAAGCACCTACAGATTTCCTTAAGGAGCAAGGGAGGCAGATGGAAGGAATGGAAAGTCAGTGCACATCTCATTGCTCTGCCATCCCTATATGACAGTCTGTCCTCCCACCTCACTGCTCTCAGACACTGCTGAACGGAAAGCAAATTACCAAGCATCACCCCAAAACCCAAGCCATTCTGCATGGAAACATGAGGAATTAGGGCATGAGAGTTACCGTCGATTCAGTAGAGGGGAATATTGCATCACTATCACGGAAGAACTAGAATATGAACCAACATGAACATCATCTAGCAGTTAGCTGAGCTGGAAGAGGACAGGTAAACAATTTTTAACGAGGATACTGTACCTAATGTAACTGGATCTGGATTCACTGGGCTCTGCTGTCTGGAATGACTACTGCTGCTGTTGCCGCCTTTTTTTAAATCTTCCGCGTCACTGTACCGCCGTATCCAGTAATTGAGCTCCTCACGGTCTGCTTCTTGGCATCGCCGGAGCACAGTGAGAGATCGCCTAGTTTTTTCCACCATGTCCATTATACAGTTTAACAGCTATTCACAGCGAGGGATGGAGCAGAGAAAGAGAAAAAGAACATCTTAGTCGTAAACTGACAGAAAAATAAAGAGAATGTTTCTGTGCTGGGTGCCTGGGTTTTAATAATGAGGGAGTCTCTCCCTGTCACCTCAAATGCTGCTGAAAAGTTCTAGTCTTGTTTTACAACTGACAATCCCTTCCTGTTTAACTGGTGATCCGAAACAGTACAGAAATAGATGACTGGGGGAAAGGGTCAAGACAAGGAGCAAAAGACTGAACAGACTGTAGTCCCATCACTAGTATCACATGGCACCACAGAGGCCAGGAGATCTGGTCCAAAGCCGATGCCAACAAATGTTCTAAGAGCAAAGAAATGTAAAGAACAAACCCAATGTGTCCCAAATCCAGGGGGTATATAGGGCAGAGTCCATTCCCCTTTTGGCAGCCTGTAGCAATGAGGATACTGCAGTTGGCATTAGCAGCAAGGCCTGGTATGAGCTACCTAACGGGGAACATCAATCCCTCTTGATTTAATCACCAACACTTTCAAAACTTGTCCTGGGATTCAGGTATTTTTTAAAAGAAAAATTTTAAATTCTGATTTTAGAAGTATTCCTTTCAGACAACCACACATAAGAGTACATTTAGCCCTTACATGGTCAAGATGTTTCCACTCTTCTGCCCATTCTCTGTCTGTTAGCCTGTGATCAATCATTTCTTCTTGACGTGTGCCATGCAACCCTGCCAAATAGGAGCAAATCATGTTTACAATGTTGGGAGGCCTCAGAAGGGGTGAGGAAAGAAAAAAAAAGCCTGTCAAACAAATAAGCATACATTACAAATAAGCATACATTACCTGGTCTACTACCAGGAAGGCCACCACAAAAATAAATGGGCTTAAAAACTTTGCCCCAAGTTCTCTTTAGCACTATTCCCTACTACTGTTTCACTCAATTTCTCTTTAATTCTGCAAGTTCTGTAGGCTGCAAGATGACTTCTCAGTAATGTACATAATCCTTTCTGACTACATACAATTGTAATATATATTCATAACATATAGTACCATATATGTTGTTTCATTTGCACTCTTTGAAGAAGTCAACAAAATTATTGGGTAGCTGAATGTATCGAACACTAGCTGTACTTTGGAGAGTTGAAAAAAATATTAGTATGAACTCAATGTTATTTCACTAAATGGAGTAATTACTACCATGTCAACAGAGCATCATTAAGGGTTCATCCCTTCACAGATGTTTAAACGACATGTGGTTAAAATGTAGCACATATATCAGAGCAGCTGACCATATGATAAAACCAAGCCAGTATTTATTATCAACACTCAAGGGGAACCGAGACTTGCTCTTTGTTTAGTCTCCCTCTATACAGATGCTGAGTATTTGTAAACGTTCCTCTTTTATTGAAGATATGGTTAAAACCAAGGCAGAACACAGAGTGCAGATGTGAAGGAAGCCAGGCAAACCCAAGAGCCATCTCTTGCTGCAGTGTATCAAAGGCACCACTCGATGCACTTTTACAAATATAAACCTGAAATAAGGCCGTTAGCAGGAGCCAGATGGACAAACAGCTATAAAGGCTACATCTGAATAGCAGGTGTATTTCATCAGCAGAAGAAAAACCAAAACCTTTTCACGATACAGTATGTAATTACAAGAGGAAAAGAAACCCGGGAAAAAAAACAAGGAAGAAAATCAACATGCCTTACCCATAGGTCTGTTTCTGTCCCTGAGGTCCCTGTGATTGGGGTGTCTGTATGAGTCCCTGTAGTGGTGGGCAATGGCCATATCATCCAAACGATAATGCTGAGGTGGAGGTGGGGTGGGATGAGGCAGACCATTGGGCTGATAAGATAAGCCATTATTTGGACTGTACCGCTGGCCTGGGCTAATAGTGCAGGGCCGCTTGCTTGGATGCTCTGAGTGCAAAGGCTCTCTGTCAAAGCCATTTTCTTTGGTTCTGAAAGACAAAGCAAAGGAACTTTAATGCCCTTAGTGAGCAGAGCTCCTCAGGAACATGCACCCCCACCTACACGTGCCGCTTCATGCACTAAAGCTTGTCCTTCCCCATTGCTCCAAGTGTGTGGCATAGCAGAATATTTCATCACTGCTTGTTCAATATACACAAAGGAGACACATTCTCCTCCTCTAACTACCCCTGCAACTTGAGAAATAGTAGCAGGGTGAGACCTCTGATGGAGCAGCTTGAAGAGCTGGGCTGGAGAGCAAGCAGCATTCACTGCTATCACCCGCTGACGGATGGAATTGCAGAGCTGAAACAACCCACTGATACATGAAGCCAGAGGTCGACAAATTCCCACTTTAAGTAGTGCTATAGTATATAGTGATACGGGGAAATTCACAGTTAAAGAAATACCTTTTTTTTCCAAGAGGAGAGCATATAGTCTTAAGGTAGTGTGTGTCAGCATGCTGAAGGTGGGTTATACGTGATGCCAGGGTGAGTTCCCACCAAGATCAGCGTCACACTAAGACTTTGGGTGACAATTCAAGAAATGCTACCTTGTACCATCTGGGCTATTTCAGCCAAAGGTGCTGTGTCTGTCATTAGTTTTTGCAGGAAGATGTGTATAGACTCAAGTTCTCAACATTCAACTTTCCCCGCTCCCCTACTCTTAGCCAGGGGTTTTATGCTCTGGCAACTTTGAAGAGTTATCAGGGAGAAGGGTGTTTTTTTACATTATAGATACTCAATTCAATTCAGAATCAGCTGCTTACAAAGAAGTCGCTATTTTGCATCTCTACCAAAGAACCTGGAATTCACACTGAATTAATTTTCCATTAAAATAAAAAAAGAGAAAGGTTATAGTTACTTCAAATCCTTTTAGTGAAGCTTCATTTCACTGAAGTATAGCATTTTTGTGCCACTGGAATAAACAAAGCCTACAAAATATTTACTTTGAACGGAAAGGTTATTAGATATAAATACTGCAAATTGTTCGAGGTTGTATCCCTCCTGCCAAAACCCTTTATTAAACAGCTGATATATATTAGCCTTTTTTAAAAGAGAACTTTCTTCTCTGTGGTTTATGGATGGCATAATATCTCCTTCTAATAATAACACAACTTTTTGTCACTTTGACAGGTGGTAAATTTGATATTTTCTTGTTTGCCTGCTGTTTAAACCAACTGCCCTTCAACAGCCCAACCAACCAAACTGGAGGAACTATCTGCGGAGAAAGACTCATTATATTAATTGTTGGCCCCCAGTAGGTTCTCCTTTAATGTCAATGAGAGAAAGGATGAAACCATATCTTTGCCAATATCCACTGGGAGAAAGGATCTTGCAATTACCAGCAGGAAATTAAAAGATGAGTTGCACCCGTTTCAGGAGTAAAGAGATTTTCCAGGGCCTCACCACAATCACTGCAGGTGTATGCATTTTATTATAACTTAACTCAGCAAAGAGGGGAGAATCTTTCACCAAAACAGCAGAACAGCTGTTCTAATTTTGGGCAGAAATATATAAGACATACTTTGTTAAAGTGAAGTACGTACGTTGTTCCAAAGTAAACACAGAATGGCTGTGAAAACTCTTAATCAGGAAAAAACGAGGACCATCATATATTTTTAATGACTTTTGGTCTGATGGAACTTCTCACAATAGCTCCCAATGGGTCACGATGATTTTGAAAGCTCTCCAAGATGAGTTTTGTATTTAGTTGCTGGTGTGTGTCTACTCAAACACTTTATCAAGGTCTTTCAATTGTAAAACTACTACTATGCAAGCAAAATAGGACTTTCCTGTACGTACAAGCCAAGCTATTAATTTGCCAAATTTCTTTAGTGTTACAGTTAGATGTAACTTGGGGGGATGGAAGGAAAAAACCCAGAACTATAAATAACTAAATAACTTCATTGACTTCTTTTTGATCACTCGGAGTAAGAAAAACACAGCTTTCCAAACTATATGTTAAAATCATAGATTTTCATATAAGTATACGTATTTGCACCTTACTTTACAGGTACTTTTGTGTTTTTTAAAGGAATGCTTTATACTTAATTAACTCAACTGGAATGGACTGCATTAGCTTGGACAGCAAACCAGCATATCCATTTTTATCTAGAACCCTGAGTTTAACTAACTTACCATTGAAAACACATTTACTGAAATTAAATTCCTAGTTTTGCTGTTATACTGGATAACGGCCGTCGGGTCTTTTCTGGGTGTTGAAATCTTAATTCTATAATTTGTTGTTTTATTTTCCGCACTGGCCAAATTAACAACTTAGCAAAATACCAGAATGAGACCGCACACACACTCATTTAGTGTTTTTGACCATGTGAAGTACATAAAACCGCAACGATTTTCACAGTCTCTTTAGAATGGGAATCACTGGCAAATCTTATTATATCTGAATATACTGAATATAGTGATACAAGACAGAGAGTTGACTACTGAAGAGGGCCAGAATTAAGATGCCCTGAACTCAACCTACTATTCTTCTTCTGATTTCAGTCCTAGCCAGTCTTTCAGGTCTTACCCCCGCCTTGGGACAGCAGCATTTCCCCAGGAGCCTGAGGAAATGCTCCTGTTTTACAGCGATTGGCATATCCATCTGATTTAATACAATTTCTATCTGATCCATTTGATTTTGCAAAGTACCGACAGGCTGTAGAGAGGATATAACATGAAATATGTAGGAAGCTTAACTGACACATTTTCCCATTTTTCTTTCTCTTGCTCTTGTTTGGTGACACTTTCCTTGACACACCTGGTGGTTGGCACCATCATTTCAAAAAGTGGCAATAAGATAAAGATGGGGTCTGTAACCATTTAACACACTTTATGTTGTTCATAAGTTACCATCTCAGTTTTAAGTTACTGCAATTTATGGATAATTTCCTGGGAAGGAAATCTGACTGTGCAAAACTGTCTTGGCTGGGAAATTAAGTTTCACCTGATCGAGTATTACACCGATTTCAAAGAACTGAAGTCAGCTTGCAAGAAGGAGCCAGAGCTGTTCATCTGTTATTTGTGCAAGATGCTGTGATTTAAATTGGACTTCCACCAACAAAATCTTAATGACCAAAGATGGCATAATGCTTTGTTAGAATAAAATGCATATTTTGTTTATAATACTGCGTTACAGAAACTATTAATATTTCCTTATTATATTAAGAAAATTTGTTTAAAATTCCTCATACTTATTCATGACTTATAAGAAGCATCACTATAAGAGCTGTGAGCATCCTTCACCTTACTGAGATGTGGAGGAACTCCTTAAAATAAAAAGCTTTGCCTGACAGAATTATCGAATTCGGCCCATTTCCAGTTCCCTTCAACAAGAATTAATCACCAGGGGTGCCAGGGGTAGAGCAAGAACAGCAGCACTTTCTAAAGTCACAAAACAGTCAGGGCCACTTCTGTTTTCTGGAGATATCCTAATAAATATATTTTTTCTTTAAAATGCCCTATATTTACTTTGTAGGTAGCTGTCATAAATATAGTCATTATATGACGTGCCATGTAGCCCTTCCCAGCAAGCTCAAAGGATGACTAATTAAAAAAAAACTCTTTTGTACTTAATGTATTTTAAAACTAAGCATTCATTCCTTAAAATAAAACCTCACATTGGTCCAAGTTCCTTTTCTTTACTACAGTAGCATGTAAACTCCAAAAGTTGTAAACAAAATATAGTGAACGCTTTGTTCATGACATGTCATGGACAAATTACCAAAATGTGTTGTCTCCTCAGGTGTCAGTTTTTCTCTCTTGCAGTGACTGATGGTTCCCAGTGTTATTACAGAAACAGATTGATCTTTTTAATGAGCTAGTTTAATAGACTCCAAAATCTCAACGTGGCTGCTCATCCGTGTCAGACCATATGCACCAAGAAAACATTCAGTAAACCACAAAGCTCTGCTGTCAGATTGCTCTATAAAACCTCACATACAGTAGATTTGGATATGCAGATAAATAACCTGAATTGGAAAATGCATATGCAAAAAAGGTGTCCTGAAATTATAAGCAGAAAAAAATTACTGTATGTGGATTTTCTTGCACAACAAAAATCACAAGGTGGATGTGGTTCTGTGCAACACACAAACACACACGGTCCATTTCCTTTGCCCAACCCCCCCTGGTTGTATTTTGCCTCCACTGGAATCAATGGGATGCAGTTACCTCTGCCCACAAGAAAAATCTAAATATGGAAGAATGTGTGTATATATAGTTCTAATACATACGTGTATGTATCTTATACACACGTCTATATGATACACATATATATTACATACACATTATATACAATGTGTGTGTGCCTATGTATATATGTACCTCATATCCCTTGGTAAGTGAAAAAAGACACCACAGTTTACTTCAGACAGAGACAAACCTCCAAACAAAATTATTCCAACTACATTTAGTGCCCCTGGAAATACTTGGCCTTTTAGTCATTTTTTCCCATATTCTAGCAACAGAGTCACAGAGCTCCTCTTAAAAGGATACCTCCTATCTTCTGCTTTATTTCTATTAGTATATATTTGAAAACTGCTTAGATATCTAAACAAAATGTATATTTATTTCCAGATATTTCCTGATGCTCCTCCGTAAACAATTAAAATAATTAATAGTGTAATGACATAAAGCCAGACAAGTGTTTGGTTTCAATACTCACTCAGTCTAGGCACGCTCTGACTCTGAGGACTGCTTTTTGTCATTGATTTACTTAAATTATCCAAATTAAAAGGTAGGCAAACTCCCATTCAGTAAATTTAAGAATCTTTCCAACAGGATCTTATTCTTTTTGCTAAATCTGTAGTACAAACATTCTCGAGTGCATGAGACAACTCCGCTGAATGTGGTGCAGCCAAAACTACCAGTATGAGTTTATTTTTTAATCAGAGTTAATGGAGAAATGGGTGTGACTAACCAGTCACAGGGTTGTTTGATACTGCAAAAAACAACTTAATTTTTAAGCTCAAGGCACCATCCAATGGCTGAGCTGGGCAGTCTTTCATGGCAGCAAATAATCTCAGGGTCAAAAAAGAATCATAGAATCATGAATGGTAAAAACAAATAACCACTAAACAAAGAACTTTATTCAAGTAAGAAAAGAGAAAAATGTTCCATATCCCTAATACTACAGTATTTTGCACTTTCTCATCCTATTTCTGCGCAGACTCTGTCTCAGCTCAACAAGAAAACAGATTTCAGTGAACATTTCTCCTGTTTGGAAAAAAAAAAAAGCCCATATTGGGTATATTGGATATACTGATGTGGAAACATGACACAGAGGGAGTCAAAGCCCTGACTGCTTTTCGGAGCTTGCCCTGCACTTCCCAATATGAGTCCCTAGCCACTGTCCCAGTATTTACTGCTTGATCCAACAAAACCTCAAATACAAAGGACTTGCATATGGAGCTGAAGTGATTCTGCTCATCATCACTTTACACTGCACAGAAACAGTATGCACTAAATAGTGTGGTACTGGCTGGTCGGGATTATTTCTATGTAATTATGACCAGAGTGTGTCCTCAGGCAGCCCAAGACAATGTTTGAATATGAAGAATCATAGAATCATAGAATCGTCTAGGTTGGAAGTGACCTTCAAGATCATGTAGTCCAACCATCAACCTAACTCTGACAAAAAATAAATAAGAAATAAAAATCACTAAACCATGTCAACCCATCTTTTGAACACCTCTATGGATGGTGCCTCAACCACTTCTCTGGGCAGCCCATTCCAGTGCTTGATAACCCTTTAGGTGAAGAAATGTTTCCTAATATCCAATCTGAACCTCCCCTGGAGCAACTTGAGGCCATTGCCCCTTGTCCTGTCTCCTATGACTTGGGAGACGAGACCAACCCCTGCCTCTCTACACCCCCCCTTCAGGTAGTTATAGAGCAAGATAAGGTCTCCCCTCAGCCTCCTCTTCCTCAGACTGAACAACCCCAACTCCCTCAGCCTCTCCTCAGAAGAGTTAATTCTCCAGACCCATCACCAGCTTCATTGCCCTTCTTTGGACCCACTCCAGCACCTCAATGGTTTTTTTGTATGTGTATATCTTAATACTATATATGATTATATATAATGGTATATATTCTGTATAATTATACCTCATAATATATACTATATATAATTATATCTAGGTATCTAGTAATATATATACTATATAGGTGTGTGATATATATACCCATGTAAAGCACAGACACACAATTACCCAAAGGTAGTTTGGCCGCTGCACAGCTGTTGATGATGGCAGGACCTGCACTTGGGGGAGACACCACTCCAGTTCCCCCCCCGGGGCACCCCAGTTCTCCCATTTGGGAGGGGGCTGCCGAGGGCTCACCTGTCTGGAGTTCGCCTCTTCCCGTTTTCGTTCACATCGAGAAGCAGCTCTGAGGAGTCAACAGGTGAGGTGGTGCTGGCATCCAGAAGCAGCTGTTCATGCTGGGCGAGGTACTGGGCTGGGTTCTGCTTGGCCAGCCTGGCACAGTGCAGCAGCTCCCGCTGCAGCAGGGGCAGATTGGCCTGCAAGAAGAACATCACCACACAGCGTTAAGGAGCTGGGGTGGGCAGCTCCAACAGAGACAAAGCGGGGGAAAATCAGAAATGATAGGCAAAGCCCACTCCGGGATGGACTCGTTGCAAGCATCCCTGAGTAGGTGTGTTGTGGTTAGCTGTCTGGAAGCAGAAAAGATGGCTGATTTCATGGCAG
>BJBW01001596.1:65000-68734 GCA_004320125.1 Scolopax mira | reverse complement strand
AACTTTAAGATGATCCAGTCCAACCATCAACCTAACTCTGACCAAAAAAAAACAAACCAAAAAAACCCAACACTAAACCATATTCCTGAGGAGCTTGTCAACTCGTCTTTTGAACACCTCCAGGGATGGTGCTTCAGCCACTTCCGTGGGCAGCCCATTCCAATGCCTGATAACCCTTTCAGTGAACAAATTGTTCCTAATATCCTCCTTCCATATTTGTTTCCCATTTAGGCTGCAGCGAGTACTTGGACATCATTCCAAAGCATAGGATCAGTCACCATCCCTCGATGGCTTCAGGGAGAACAGGGCCACCCTCCGCTTTCCCATGACACTTGCAGTTACACATTAAGACAAAGATTACAAGAACATCTCATGTTTCAGAGCTTCAGTTAATCATCTGGAGAGCTATGACCCTCCTTGTAGCCACATGGACATTTTTAAACCTTCTTCTCACAGCCCCACTGGGACTCGGGTCAGGGGCTGGAGAGTCCCAGGACTCAGACACAGAGAACTGGAAATGCTCATTGATCCCCAGGTGGCACATTTTGCCCATCTACTGGGGTCATACTAAGTCACATTTTTTGCCACATTTGGGACCAAGGTGGAATTGTACATCCTTCCCATTGGAGGAGATAAGCCACACATCCTGGGAAAGACCCTCCTGTCTTTGCAGCACACACCGACACCGGTACGAAGATAGTCCAGGTGTTTCTTACCTACTTATTTGTGTCACAAGGTGATGTGCCCTGACCTCTCTCGTTCCATGCCTACTGCACAATGATTTGTGGCCTGGGGATTTTCAAGTATTGGATTAAATGTCATGACCTTTAGTAACTCGAGTTAAGACAAAGAACTCTAATGGCAAAAAAAAACCTCACCACTTGTTCATCTTAGGATGGGAGGACAGCTGGCTATGGAACACAAAGTCTTTTCACACTTCCACAGAACACAAATATTTTGTGAAAATGCCAAAGAAATACCTTCTTTTGGTTATTATCTGTCACATTTTTGTCTGGGGCTACCATGTAGCAGAGAGAGATACCAAAAGGTTTTTTACATGTTTTCATTTGATTGTTATTTTTTAAAAGCTTACACAGATCAAAGTCAAGCCATCCAACTACCCAAAGTGCCTCATGTGGAAAAACATTATTGGAGAAGTTTACATACATTTAGAAATAAGTATCTGGAGGAAATACTATCCAGACCTAGGATTTTAGAAGTGACAAATGCTTGGAAGATGTATCATCACATCTCAGCATTCCTGTGAGGAAGAAATGTTAAGTCCCCACTTTGCAATTGAGAAACACATTTGCTTTCCTTATCCTGGCTCCTGGAGACAACCAAAGTTTGAACTGGCTAGCAAAATCCTTGATTTATTTTACTTCCATTCCTTTCCCCTAAAGAAATGTTCATTCTTGGTCTCTAACCATAAACATGGAAGATTTGCAGTTAAAGGTATCATTTATTCTAAATGTATTGAACATGAACATGTATATGAACATGTACACACAGATGCGTACAACCTTTAATATATATTTATTAAACATGGATCTACCCAGTTTCTTTAGAAGCTACTACATAAAAGTGTGGATTACATGCCTCATAATTTAGAAGAGGACTTTTGGGTTTGCAGTGGTATCAAGCAACGTTTGGACAAAAACTTAAAGCGAAGAAAAGCAGTATTTGAAAATATTTAATTCAACATAATTCCTATCATTCTGCTCAAGACATTAGGCTAAACAGTCTTTATCAAATCATATAGTAAAAAATAATTGGTTTGTTGAAAGAAAAATAATCCAGACCTCTCTATGGCTAGGTCAATGTAGAGACTGCTTTTGGTCACCATGGCCCCGATATACAAGAAGAACTAGTTTTTTGGAAGCTGGATGCAGAATGAAGCACTCGCATCTCCCTACTGTTAGCAGGGAAAGATCAAGCTCCTACGGCAACTGAAGCATAATAAACAGACAGAGAGAAACCTAATGAAATTCAACAAGGGCAAGGGTAGGATGCTGCACCTGGGGAGAAATAACCCCAAGCACCAGGACAGGCTGGGGGTTGACCTGCTGGAGAGCAGCTCTGAGGAAAAAGACCTGGGAGTCCTGGTGGATAAAAGGATGACCATGAGCCAGCAATGTGCCCTTGTGGCCAAGAAGGCCAATGGCATCCTGGGGGGCATCCAAAAGAGCATGGCCAGCAGGTCAAGGGAGATCATCCGCCCCTCTACTCTGCCCTGGAGAGGCCCCATCTGGAGTACTGTGTCCAGTTCTGGGCTCCCCAGTTCAAGAAGGACAGGGAACTGCTGGAGAGGGGACAGGAAAGGGCCACAAAGATGATTAAGGGCCTGGAGCATCTCTCCTACAAAGAGAGGCTGAGGGACTTGGGTCTTTTTAGTCTTGAGAAGACTGAGGGGGGATCTAATCAATGCTTACAAATACTTAAAGGGAGGGTACCAGGAGGATGTGGCTGGTCTTTTTTCAGTGGTGCCCAGTGACAGGACAAGAGGAAATGGGCACAAACTTGAGTATAAGAAGTTCCACCTAAATGTGAGGAGGAACTTCTTTACTGTGAGAGTGGCAGAGCCCTGGAAGAGGCTGCCCAGGGAGGTGGTGGAGTCTCCTTCTTTGGAGACATTCAAAACCCACCTGGGCAAGTTCCTGTGCCACCTGCTCTAGGTAGACCCACTCTGGTGGGGGGGGGGTTGGACTAGATGATCTCCAGAGGTCCCTTCCAACCCCATATGATTCTATGATTCTATATGTTAGAAAAACATTGACTGCAAACAAAGGTGGCTTATGGTCCCCTAAACTGTTCCATTTCAGTGTCTGGAAGTCCATTCTTGTCTACCATCTACTCTTGTTTCAGATTGGACCTTATATCCTTCAAGGTTTAGGTAGTTTCTTAGTGTTCTCCATCAGTTTTATAATCACAGATAGAAAGAGAACGTTTTTTTCCTTTTTTTACCCAGCTGTCAGACCTGTTTTCCACTTTGAAATGAACTGTTCTATCTGGAAAAGAAAACATTATCCCTGCACCTGCAAAAAAAGCTACATCTCCAAAAGGCTGTTTTAAAATTTCAGGACTCACTCCAGGTAATTAGGTAATAATTTTTTATTGTCGGATGTTCCTACTTTCTTCATGGATTTAGCAACAGAAATATTTCAGTATTATAATTTAAATTAAAATGGCTTCATTAGAATACAGTACACTTAGGCTTTGATGCAAGTTTTTATAATTGCAAGTCTAAATAAATGATTTACAGATGTGTTTTAAAAAACAAAGATTTAAATTGAAACAAATTTTTGTTCAGAGCCCAGAGTAACTCAAAATATACCGATACTAATGCTTAAAACAAATATGATCAGCACTTCTGTTGAAAAACAGTGTTAGCAGTACTGAACATGTACACCATGTACCACTTAAATTGAATAGACTAAATCCTGCTTGATATTCATATAGAAAATTTGCACAAAAAGGCTCCCAGCCAATGAAGGTTTCTACAGGTAATGATCTTATCTTCCTCTGAACCAGAATTGGTAGAAAGATAAGCAATTTGATGACTATTTATTATCTGTAATAGATCAGTGCTCCCTGGTGTGAGGTGCTGTACAAACACATGGTGAGGGGTAGCTCCTTTCTGAGAATTTTTATTACAGAAGCACAAATATCAGCTTCCAACTGCATCGTGGTGTTTGGTAGACCCAGCAACCTGCACCAGATCTAGACCAGGCAGG
>BJBW01001596.1:0-62500 GCA_004320125.1 Scolopax mira | reverse complement strand
TCAAGAAGCACTGACCAATGAGTGATTCCTGAGAGATAAAAAATGACTGATTTTTTTGTCCATAATGGGCATGTTATTCAATGAGTTCTTTAAAATGGTACACTCTTTTCCCTTTAAAAATTTGTTCTTTTTGTTTGAAAATTTCTCCTTAGAACTCAGCAAATTGGGTCACACAAATTCCAACCTCTCCCCACCCCCAACCCCCCCCCCATTAAGATTGCTTGTAAGTTATTTTAACGGTTTTAACTGAAATCAAAGGAATCCTAGACAGCTGGCTGCGACTACTGGCATCAAAAATACCATTAACTCTCCTTGCTCATCTTCCACACACAATTGCCCATTTATCCCCTCCTCTCCCATTGAGCCTGCACGTGTGCACAGCAGAACACACCACACTCCACATCTTTGCCTTTCATAACTTTCCAGCTCCCTTAAGTTGGTAAGTCCTGGTCTGAAACATCTCTAGTTCCCAAATAATTACGGAAAAGACTATCGCTTGTGCAGAAAACCATACCCAGCCCCTGCAAAATGTCAAATCTAATTAAACCCTTAGAAGGATTTCAGCGTTATGCAGAGCCTTAAGAGGGGTGGATTCCGCATTTAGAGCATCCTCCAGACAAATAAATCAATTGAAAACACTCTATGTCATACTCTCACTGTGTATAGTCAAATGAGCTGGAAGAAAGGGGAGGAAAGAAAAAAAACAACCAAAAACCAGTACAAGCAATGACTCAATATGCAGCTCTCCCCCTTCAGTGTCAGATTTATGGGACCCATATTTAGAAGGGTGAGAATATGAGTCCACACCACACAGCACTCTCCTGGTCAGAGGCTTGAAGGAGAAACTCCTGAGTGCCAGCTTCTAACAAGCTCCCAGCACCATAGTCAATTAATTCTGAAGTGGCTTTTAAAAGGATAACAAACAAGATGCCACGAAAATAAAGCAGAATGATTTAAGCAAGAATATCCAAGCTGATACAACTGCGAGTGGAAGAGCATGTTCAGTTCCAAAAAGAAAGCATCTGGCAACGTAGCAAGGTAACAGCTTTACTCTGTGCCCAGAGCCCATCCGACAGCCAGCCAAGAAGGGGAAAACCATGAAACCCACTGAGGATACCAGTGCTTCAGGACAACAGAATAGCTAGGAACACTTAGACACACAGACTAAAATAATGCAAAATGTCCACCCACACACTGACAATGGGGAGGGAGGAAATAATATGGGAACAATAAATACTTTATCTCTGGGAAAATTCATCTCCACAGCAAAAATGAAACAGAACACAACACGCTCTGAGAAGGCAACATGGACCGTTCAGAGGAGGTAGTTACTGAAGAACTTCCTGACTTCCAAGATTTTGCTTCTTATTTTGTTGTATTTTATTAACTGGCTTTTGGATGAGATTTTATCTAAAGTTTCTAATAAAAGGTGCATGAGTATAAAGCAGTGGACACAGTCACCAGCCTTCTCAAGACACCACATTTGTATGGGTGGCTGGAATCCAAATAATTAGGTTTCTTCCTTGTATGACCGAGTGTCACAATCCCATCATGTACTAATGATCAGCAGCCCTTCAGGAAAGGGCTGGCAGTGGGAATTCCTGACATCCCCTTATTCTGAATCACACAAAGTTTGCAAAAATCTAACTTTTGGAAGCACATGACATTATTATATTTATAACTAAGATTCAAGACTTAGTTTGTAAAAGTTTCTATACCCACAAACTGAAAATATAAAATAAACAATTAAGGAACAGACAGTTCCAGAAAGGGTCCCCAGATTATATATTCAAATGTAGTTCCATGCACTGAGCTATGGAAAGAAGCCCTTAAATGTTCTTCATTTTCCTGAGTCTCTTAAAAAGAAAAACTGTAACACGCATCCGTGACCTAGCAAGAATATGGTTTTAAATACTTTCCAGATCACTGAACTGTGCAATACCTTTAAAAATGGGATGACAAAAGGTCGCAGTGGGAAGTTAGTAGCTTCTTGCAGTTTGGAATGAAATTCTTCAATTGTCAAGGTAGAATTCTGTTGAGAAAAAAAAATTCTGTCTTGGTGACAAAATAATGAAAACACTTAGCAAGAGAAACAGTAACCAAAGCACTCTGAAATTGCTTAATAACTCATTTTTTATATAGATAAGAGAATAAAGAAAAGCATGCTGCATATTAAAGTATTACCTTATTAAAATAGTGAACGAAAATCACTGGCATCTCAGACATTCAGTGCCTGTTGCTTGGAGTACAGTTTAAGCTCTTAGGTGCTAAGCATGGAAATGTTTTCACATTTCAAACATCAGTTAAAACTGCTTTTCTCAAACCTTTTTTTTTTAAATGTTCTACTGGAGATTCTTGGTGCAGAAGTGGTAATTAGCATGCACAACCCCAAAAAATCATACTTTTTAAAGGCAGGCACGTTCCTCACTGTTTGAGGAGGAAACCTGCACTTTGTCTCTTGTGCTTGTAATGTTTTGTTCACATTATATTTTGTTTATATTAGTTATAATAGATTGTTTACTATGTTCTAGGCTATACAGGAAAGTCATTACTTTGCAGCTGAAGACATGATCATGAAGACCACATGCTGCACAGGGCGAACCAAGGGAATAAGTGATATGTGGACATTCCCAAGGAATAGATCCTAATTTGCTCCTCAGAGCTCAGATGAAAGTGGAAATCAACTGTAATTAACAACCCCTTGGTCTGAAAATCAAAGGCAGGTGGATGCTCCCGAAGCCGTGTTTAATTTCTTTACTAGTTCCTTTTCCACAGAGAACCATGTGAGAAGCAAAAGCTGCTCAGAACAAATGTCAATTAAAGCACCACAGCAGCATTTTTCCTGGTACATCTAATTATTGCTCAAGGAGATACATGGGACACAACAATGTCTGTCAGAGAGGGGACTTTACAGGGAATAAAAAGAATCCTGGGCTGGATTCACAACAGTTTGCCCACAAAGTCTCAGCCCAACCGGACAGATGTAATTAAGAAAAAGCTGGAATTTTCAGAGAGCCATAATAGCATAAAAATAACCTTATAAATAAGGTGACTGGGTTCAGTGAATAGAGAGAAAAAGTTTTCCACAATGAAACAATGGCCCAAACACATATTCAGCTCATCCTTTTAACCACTATTGTGTGACTGGACATGGAGGGCACTTTCCCTTCCCCAGCCAATAAAACCAGGCAAGCCAAAGCGTATTTAACCGCATCATATAATTCAAGGCATGTCTACATGAGGGGTGCTGCCAGCACAGAATGAAAACCCTTTCACAGCATCACAGCATTACACTTTACTGGCAAAAAGAGTCCAGCCTATACCTGGCTGAGAATAGCTGCCACTCCTGGGCAGGTTGTGAAGTTACTTATATTAATTAGGTCCAGCAGCAAGAACCAGCACATTTGTTATCCTTAAAGTATGCTATATGCAGTTATGTGACCCACTCTTATATAATAAACATGCCAAGCATAAAAGAGGGACAAAGAGAGAAAAAGATGACAGTTATTATATCATTGGTTTTTTGCTTACCACAAGTCCTAGCACAAGGGTACGCACTCTCTCCCCAATCTCTGGCGAAATGTCATTGCCAAACTGCTGTAAGGTTGTAAGAAATCTCTTCAGTTTGCTGAGTTGCCTAGCTCCACAAGCTGGTGGTAACTGCTGGTTAGCCAGAGAAGAGGAAGAGGAAGAGGATGGCCCATTGCTAAAGCCATTAGGAGGAGATGGAGCTCCGTTTAACGCTGTTGGTGAATGGCTAGTGCCATTGGTTACTGAAAGAAAAAGAGAGAAACGAGAATAAAAGAGGGGGGAGTGGGGGGAGAAGGGGAGAAAGAGGACAGGGGGGAAAATCCATCAGCTTATGTTTTCTGTGCTTGACCTCAAAATTAATTAAGATGCACAAAGATAATTAGCCCTTTGACAGAGTGACACTCTGCAGTTTATATCTATTTCCCAGTAGCTGGTACCGAACGGCGTATGGGCAGGAAGTAACAGCAGCTGCCTCTCACACAGCCCCCCCCCCCCAAAAGTGCTCCCAGACCTGAAAAGCATCATTTGAATATCAGCCTTTTGTCAGAGGATTTTAAAAAAGACAGAGGGAGAGAGAGCACGAGTGCATGTATGATGGAAGACCCAAAAAATTGCTCTTTGGGGTAGGAAAAAAAAAAAAACGTACAGACATATTTCATGAAACCTCAGTTTATCTCTGAATATTTTTACTTGTGTTTTGTACACACAACTGACAGCTGTGTTTATAAAACAGGACTTTCCCGTTTTAACCTTACACCACCCAATGAGAAGGTTATTTTTTCCGATACAGATTGATTTCCTGGCCTCTAACATAGGGAGCACACAAAGTTGTTTGAGCAGGTACAAACGGTGCCACGCTCGCTGCGGCCTGGAACCTCTGAAGACTTCTCAGTCACCATGAGTGAATCACTCAGCTTGTGTAGGCCAGTGCCATATCTCTACAAAGGATACGAAGTACTAAGTGTTCCAAATTTATGGCAAGGAGATTCATGCAGGCGGAGTGAAGGCAACAACAGGCAGTTTTTGGCAGCGGTTTCCGTTTGATTCTTATCCACGCTCCAGAAGAGACCAAAGAATCAAACTGAGGACATCCTTTTCCACCCAGGTTACTTGGAAGGGCAACAGTCAAACCCGCTCTGCTGAGGTTGGTTTGAGTCTGACTGGCCAAAACGACAGCCAAATGGCAAGAAAAAGGACGGCTCCCTAGAGCCATGACTGGGCCAGTGCACTGGGAGGTGTGGGCACATGCTGCTTGGGGGCAGCCGCTCTCAGCTGGCCATTGCCCTGGAGAAATTTGCTGGTTTCTTTTTGGGAAGTCACTCTGAACCCATCCAAAAAAACCCATCAAAACCCAGGAACTCGTCTACAATTAAAAGTGCATAGGAGTATTAGTCTAAATTGCTTCCTATTTAAAAGCATAACCCTGGCGAGCTAGCAACTTAAAGAACTTTCAGCCTTTCTTAATGACCTTTGAAGCCAAACATCCCTTTCTCTATGTCACTTTCTCCAGCAGTCATCTTTATTTTTAGACAGCGAATCCTTTTGGAGGGTCGACACTCATTTAAATCACCACCCAATTACAAGTTTTAAATCTCTACCACAAGACTTTTGAAGGAGGTTTTGCCCTAGTGACTGAAGTACCCTTCTGGAGGTCCTACAGAAAAAACTCTGAGTGGTTATCTAGTTTCTGCTTGTGTTTTATCCTAGTTTTCAGTTGTCTATTCTAGCTGCTAGGGAGAGTAAGACATGGAAAAAGCAGGAATAGAAAGAAGCTGGCCTCAGCACGTTCAGCTCCATGGGCAGTTCCAAGCGCACGGCACTGGAGTGAGGTATCTGAGTAAACAAATACATCGTGATTGCGAGGAACCTGCAGAGCCAAAAAGTCATCATACCATGAACTCAGCAAATGAAGATTGGGAAGACTGAAAACATGGCCTGCTCTAGCCTGACACCACCCAACAACTCAAGTCACCAGTAAGGGGCTGTCTAGGCAGAGGGTCCTGGGACTATGATCACAGGGCAGCAGAGTTCATTACCTAGGATAGATATGAGGAGGAGAAAGAATGGTAAAATTTCTCCCACAACAAAAAAAAAAAAAAAGAAATACTCCCCAAATGCAGCTTCTAACTTTTTTTTTTTAATACTGGCCCATCCCATACTACTGATTATATCTCTTTCTTTATAAAGAAAGATTTTGCCAAGTGGCAAATATCATTACATTGTTTCTAAAACAAAACCATGTTATTAATAAAAAAGAATTTAGCATTTAAATTTTCACACTAATGAACGTCAAGAGTATTTAATCATCTAAACCAAAGAAAACAAGCATACTCCTGACCAGAAAGCAAGTATGATCTTCCTGGCCTACAGGCATTCCCCCTGTAGTAATAATAAATGTAACAGACACTCCACCAGAAGCGACTGTTTACTGTACAAGCTGGAACTGCTGAGGCCAAACTCCAAAGACAATTAAAATTAAGCTTTTTCAGACTTTTAGTCTTCATATAAACAGCCCCAAAAATCCAGCCACGGTTCACACACCTTCCAAAGTGCTGAACCAAACCAAATAAACAAAACATTCCAAAATCTTGTGAGTACACTCAGGATTTTAAGAGTGATTAAAGAAGAAGAACATTGTCTTATTCCTTTTACGATTGCCCAAAATTACCTTGAACTGTGCAACGTGCATCACACTGGAAAACTTAACCTTTAAGAGCCCCATTCTGCGAAAACCTAGAAACAACTTAACTTTAGACCAGAGGAGCTCCTAGGATGATCCAGGTGCTGGAGTTAAGCAAAACAGACAAATCTTTGCAGGATGAGGGTCACTGGGTTAAATTTGAGTTTATGTGAATAGCTGGCACAAACCCTCCTCACTGTTTAAGTTCGATGTAAATTGTCAGGACAGGGTTCCCTGGGATAAATAGCACAAAGGCCTCCAGCTGGCCCTTCTGCACAGAGGTGAATTTTAAATAAGGCATTTAACAGACAGAAAGGGACTAAAACAGACATAGGCAAGACAAATAGAAAATGCTGCCTTCATTCTGTTTAGGCATATGTATTCTACTGTTCTAAAAATGTTTTATTTAAAATGTGAAATGTAAACACATTCTCATGTTTATACTATTACAAGGCAGTATACAAGAGACCAAAAAATTCGCAGCTAAATCTTGGTAAAAGAAATGTGGATCATTTCATGGCTGTGAAAAGAATAGTCCAGACAACGTGCCAGATTCAAATCGCAGTCACACTGATACGAATGCAGAGAAATTCCATCAAGACTAGTACAGTTTCTTGTGTGTTTACACCAATAAACTGAGGTGCAGCCCCAAGTGATTTAGAGAAGAGCTCACAGATTAGAAATCTCAAGATGAAACAATAACAGACCTTCATTTTTGGTTTATATCAATATTAAGTAGACATTATAAAGGGCTTAAATTAGAATTCTTCATTCAATCATAAGTGGAATGAAGATATGTCTTTTCTTTATGAATTACTCCCACTTTGAAAACCTAATTAAAAAAAAAAAAACCTGAAGAGTTACTGTTGAACCTTTTATTCAAAAGGGAACAGGATCCTTTAAATGAAACAACAGAATGTCATAGAAAGGAAAGTTTTCTGTACTTCTCACAAAAGACCAATTTGAGCATTAAGTACATGGGAAATGAGTGCTCACTGGTTTTGGACACTGCGTCCAAACTGTCAATAAATTAACAACATAACTCTTGAGCTGAATGGCTTTATACCTTAAAGATGCTTTAACGTGTTGTGATCTTAGTCTTGCTCAATTACCCAATGTTGCTCCTGCCACATCAGGCAGGTTTCCCTTCGTCTATTTTGCTTTCTTGCATGTAGAATAGAAAGAATATGGTAGAAAAGAAGAAAATAAATCTAATTACACGTTGTGGGCGTGAATGAACTGGTTCTTGGAGCTCCTTGGGTAGTGGGAGGAGGTGGCATGGTTGGAGGCGTCAGCCTGGATTGTGTCTTCACATCCACAGGTGAGTCTGGCATTGTGGAATGCTTCTCAGTGCGATCTGCAACACAACACCACAGGAACACACCAGTTTATTTCCCCAAGCACACCCCCTCTGACAAAAAACTTAAAAGCTAAGACAAGAAGTCAGCCATTTCAGCATCTGCTGCAAAAGATTACACCCAATTATCTGCTCCAGTGTGCTCTTCCCAAATTACATCATCTAAACCTTACTTAAGAAGGTGTAACACAGATGGCAAGACCTCATTTCTACTGGTACTGCATTATCTTTTGTTTTCATTTCTAGCATGTACAGATGCTACCTCCCAAGCACTCCTGGAGCTGCAATAATGCCACCTCCCATCAAGGCTCTCCCAGTAGCCAGGAGGAAAAAAAAACAGATGAAGAGACGGAAAGGTAATAAATCCCTTTACAACAGCTCTTCCGGAACTAAAACCCAAAGTTCTTCAAGTACAGGTGAATATTGGGTGGAATATTGGTTGAAGCCAGCTCTTCTCACATCTCTTCTTTGTATCACCTGCTGCTTCTCCGTCGCTTCTCTTTGGAAGTACTTATTTAACAGAAGTATCTTCTCAAGGAGAGGTAGTTATGTTAAATACTGTGTGCCTCCTGGAGAACTTTGCCACCCTGCCCCTGGTATTCTTACTTTCACCAGAAACATAAATACAACATGCCAAAATGGTAAGTCAATCCTCCCACATACATACCATTGCTTTTTAAAAAGCATCTAAGTTTGCACCTTCACACATTTTGATGTTCAAAACCTGCAAGAGAAGTAGAAACATGCCTCCCCAGGAAAACATAACAGACAAAAGGCAAAACTGCACAGAACAGTTCTCTTGCAACTAACGATGTAGAGATGTGAGATATTTGATATAGAAGCTAGAGATGGATCTTCTTTTTCCAACATCTTTTTGGACACCTCTATGTTAAAATTTTTAAAAAAACCCACCCAAACCCTTATGTTTCATTTATTGAGAATGGGCAAAACATGACAACATTTACCAACTGAAAGCAAAATTAAGGCTTCGTTACTGCTGCCAGGAGTTTAGTGAGCCATCTTGAGTAAAGATGAGTAAGATCAAGTTGAGAATAAAGTTAAATTCCTCCATCCCTACTTTGGGAAGCCAGGGTTATTTATTTTATCCACTGTGCTACACAAGTCTTGCTGAGCTCCATTAAACTATTTTGCAATAGGGTAAGCATGTACGGCTGTGGTTTGAATTCAAGACAATAGTAAAGTCTGACACGTTCTATAAATTCCATCACTCCACTTTGTGACCTGCTTTCCTTGCTCTTACTAACAAGATATAATCTTCAACCAAACAATCATAGATGAAATTTGCCTCAAGAGACACGAAGAGAAATTAAAGGAAATGCACACATTTAACAAAGGAAGGGTATGTTTATATGAGACTCAGAACGCTTGATTATCAGAAAGTAAAAAAAAAAACAAAAAAAGCCCCAAAACTCCCCCCAAAACAACCCCCTCCTCCCCAACAACAACAAAAAAAGCCCCAGAAAAATTAACAATACATAATAGATAGATACCAACATTTCACTGCCTGAAAGTGAGGAAACTGAGGAAGTGTGTCCCAGAGCTGCAGTGTGTCAAGTACTGCAGTTATAGAAGCCATCTTCACCCCTTGTAGAAATATCCACAGACACTTCTTTGGTTCTTGGGGAAAGGGAAAATTCATATAGAATTTGGAGACAAGTTTGGGGAACATGAGCAGTGAAACACCCTGAGAACAGGATGAGGGAAATACAGCATTATAGGATCTGTAGTGTTGATCTACGGTTAGTAAACCACAGCTGTGTAGGGAACAGCATCCAAAATGATTAGCTTAAATATTAAGGCTTCTACACAGACAGGTGAGGTTTGATTTGCAAATCAAGCAACGGTAAATTATTACATGCTGGAAAACAAAAGCAGGTTTTTAAACATATTCTTTACAAATTTCCCTTCCGTCTCGCTCTACTAAAACAGTTAAATCTGTATCTTCAACAAGCTATTCCTTTAATATAAAGAACTATGAAAACTCATCTCAAAATGTTAATTGCTTCCTTAATAGCCGAATTCATCTTGCACTCACCTCAACCAACCTCAGCAACAAGGGAATAAATAGCTTTCAGCTCATGTTGCAACAGAGGGAAAGAGGCACAGCAGTGAGCCCAAGCCCTCCTAAATAAAGGCAAATATTTCTGCCATGCCAAGAAAGGAGAGAGAAAGGGAGGCTTGCCAGAGCTGGTGGGGAGATAACAGTGGGAACTGCTGGTCCATCTGGTTTTCATTCTGCTAACACTCACATGGAACTGTTAAGGAAGGCAGTCCAGGTACACAGATTTGAAGCATGTGGGAGCGCAGACACAGGCACAGAGGAGCTGGAGGTGGGTGGGTGGAAGGAGTGAGAGAAATGGAACTCCTCTAACAGCCTGCTGCTCGCAGGCACAGCCTGGATCCTCCAGTTCAGCTGGCGACAAGTAAACGCCATCCCCAGCCCGCAACCAACCCCCGCTCCTGCCCCCCTCCCTCCCTCCATCCCTTTCCAGGGCTCGGGTCTGAACAGTGACGCGCTCAGATTGGAGGGGGGAGGCTTTCCCCCCCCCCCCCAAAAAAAAAAAAACAAAAAAACCCTGGCAGTGTTTTGTTACTTAAATTGAACACCGTGGTGGGAAATAAGTGTGTTGGTTTCGCCCTCCAATTCCGGATTGCCGTTCTACCGCCATCCAACTGGTTCCTACTCCCTTGAAAGATCACTGAAATTATCCACAGACCCCTGCACTTCTCCTAGAAATCTGAGGGCATTAGGCTTGATTTTTCCCAATTACCTTCCTTTGGGGGTAAAAAAAAAAACCAAAAAGCCTTTGCAGGCCCACTTACCTTTGCTTAACCTCTCTCTCCCCTTTCCAAAGCCCTAAGCCCTGCTACTGTATGATGGCAGACAGACAGATTTATCTCTGGGTGTCTGTAAGTTCCCGAGCCCTGTCTTCTGTAAGGAGATACAAGCACAGCTCAAAACACTTCTAACCTGGGTACAAGATTATCTTCTCAGAGCAGAGACTCTCCTCAGGAGGATGGGGGGGGGGTGGGAAAGGGCTTTTGAAGAAGTACAATGCGAAAGGCAAAGCTCTTCCACGTGCTTGGAGGACACACCACCACCCTGGAGAACCCCCCGCTCCATCGCAGCCTTTATGTTCATATTTCCCACACTCTTTAACAGCAAAACTCCTGCGGGAGCTGTTCTGCTCTTTACTGCTACTATTTACCCATTCCTTGCCTCTACAGCTGATTCCCTGACACCTGAAGAAGCTATGGGGCTGGGAGCACCTGCCCACTTCAGCTCTGTACCCCACTCTGTCCCACCACCCACAGCCCCACAAGCTCTGTTTTGAGAGGAAGGTGTCTCAGGGGATGGAGTGGTGATGGAGCACAAAGCAGCCACCACTGATTAAAGCGTTACAGGTTCTTGTGACCTGAACTGCTACAGCTTATCCTGGAGCTTCAGCTTCAACAAATCATTTCATTTAAAACAAAACCAAACCAAACCAACTCGCAACAAACAATTTTTACTTTAATTGTTGAAAAAACAGTCTGATGACATGAAAGCTAAAGACAGCATCGTATTTAAATCGTATCCACAATCCAAGTTCCCCTAAACCATGTTACCATGTTATTCCACGAGGGCTTTTATGCATAGACATTTTTCATACAAACTCTCTGTGGATATTCTGCTCTCCATTCACTCAGAGGTGATTTGTGTTTGGGACAGGAAGAAAGAATCCCTCCAGAAGAAAAACTGGTTTCTACATGTAAAATCCTGCCTGTGTAAGACATCACGTACATTTGCTACAGTCTTATTACACAGGAGCATATTCATTGGACTTTGCCTGAAACCTGGAAGAACTTTAAGGGAAACCATGTTAAAAATTGCTTGATTTCTTGAATTCAAAAATTTCTCTGCTTTTGTGTCAAACCAAACCCTTCATCTGCAAAGCTGGTTCTTTTTTTTTCTTTTTTTTTTTTTTTTTGTGCCTCTGATATTTCAAATAATAATCCTGACTTAGTAAGGACAAAACAGAACATTTCATACAGGCAGCATCCTGAAGCATCCCACATTTCAGAACGCCAGCTGTGGATAGAGAGTGACTTCTTTCAGGTGCAAAGTTTCCTTCCACCAAATCCCTCTAAACAGTGACAGATTTGCACTCCTTAGCCCAGTTCGGATCAAATGGGGCTGAAACCAGAGGTCCTCCAAACCAGAGGGAAAAGGAGACATCTGCAATTCATTCTGCAGTGTTCACTGCAATCAATTCAGGATGGAGATAGATGGTGAAATAATGGTCTAGTCCTAATCCATACACACAACCCTCTGGTGCAGTGAGAGACTTAGAATAAATTCAGAAAATATGTTTCAAGTATGCAGAGATCTACTGCATTTGCTTTAGATTATATTTATTATTTAAAAAAAAAAATCCTAACATTTTGAAATATACATTCTTGAATCTCTTTTACAGCATAGAGTGAAGAACTGTGATTTTACCACAGAAGTATTTTCTCCGTTTTGAATTAAAGAATGTTGTAAAACCAACTTTAAATGATGATATTTCTTCTGTGGATTTCTTGGTTCATGAAGCTATGCTGTCCTTGTCATTCATTCAGTTTTTTATGGTCGGAGTTCTATTTATCACTATATTCAGCTGTTAGGTGAACGCTGATATTTACCGTAAGCATAGCCAGCTTCAGAAGACAAATAGGGAAGAGACAAAGTAAAATATGCAGGAGCAGGGGCAAAGAGAGATGTGCCTGTATTCAAACCAATTTACTTCCTGCATCCTAAAAGATTTGGTCCATTTTGGAAACAAGGCGGTCTTTCATACATGGCAACATTTCAGCTCACGTGGCACCCTTCCAAGTCTAACGCATCAAGAAAAGCTGATGTATGGAACAAAATATGGAATATATAAATACTTTAATGATACCATTTCAATAGCCAATTCAATGTCAAGCATTTCTAGGAGTGGTATGTTTTCAATTTCCTTTTTTAAATGAAAAAAAGTATGGTATAATACGCTGTGGCATTTATTTTACTTTTAGTTAGTGCAAACAGTTCCAGATGTATATCCAGGCATGAAAGATTCTTAAAAGACGCTCTATATTGATTGTACAGTGCTTACTACTTCTGTGCCAACACGTTAAAAGTAAAAATAAAAACTGCCAAATTAAAAGAGCCCATTGTCTTGTTTCCTTTGAACTCACAGAAAGTACAAACCCTGCAGATGACACAGGGGATTAGAACCCGCTCCCGCCACCCAAACTATAGGAACTGAGACCTATATCTGCAGGATGTAATGCTGATGATAGCTATCTAGGTGGCATTGGACTCATTTTGATTATTTTCAGAGGGATAGCATAGAATTTGCAGGCAGGTAACTACAGGTTGTGAGTCACAATAGTGACCAACTGGGAGACAGAAACCCAAAAGTCCACCTAAGAGGGCAAATTACTTAGATCTTCCATCCCTAATGCTCTCACGCTACAGTCAGTAAAGAACCTTCCCTGAACCCAGTAAAGAACCCAGGGAAAGAACCTTGGAGGGTTGGACTAGATTATCTCCAGAGGTCCCTTCCAACCCCATATCATGCAGGTCTGGAGCCCTCAATATAAGAAGGACACGGACCTGATGGAACAGGTCCAGAGGAGGGCCACAAAAATGATTAGGGGGTTGGAGCCCCTCTGCTCCTAGGACAGGCTAAGGGAGCTGGGGTTCAGCCTGGAGAAGAGGAGGCTCCGGGGAGACCTAATAGCGGCCTCCCAGTACCTGAGGGGGCTACAGGAAGGCTGGGGAGAGTCTGTTCACAAAGGCCTGCAATGACAGAACAAGGGCTAATGGGTATAAACTGTCAGTATCAGAAAACAGCTCAGACAGTCAGATTCCATCTTTTGTCATAAAATGTTTCCCCTGCAAGCTTTCTCCAGCAGGAATGAGAATGCATGTGGGGCAGGTGACGGATGTGCACAGAAAAGTTTTGAAGATGACCTAACATTTCACTGCCTTTTTTTAGCACATCGGGTATGAAGCTCACATGCCAAAGACGACCCTTTTGCAAGAGCAGAATCACAACTTTGCTGCAGCCTTATCTTGGTTCCTCTGCTCAGTTAGCTGAATGTTTCCTATCACCAGCTATTCTTGAGAATAAATGAAAGCACTGCTCAGTTTACCCATTTCTTCTCATTTAATATGCGGGAGCTAGAAGGAATCCTGCATCCTGGGAGTTCACTGAAGTTATCTCTGGCTAGGTTATCAGAGCTTTCTTCAGATGTGCTAAAAAAAAGCCTCAAGGATAATGTGATCTCCACTCAGTCTCCCAAAAGCTGAAAGGGATGTTTCTGCTACCGTTTTTCTGGTTTTGGTAGGAAGACCTTGTGGGTCAAATAAACTGGCTGAATGACAGACAACGCTTGGCATCATGTTCTTCATCCCTAATGGTAGTACCTTGACTGGTCCTACCATCAACTCAAAAATCAGAAGCACTCTCCTTCATCTCAGTTCTCTAGGGTGAGAGGTGCTGACTGGCAAAAAACCATGTCCCACGCTCGTGGCTTAGCAGCTGAAGGCTAGATAGTTACACTCATTATAAAATAAGCAATGTGTGAGTTCAGTATCAGAATTGAGAAAAAAAAAAATGTTATGGCTTGGCTTGGCCGTATTATTTTTCTCCTGAAGGAAATAAACTTGGCTTACCACATCATTTCTTTTTAAAAGAGGGAGGGAAAATAGAAAAATAATCTTTTTCCTCTCATTTAACAATCTGACATGTTTTGACAGTTTCAAAGCTATCATAAAGTCAGTTATTTAATAATTAAAAACTGACTCCTGTCAGCACTGCACCTCCTTTCTTCAAATGCCTCTTTTCTCTTTCCCCCTTCCTGGCTTTTCAAATTCTATCATGTAGAATTGTTTGAACATACAATGCAATGCAGGGAAGAACAAGACCTTCTAGATCTAGATCTACTACCACCTTAACTGTTTATGAAATACTTTAGCAAGGACAAGCAAAATTGTGGCAACTGTTCCAAGTTTTCATAAGATCCCAGAAAATAAATTCTACAAGTTCCCTTGCCATGGCTGAATATATACCAGTTGGCCTGTAATGAAGGTGAAGACAATGTGGATTTGTTCTAAATATCCCGCCAATCACCATGAAAATGCCTCTACATATGCATAACTAGGGCAGTCAATAAGCAAATGGTCACACAATCATTAGTGAAATACTATTTTCCTGTTTACGTTGCTTCCTGGATCTTTTCTACTTCATTTTGTTCACAAGCTACCAAACTACAAACTGTGTGTTTTGAGTAGTTTTCTTTCATGCCACAGGAACCATTACTGCTATTCCAAAACCAGCTCACTGAACGTGGAGGCCCAAGCGAAGTGAAGAAGAAGTGCCCACTGTCTCCAGCATGAAGAACTGAAGAACAATCAGAACAACCCGTGTCCAAACCCACTCCCTGTCCTCTTCTACAAGCTATGGAGGTGACAACCCCTCCACGTTAGCAATCATTCCCTTTGCTTCTCTTATACTCAGAGAGGAAACCACTGGGGTGTCTTTGGATGTGGCTTCCCAAAGGCTCCTCCCCCAGCCAGTAATTTGCGCTCTTTTTCCACCATCTCCACTGGAAGACATACCCTTCTTAGGATTGTCTGTTGCTTGATAAACTACAGATGGAATTACACTGATACCCAAGAAAACCAAATGCCATCAGCATCAGCTTGGTATTGTTTGTATGCTCTTACCTACTCGACCGCATAGAGCACACCTTCTTCCCACCAGCAGAAAGAACATTTTCCCTCCCAGTGCCAATTAAAATTTCCAAACTTGCTGGCCTGAAGCATATTTATGTTTTCAATGTAAAGTTTGTGTGACCCTAAATAAACAGTAAATAGTTTCTTACAGGCTAGAAGTCTGAAGAAAAATTAATATGAACTCCTTTAATTTTAATGCACTTACACGATAGTATAGTTGTACCCATTTTAGAAAAGTCCTAAGAGAATACTGATACCAGTGTTCCATTAGATTTAATTAGAATTGAAGTCGCCAATATAGACTAGATAAAATAATCTAAAATAACTTATTTAGATTCAGAGCAACTTTAGGTATTAAATTACTCTGCCAGCAAAAATGTTATTACGGCTGTACTTTTAAAAGGCATCGCTTTATAAAATATGCCAGAAGTCCTTCAGGCTCAATATGAATCAAACATGGATGTAGGAGGTGATATTTTCCACGGTTATACATCTGAAAAGATGACATAGGGATTACTGAGAAGGTAATGGATATACATCTGGGCTTTGCTTGGTTTTAAACTGTGGAATTCATCACAGACAAGTCCAGATCCTCTGCGGTGTGGAATGGCGTTGGCCAGTCTGGGCCAGGCTGCTCCGATCAAGAACCCAATTCCTCCCTGTGGTATTTCAAACGATGAAAAGTCAGTCCTGTTAAGTCAAATCTATGTGCCTGGGGATTGAGATCTCACCCCTAAGACAGAAAGCACGGGTGGCCTGACTCCCTCCCAACAGCAAGTACCACCCCAGTCTGAGGAAGGCTGCTAATTTCTCCCATCTAATGCAGACAGCTACATTAGCAGACTAGACTCCCCATATAATCATTAAAAAGAGAGCTTTTAATTTATTAATTTCTTAGGCTGCTAAGCCAGATGGTATAAATATTCCTGTACAGGTCTAGGTCCTTTGCCTCGTGAGAACCAGAGGCATGCAGAGAGCTCTGGCAGCGTGGCTGGCGTTGCACGAGAATCTGTGCTCCTCAGTCACCAGGCATACCAACCCCTCAGTTGCCAGCCAGCCAGCCAAGACAGGTATCAACCCCTCAATGAAAAAATATGTACTGAAACCCATTTCCCCAGAAGCCCTCATCCAGGTGCTGCCACTTCTATGTACTTCCACCACCAGCGACAGAGAAGTGAAACTCTAGGCTTTTCCCCCATCTCAGTATTATACACCGAGAATCTTCAAGTAGAGCAATTTATTACCCCAATCAGTACTTCGGCATTTGTCGAAATACAGACTATCATTTCACATCATCAGATGATGCCATTAAAGGCATCTTGTGTTTACATGAGTGACTGTTTAGACAGAGCGTGAGAAAATACTCATTATTAGTTACAAGGCAGCTCCTCCTGGATGCCCCCTTTTATTTTGGGCACTGGATCACACCTGAAAGCAGCAGTGGGAAGGTGGGAAGGGGAAAGAGACTCTCTGAATCTTCATGTGAAATTAAGACCCTCCATCTCAAATACTTTCACAGGTGAGGTAATATTACTTACTTACTGAGAAATAAGCTCACAAGCAAAACAATTGTCACCGTTAGCAAAAAGGAAAATCATATTCCTAGTCAGTTGTGTGGCCTAATATATGACATGCATACTTAAATGTTAATGTGAGATGATACAAGCATGGAAAAGGAAGAGGAAAAGGAAGAAACTTGTGTAATGTCATGTCAAACCAGAATAACAAATGGAAAACCAGACTAAATAATATAAAACCAGACTAAAGCCCCTCCTGAAACCAGTGAATTCACACAAATTCACACTGGCACAGAAATCAGGTCATCTCACCCAGGAAGAGAGGTGCTGGGTCAGTCCCCAGGCCCAGAAACTCAGGAATATGTGCTTCACTATTAGATACTGAAAACAGCTGTAGGTAAACTAATGAGACCACTCACAGGGCACACAATTACACGGAACGTTTCTAGACCTTAAAGCATCACAGCAGTCTTAGTCTTGCACAATAAAACTTAAAACTTCCTTCTTTTAAAGTAGCTTCCTTTTGTTTTGAATTTTGAATATCAGGCAAAAGCAACACACAAAAAAACCTCCCAAATTGAAAAAAATCAGCAATTACAGAAACTACAGAAGATATAAGCAAACTGTATGTATCACAGAATTGCCGTGCTTGATAATTGTGCAAAACACGCTTCGTTTCACACCCAGCAGATTCAAATGTATGTATCCTCTCCTCCCCACCCCAATACTGAAAACCAAAGGGGTTTATATTTATAGAAACTCATTTTCACCAAGCCATCTAAACCAGTTTTTCCAACATAGCAATTTAATATTGACCTATGTGGATCACTACAGCTTCCGTGGCTTTATCCTATACATACACACGTGTGTGTGCACGCACACCCATACACTCGTGTGACCCGTAGACCCACACACACATCAAGTTTTACTTATTTGATTCGGTTTATAAAAATACTTACTGTGATTTTCTTTTTTTCATTGTGCTTTCGAAAACTGTTAAGAAAGACATACTCTTCAACTCCACGGAAGGGAGCATTAAATGGGAGGGGAAACTGCAGGGCGAGAAGTCAGACACCAGAGAGAAACCACTCAATGCTCCAAGTGCAAGAGAAATATTGACAAAGTAAAGAAGGCTGATGCCTTTGAACTCTGAATGTTCAACATGGACGCACTTAACCCTTGGTAACACAGTACGTTTTCTTGTACATGAAAAGAATCTCATGAAAAGCAGATTTAACTCTCTCCGTGCTATGGAAACACCCTATTTTTGGCTTTAGGTCTACTTGGATACACACACACTTTGCTTCACTGAGAAGTGGATTAACCAGAAGAGGAGACCTTTTTATGAGACAGGGAAGAATATTCAAGAGGGGGAAAGAAACTCTGCAGCAGGGCAGAGGGTGGTTGGGAGGGCAGCCCCTTCCCCATAAGGTGGCAACAGCCCCAGGGTGCACCTTCAGTGTTGGCAGGTGGGACCAGAGTGTCTGGTAAAAGGGTCTGTGGTGGGAATCGTTGCCCGGCTGGGAGCAGGCCTTGGTGGAAGAGCTGCTGGAAATGTTTCCAGGTGATTGCTGACCACCAGAGGGAGCCGATATTGTGCAGCCACACAGGGAAAAACTCCCTTTCCCTGAGGAAAATTCAAAAGAAGTGACATGGCACTCAGAAAGGAAGATGCTTTAAGGAAAGTTCCTTCCCACATTTAAAGTTCAGCTATGTGATGTAAGAGCTTACGATGACACTCTGTGTGTGTACATCAGTATGTACTGTACTGTTTCCACAGTATGAAACATTAATTATTTGTCTCTAAATTTTCACTATAAACATTCCTTCCTCAAAAGAGTAACTGGGCAGTACTGGCTGCAACAGAAGAGCGTTTTCAGTGCCTCCTACTGTCACTTATCTCCCCCAGGCAAACAAGTCAGATCTTCCCCACTCCCCGCACCCAACCGTAACTTGCATACACACACTCCCAACCCCAAATCCTGTTTTGGAGATGGTTTTTTTTTATTTGAAATACTCCAAAAGTGAAACTGCAGCAGGCAGCACACCAACAATCCCACACGAGATCCAGTCCTCGGAACCCAGGTCACGCTCAAACAATTACAACCACGTGGTGATGCACGAATTTGCCCACCCAAATTTAACACCGTTTATTTTTTGTCCCAAAAAGCAGAGAACCAGACAAAAAGTGAGGTTTTTCTTCACACCTAGAATCAGTCAAAGATCAAATGGCAAGCAGGGCAAAAATTGAAATAAAAAAAAGCTTTCCAGTATCACATACATATTAAGAAAGTTAAGTCACAATGTCAGAGACAATTCAAAAGCACAGAGAGATAGTGACTGCACTGGGATCTCCTCTGAGGACATGTTTCTTTATGGTCTTCACTTGGAATAGGAGATGTAAAACACATTATTTTGTTGTCTGGTAGGCTTTAAATTGCTTGGGACATGAAGAAATAAAGAACTGCTGAATTGCAACAACTATCCAAAGCAAATTCTGGAATTATGACAGGAAAATTAAAAAAGGGGGGGAAACAGGAGTACCTGGATGAAATGCTAAACAGTTAACAAGAATAACTGTCCCCAAATGATTTCCTATCCATTATCTTTTTCATAATTATTGCAACAGAGCAAGTAGCTTCAGTAACTGCGCATATAAATGACCTATTAGAAACTTAACAGGTCATTTGCAAAGGTGATTATGAGTGCTGACTTACAGAGCTACCCCGTTTTGGACATAATTCTGTTCAATGCCAACAATCTGCACAAAATTAAGATAAAATGCCTTTCCACAAGACTAAGTGGAAATAAACTTTCAGAATCCAAAAGCATGGCTTCAGAAGTTACGAGGTGATGAACACTGATGAATCAAATGCAGTCATTTTCAGAACTGAAACGTTAAAAAATTTGGTTTTGCCTGTGCTCTGGTGAGAGAGAATGGAAACAAGAGGAGGCAGCAATTATATGTTAGAGCTTTTACGATGCCACAAACTATAATTAAATGATGATGAGGGTAACAGCAAAAGTCTAAGGTTAGATAGAAGGGATAAGAAACATAGTAGGTTATCAGAGTGGACATCTGCTAAAGATCACAGTATGAACAACAGAAACATGTAAGTAGATAAAGACACCTCAAGCAACTCTTTGAAAGAGTTCTTCCAACAAGAGGATGCTCTTCATCACCACAGTCCTTATTGGGCCTGTTTCTTAATGGGTAGCTGCTTGTGCTTTCACTGTAAGCGATCAGACAATAGGTTTTGTACAAAAAAATATTAGAAAATGATTCAGAACCAACATTTAAGGAGAGCAATAAAGGACAGGAGTGTAGACATGCAGCTTCCTCAGTTGCTGAGGTTGCTGAGAAGCAGTGGGAAACACAGAAGCAGATCCTGGCACTCCCACTGTGAATGGCTTGGGCATGTTGTTAAGAAGTTAACTGAACAAACCAGAATATGTTCACCTAAAACGTGCAGGGGAAAAAAGGTATTAGCAACCATACCAAGCTACATTAACCAGGGAAACAAAAGGAAAACCTACTTTCATTTCTATCAAACAGATAAATGAAAAAACCCAACAAAACAAAACTATAAAAATCTTTTATCTTAATTGAAACGAACAAAGATTGTGACAACTTACAAATAGCTACAATATTGACACTGCTTGGGTTTAAACATGCCTCAATGGATGAGAAATAAGTGGGTGAAGGGAGAAGCGAAGGGAGAACCAAACTTGGACACACAAAAAAAAAAGCGATTCTGGAAACATAGATGTGATTTTTTACAGGAAGGAGTGAAACAGAAAATGGAATTCTGATACTTATTGTTCTTCCCTCACTTTCTCTTTTAGCAGGAAAAGAAGAGGTGAAACAAACACACCGAGGTACTACTACAGCATTTAGCCCAGGATCTCAGGAGTCTCTCATACGCTCCTTTCCTCCAGCACCCCCAAACCCTGCCAAGAATGGGGACAAGAATCTGTATGACCTTGGTTCTGCCAAGCAGCATTCTCATTTATTACTCCCCCACTTCTTTTGTGGTTTTTTTTCCTTATTGTTAAAAAAAAAAATATCTTTTTCCTTTTTTTTTTTTACCATCTCAAATGTAGACTTTTGAACACATGCTCTGCATCATGTTCTGTCATACTGGAACAATTCCTTGAAACGCTGAACTTCACTTGTGGTTATTTATCTAAAGGCTTTGTTTTCTTTTAAACTGTGTGGATTTTGTCGGGCTGTATTTACTGATAGCTCAACTCCCGAGCCTCAAACCTGCTGTCTCAAGAGAAGCTGATGCAAAAGAGTCCAAGCAGAGTTTACTGTCAGTATGTTATGCGAGTAAAATGATAAATCTCTGTACTGAAAGCCAGCTGCTTCATTCTTAACTCTGGGGTGTGTGTGTGTGTGTGTGTGTCCCCTTTTCTTTTGCATTCTAGCTAGCACACAGCTGTAATAAATGTGGCTCTTCTCACAAGCCGTGCAGATGTTAACAGTTCTGTAGGACATCAAGAAACATTTCAAGAATCTTGTAAGCGCTGACTAAACTTGCTTGAATTACCCACGCTGCCTCCTCCACATTCCTATTCAGTAACATTAGCCTTCCTGAATGTATTAAGGAAAAAAAAAATAATTAGCATTTAAGCCAAGACATTAATATCTAGGTCTAAATGCACTATCTGTAAACAAGGAATGTCCTTAAGCCATCAGACAACAGATCCTCTGATAGTGAACCAAAAGAAGTCAATTTATTCTTTGTCAAGATGACTAATGCATTTTTCATTTCTTATCTATGCAAGAGTGGCTAAATGACTATCTGAAAATAGGTATTTACAAAAGTCACGGCTGGATGTATTTGAAAGAAAGGATCAGAACTATAGCAAGATCTTTTCTTTTCTAGTAATCAAGTGGATTAATACTAAATTAGAGTGAAGGAGTTCAAAGTGCTACCTACTATGTTTTTATTAAAGTTATATTAGCATGACAGTCGTATGCATTAAAGATTAAGCTAAAGCCTCAAACTGCAGTCAATTCTGGGCAGAAGCAAGAGTCCAGCTGTGCAGGTAAAGGACTAGATACTAAATGCATTCATTAAGAGGGTCTGTACTAGAGAAACTGGTTTTAATAATCATCTTCCCTCTCCAAGCAGTAAGCAAAGTCTCCTTCTCAGGGTAGGACTTTGGAAACACGTGAAGCTGTTTAGAAGCAGAGTCACCAACAAAGGACAGATGTGATGAGAACTCGTGTATTACTCCAGACACTCGAAAATCCCACATCAAATACCCTCCCCTGGATGTAAACTTCACACTTTCCAAACCTACTGGAAGGAAGGCTGCAGAGCGATTCGCAGCACTGAGCCATAAAAGGATCACAATCTTTGACAAGTTCAGAAACAAAATGTGCAGTCGAGAGTTTCTACTGCAGTTTTGAGATTGTCTCCAGTCAAGTGTCAATCTCTGCAGAGTTTCAAAGAGGACAGGGGAGGGAGAAATAAAACGAACGTAGCAGTACAGTTCCTGCAAGGTATCAATAAAAAGACCTCATTCCTACAAAGACTTCCATACCTGCTCAACTTCAGATACTTATCCTATTATGGTACCACTCTTGAAATTAAAATCAAGTCTTTGAAGAGGCAGGGCTCAAATAATTTACCATGAAAGGCAGAATTCAGGGTATTGTTTGTTCTTTAATGTAGCAATACAGGAAATCTGAATATAAAGCAGAATTGCAATGTGCTATTTTTTTAAATGCTTCATGACACTGTTTTTAGAGTAATTTCATCAAAATGTCATAAAATGTGCATTTAAGCATTTTGAGATAAGCAAAAAGACAATAGACTACGAGCTTAAAAAAGAAGTTAATGCAATATTAACAGAGGCTATGTAATTAGCTAGTCCAAAACCTCAACCTGTCTTTTTGCTTCCCCGAACAAAACAAATTGCGAGGCGAGAGCAGGAAGAATAAAGCTAAAAAAAAAAATAATAAAAAAAAAAGAAGAAAAATAAAGAGAGGGGAAAGAAAAGCTACAGGAGCCAGAGTCCCTCACTGCTGTTATGCCTTGGTGAGCGGAAATGCTCAGTTCAGTCATGGCTTAGGACGCATAAACATCATTGAAATTCAAAGGCAGCTCTGAGAAAGAGGAGGCCTCCATTGGTATGCGAGGGGTGTTTTCTCGCCCTGAATACATTATGAACTTGCAGCATGCTAATATGCCATGCTATCATAAGCACCAGATGGAACAGTAGGCAGTATATGTCCCATCAAACCTCAGGAAGATGTATTAATGTTCCTGCTCTTTTTTTTTTTCTCCCCCCCCCTCCCCTCCCCTCCTTCCCTACTACAAGCCTTCAGCTGTGTCCCTAGACTGGCACATTTCTTAGCAGCAGTCACCTGCTCCTGCAGCACAGTTCTCCAGGGTTGCCTCATCTTCACCAGGTGGTGCCACGCATCTTTTTCAATCTTTTTTTTTTTTTTTTAATCGCAGGAAGGGAAAGGCCACAAGACGTGTCAGGCTGTGCTTACTGAAGGGTAACGAGTACAAAAGATAACATCATGAGATAAATGATAGATGAAGGAAGACTTTGGGCTTAAAGCTAGCACAATTGTTTTAAATTATGTAGAAGTAGCACGGCACAAATTTCCCCCTCAGTCCTTTTGGTAAATGAAGAATTGGGGAGCAGCGGTGAAGGATAAAATTTTCTGTGTAACCAAATAAAGCAGAGGAAACTGGACTAAAGATCTTTGAAATGAATTCCTCTATCTCTCCAGAGAAGACATACACAATTCAACAGCCATGTATAGGGGAGAGGGCAGGGTTTAATTTTAAATCAGAGTGTGAAAATGGCACACAGGCACATTCTTTCACAGGATTCTGTTTGTTTTGTTGCATTTTTTTTTTAATTAAAGAAATGACATTCTTTGTCCTTTCTGATTAAAGAACTACTTGGACCTGTATGTCTGATTCTAGAGAGGTACAGTCTCTTAATACTGTTTTGCATCATTACTGAATTCAGTCCCTAGCAGGTTTTATATAACTAAAGACAAGTGCAATTAGGATTCTGTATGAAATATGTGCATATGGATACAAGACTAAAACACAGATGTATTACCTGATTTGTCCCTCTCTATTCATAGAAATACGCCTCCCATTGAAATATAGGGTTTGCAAGAAATTTGATTTTCTTTTTTTTAACTCCTACTGGGCCCTTCAAAAGATCAAATGAGGTCCTTAAGACTGAAAATGAAGAGTCTGTGCATTCAAACCACAAGACAGACCTGAGATGGCTGAAGAAAAGCTCATCAGCTTTTTGCATTCAAAGCTTTAATGTTCAAGTGTTTTAAAACACGTTTGTTTTTCAGAAATCACATCAGTAAACATTTTGCTAATTTCCTATATTTTAGAAACCACCTGCTGATTTACAAACAGCTCTCACTACACATGTAAATCTATTCTTTTCCTGACAACATTAGCCTTCTCAGAAACACAGTCTAATTCTGCAAGATGGTGAGTATTCACAACTCACACAAACTCTGGGAATTAACATTGCTCAAAAGCTCACAAGAGCTAGTGACACAAGTTATCTGTTGCATGTGTAAGAAGGATTCTTCCCAAATATTGCAAGTCTGGCTGACAGGGATTCCCTCCTTCTCCCTCCCTAATCCTAACTAAAATTAATTGCCTTTTTCTCTCAAACAAAGCACTTTGCAACCGTTAGGCACAAATAACAGGCATTATTGTAGCATCTATTAAATCTAGATAGACTATAATGCAAGGATGTCTTATGGACTGAGTCAGAAATCAGACCAATTTTTTTTTTTCTCTTCCTACTGAATATTGGGGGCCTTGTTTTGTTTCTTAATATATAGCCTTTAAGGGTAATTTGGTAGATTATGATTTGCATTGTGCAAATAAGTCTATTTAAGTCCATTATCCTGCATTATAAAGTAATTTCTGACACCTAAACAGCACTCAATTTAATTACAATATACTGAAACAGTACAGCTGACTCCCAAAGGAACCTGTTTGGATCAGAAGATGATAATATATGCTAGCTACTGATCATCTTTCACCATCAGACCTGCAATCAACTGTTCTAAATAACAGTATCAGAACATCTGCATCATCATATTGTTTTGTGGCAAAAATCCCTCCAAAACCTAGCAAATGCATGCAACAATGTGTGCATATGCCAGAGTTGAAAGCAGACATATTTAAAACCCAGTAGCTTTACTGTAATGACCAAAAGAAAAAAAAAAAAAAAAGGCTTTGATTTTGATTTAGCATCAATTTCTGCAGCAGAATGCCCATTGGGTAATTCTTCAAGGCATCTATTCTATATCTAGAATGGCAAGATAGCAGAGACTCTTACAGCCTCCAAAAAGAAAAACACTTGTGACAAAATTATTCAAGAGTTCCTGGTGATTTCACTGAATTTCACTGAATTTTTTAGAGTTGGACGGGACCACAGAGATCATCTAGTCCAACTTCCCTGCTGAAGCAGGATAGCCCAGAGCATGTTAGAGCGTGTCACTCAGGAGATTAAGTAATAGACATTCTTTCAAGAGTGTCTTGGAACCAATGCCTCAGACAAAATCGTGCCACCATCTTTGACATATTTGTCAGGATGAAATCAAGGCAGCCTGATTTTCTGTATTCCTTCCAAGTTATTCAGCAGCATCCACAAAGCTCCTTCTGAAAGAACATAGAAGTTAACTAAGGAAAGAGTGTCTCATTTCTCCTGTGGCTCTACAGAAGGATGCTGGTTGATACCTGAAATGGTCATATTTTGGGAGCTTTTACAGACTCTCAAGAGAAGTCTTGAGCAGAAGCAGAAGCTTTAAGGAAACATAAACTCAAGAATTCTGTTTCTGCCAGTCTCAGAAGATGAAATACCATTGGCTTTACTTCCTCAAAATGAAAGAAATTAGAAATTACTACTCTATCAATTGACACATCAGAGGAAGGAGCCTGGCTGGTCAGCTGTCCTGAGAAGCAACCATGCAAATCCAAGCCTTTGTTCCACAAGACATGGTTCTGCCTACACAGAACCTACACAGAAGAGGGCAAAGAAAGACTGCAACATGGGCTCTCCCTCAGATGGCAGAGAACTTGCTATCCACGCTCTGAAGGCTCTGCTTTCCTACCAAGCTCTCAACGAAAGTCTCATGCACAGATCCAACTCCTGCACAGCAGCCTTCCTTATTAAATATAGAAACCTCAAATACAAATTTGCTTTTACAACCACAGAGGACAATGTAGAGAAAGATGTAAGGAAATTAACAAAAAGAAGAGCATTCTTCAAAATACTTTTAAAATGTAACAAGAGAGACAACAAGTTCCCAGAGAGGCCACCGTCTCGCTTCTCCCCCCTTTCCAAGGGGAAAAGGAAGTGCCCACATTGACTATTAAGAATTGAGAAAAATAAAAATACACACTCATTATGGCACAGATCCCATTTCAAAATTGCAGAGGACCCTGCCTTTGTTTCTGAAGACGCAAGGCAGTCAAATGGTGATCTCAGGGTAAAATAATCAAATATTGACCGTAATAAAGGATTTTAAATTACTTCCAAGATCTGACATGAATGAGACCAACAGAAGCCCTCTTTCTTTCAGAAGCCTGCAGTGAAAAGATGCTGCAGTGCTGTGGAAGGATGAACTCAACAGATGTGGACTACTTCAATTCCAGAAACTGAGTTTTATCACTACCCTCCCTCTGCCAGCAGAGCAATGAAAACTAAAACCACCAAGTCCAAAGACACAGTGAACTCTGTTTCAAACCAGTTTCTGAGAAGAAAACTGACGACTTTCAAAGGTATTCAATGACAGTGCCATCTGACCTCACTGGACAGCTAATCATACCCTTTTTTTTTTACTGACATAACTGAGGCTGCTTTAATGAGCATCTTTAGTGTTAGTAACTCTCCATGCCCTTATGGTCTACACATCTTTATGGTTCACTCAGCATTTCTTGGTGTCTACTTTCAAAACTGATTCCTTCTCGAAAAGAACAACGTTATCATATCCCTGTTTTTTTAAAGATCATTTTTGTACATCAGAGTGCTTATAGCTTAAAAGTCAAAAATAATGTACCTTGCACACAGTTCCAAGCCAAAAGAAACAGTAAAACTATCCACTTCTTTTAAACTTGTTAGCAAACTTTCTCCTAACCAGAATACAAGTGCGTGCAAAGGTAGCAGATATAATTCTGCAATCAACAATTACATGGTGAAATGGACTGGAAAAACAAAATTAAAACAATAAATGTTAATTTGTATTTGCTAACCACGAATGAAGTGGCTGGCTGGTACTCTGCAAGGCACAAAATCCTTTTAAAAAAAATATTTTCTTAAAAATTCAAGGAATAATTCAGGGAATTCACATATAGGAAAGTCTATGGAGATGGCATTCATCTGGATTATAAAATAGCTACAATGAAAATCCAAGGCTGTGTACACATGCTTGCTGCTTTAAGCTTTAAAGGGCCGCTATAATATATTTGGAAAGCAGAATTTAGAAATCAAATTATGGCTGTATTTTCATACGATCCAAGTGCACACATTTTCCAAACTGTAATCTTGTGGCAGGAAGACTATTTGAGTCATGTGTGTTTGCATGACTCACAGAACACATATTAAGAAGAGATCTGAAAGAAGGAAGGGGAAAAGCCCTGTATCAGTAAACCAGGAGATTACTCCTTTAGCAGGATGTGGTTTCAACACAGGAGCAGAAGAAAACAGAAAAAAATAGCTCGAAGAATCAGAGAGGAAGGGGAGACTACAAGAATCTAGACCGGAGATGCACAGGAGGGCTCCCAAGGCTCAGAAAAGTGGTTTATAAGCACATAAAGAAAATTCCATTAAAGCATTAGAACTGAAAAGGTACAAAGCTAAATTTTAGAGATGATTTCTAAACAATTTAAAGAAGACAGAATAATGCATTAATCCCCAAAAGAGAAAAAACGTATCAGGAAACTGGAAAGGGCAATGGACTTTGAAAGGTAAAATATAATCCTGCTTCTTGAATCATCATTTCAAACCTTGCTGGAAGAGCAGTTCAGAATATACAAATCCCAGTTCCTCAAATCTCAATTCATTACAGCAACTCTCTTTTTTTTTTTTTCACCAAGAACGACACATGCCTGATCCTACACCAGGTCTGCACAAACTTGCCGCATGTTTGAAGGATTACCAAAATACATTTTTCTTCCTTATTCCTCAGCCTTTCCACCAAGACATGATCAAGACAGATTCCTTTCACTCTTCTATTTCTACACTTCTTTTGGCCCTTGTCAGCTTGGTACTGTCAAGATGCAAGAAGGCCACAGAGCTTGTTATAGACCACTTGTAAAAGGATGTCCACAATGAATGGGAACCAGAGGAGTGCTACTCTTTAAAATTGTCTCTACTGCTTGATGGTATTTCCTCTCAAACTTCAGGAAGTTTTGACTTACACTTTGTACCCCTTTACAAGCACGGTTCTGTTGCAGGCACTCTTCCAGAACACCTACCCACATTAATACTGAAAGAACTAGCTGGATAATTTAAATTAATTCAGATGTGTGGATCCTACCAGGTAGCTATTCTTCATGAAAGTTTCACAAGACTGCCAGATCCCAAGAGCAAGGAATTGAAATTGGGTTTATTTTTAAGCAGCAGAAATAAATGCACAACTCATTATGCAATATCACAGAACAGCTCAAGTAAGGCTGTAGCTTCATGCCTTAGGAATTTGGGCAGGAGATTTTTAGAAGTTGGATCAGTTCAATGTCTCTTTTGACACTACAGCCCTAAACCAGCTGCAAGAACATTACTACCAGGTGGCGTGCTGCAGCACAGGGACAAAAGCAAGAGGTCAGTGAATCTCCAGTTGAAGTGGCTCCTCTTAAATCCGAAAGTTTCCAGCAATTTGTCTTAAGTTCTTCGCAATTAGTGCTCACAAGGAGGCTATTTCTCCATACCCCGCCTATAACTGGCAGTAAAGAAGGAATTACTAATATTAAAAAAAAATAGAAAAATAAAATTAAAAAAAACAAAACCAACCACCCATCAGTGCAGAGAAATAAATTCAGCTTTAGTAGGTGGAAGCAGAGGTCCATGAGCTACCGTGGGAAGGAGATACAGACCCTCCAGTCCTGAACCTGACAATTCTGCTCCTCTACCGACACGCAAAGTTCATTCTGCAGGTTACGGATCAAGTAACAGTTCCAGACCAGGTTTAATGAATAATTAACTGTAGGTGGCCAGAAGCTCAACGTGCTGAAATTTCCCCCCTGAAACATAACACAAAAGCCAGCGCCACGGACTGCTGTGTTCTCCCAAGCCATGCACAGGTGTGAAGTACCTTGGACTGGCTATCAGAAACATGTAATGGTCCCAGCAGGAACAAAGAATCATCACACAGGCTGAAGGGAACTCAGGAGATCAGCTAGTCGAAGCCCTTCAGCCCCAAAGCGTGAGCAGTTAGATCAGGTTGTCAGGGGGTTTGTCCGACAGGGCTCTTCCCTGTCTCCAATAACAGGTCCAATGAGTGACCTGACCATCAGACATAATGTCTGACCATCCTTATGGTGAAGAGGTTTTTTCTTGTATCTACTTGGGTCCATTACTTGTTCCTGTTGCCTCTCATCCTATCACTTTGCACCTCTCCAAAGAGCTTGGCTCCATCCATCTTCTCTACACTCTCCAATTGGGTAGCTGTAGACGGCTCATGACAGAAAGGATGATATAAAATTAGTCGTATTTAACTAGGAACTGCCTACAGCTCACCAGCAGGGAAATACTGGAGACAGGATGCTTTACTCCTGCCTTTCAAGAGTCTTAGTAACTTGGAGACATAGGATCCACAGCACTACTCCCTCCTCCAGAAAAGATGTCCATATCCTCACCTCCAGAAGATTGGCAAGTAGAACTCCTTTGTGTAAGACACAGCTAGGCAAGACGGAAGAGGTGAGCTTTGATTTTATTCAAGTCTTTTGGGTGGAAGCCTCACTCTGTGAGTGAAAGACATGAATTCAAATCCTCCTTCTGCTTGCTCAAGCTCAGGTCTGCACCGTATTCCCTCAGTGGGTGGGGAAAGCTACCACTTGGCGGCGGCTTAGTCCAGATGGAAGTCATCTCCATTACTCTTGTCCTGCCCAAGGACTGAGCCGTAAAGAAGCTCAGGAGAGACCCAAGATCAACAGCAGCGAGGTGGAAGCGGCTCCTGCACCAGTCCTGCTCTTCCTCTGGTGACTCTCACGTACAAGAGGCAGAAGGAACAGATGTACATGGCAAAATGCAACGTCCTGGAGAGTCGGCTGAGCTCCTGGAGAGCTGCACCAGTGACTATAGATAGCATGGTATAGCACGGCAGGGGCTTCACAGATGAACTGCGTGACTGTGGAGTTAGCATGGTGGGATATTGAATGAAATCAGCCTTGCCAAGCTGGCCAACATGGCTAGGCAGTGCTGGTGTACAAGTACAAACCCAAGCGCTGCTGTGCCTGATGGGTTTCCTGATTTACTCTCAACCTGCCTCAGCATCCCTGGCTCTCTGCTCCGTTTCACACCACACAGAAAGTAAGGCTGCCCTTGAGAAGAGACCAACATTTCTAAATACCGGTTGGGCATCCTCCGAGACTTATCTACCACAGCAGACTCAGCTACAGAAATGCCCCCGTTCTGAAAAGCCACAGGTGTGAACTCAGCACGGGTCTGCTTAACCCTGTCGATACCACAACACATCTCAGCATGCACAGATACAGCTCGGCATGCTTGGGAAATTTTAAAGCTGTAACAGTGATGCACCTGGAATGAGAATTTTGGATTCGGAAGCCAGCTACTGCTTCAAGCACACAAGCTGTCCTGTGACTTAGCTTTAGTCCCTGACCTGGTAGCAAGAGATGAGACTTCAGCTGATTTTTTGTTAAGAGTTATCCTTGATGTACACACTTGGAAGAAAAAAGTATGCTAAAAACCTAGAAAACTGGTACAGGTCCTTAAAAGGACTAGACTTCATATCACCTTCCACTCTGAGATGTATCAACTTCTCTATTCAGACATTTCAAATTGTCACATCACACATATTTAGGATTTATTTTACCCAAAACTGGTATTCAAGTCTTTTTTTTTTTTAATTGCATATAGACAGATCATATTGATTTGCAAGCTATGATGATCATCACTCAAAAAAAATTTGTGTGGAGTCCAAAATCTTCAAATCAAGGTATGATCAGTGCTAAACACCCTGAGCGTACCAAGGAAGTTCCATTCCTGAGAAACTGATTAGTTTGTTTATCTCCAGCTAAGGGTCCAAGTTGAAAAACACTAAATCTTCACAGGAAAAGTGTTTGGGAATACGCTGAAAAATATATATATTCTAACAGCTATTTCTGCAGCATGACCTGCATCCCATGGTGACTTTCCATGCACATGGAGCAAGATGCCATTCACAGCCCCACAGGCTGAAAATAGAGCAATAATGTCATGCAGACTTTGGAATTTATTACTACCATAAAAGAAGAAGAAACTTTAATACTTTGAAAAGCAAGTCATTACCCCTCCTCTCCCAAACTCTACGATATGTATCTGAAGAACCTAGTGACCTGCCGTCCTCTTAGGGAAAAAGCTTTTCACTCCTATCCGAATCCTGGAAGAAGATAAAGTCATTATGTAGGATGACTGGAATAATGATGGAAGGTTAACACTCCAACTTAAGTACTTCCAGACACATTTTCCCTGTTTGGCAGAAAACTTGTTTTGTAAGACCCAGAATTGTCCTAATATAACAGCATAGCAACTGCAACTTAAAACAGAACGAGTCGGTTAATGGACTGCTAGGAGACTTTTGCTGTATAATGGCATTTAGATGCATGTATTTAAAAAACAGGTGGATAATCCAAATGTTCAGTTACTAGGACACTAACAGTTATGTCCATGGCAATTTTGTTTCTGTTCTTTAAACAAATCATCACTTGCAAGCACTAATGTTAAAACCAGAAAGCCAGTCTAGTACACAGTGGCTATAAATGCCAAATCAATTTTCAGCAGATAATAAAGTCCATGTTTTACAATCAGCAATGCACTGTTTTACTACCCAAAATGTAAGCTAATAATATATAGCTCTGCTAAATGGAAAATGCAGATATGCAGTTAAGAAACGGGCTGGCTGTGAGATGATGGATCATTTCTGCTGGGACCTTCTTAAAGCTATGTGCAAATGTTTTGAAAATATCACATGATGTGGCCATGTGTTAAAAATTACAGCCAGTTAAGTTCTCTGCTAAGAAAAATATGTGGGCAATTTATGAAATGCACTCCAGGATGGAGATATCTTAAGTAAAACCAGATTTTGAAAACAAACCCTTTTTTTTTTTTTGAAACATGAACTTTAAAAAAAAAAAAAAAAGTTGCAGCCACATCTGGAGAGCAGAAGTAGAGAAAGGGTGGTCTGACCTAACACCAGGCCATCTTCTGAAAGAGCAGCATTATTTCTGGGCTACAATGACTGTGATCACTGATTGTCCTTTTAAGGAAACCATGCTGAATACTGCCATGGGCAATAATAAAGCATTTGTAGGCCAACATCTGTTCTTTGAAAGTACTATAAAATGACTGATAGATTTGTAATGTTTCATAAATAAAAGTCTGGGATAAACAGTTCTTCAAACCAAACCAAAACACATTCGCAGCCATCAGACAACCCAGCGTAGGTCCGGGATTAGATCTGAGCACTCTCTTCCCCCAGCATCAATTATTTAGGGAGAAGCCCGTCCGAGAGTTCAGGCCGGAGAAGGACGAAACGGTTAACTCGGTCACCGCGTGTTAAGGGGGCTGCTTTCCCAGAAACTCCCCTCCAGTGCCCGAGCAGAGACCTGAATTGCCTTCCCAGCCTTTCATTAGCCCTGCTCTGCCCGGGCAGGGAAGGGAGGAGGCGAGCGGCCAGTCACAACCGGAACAGGATGAGCAGTTCGTCTTTGAAGGGCAAATTTATTTTGTGTACAAGTGTTATCGCTACACAGAAACCAGAACCCCTCTTTATGACTTCCCGTCCTTTCCCCGAAAGAAGGAGGACTTCAGATGTCAGAGTTACCAAAGGGATGGCTTCTGAAACCAAGGCTTCACACGGACACAAAAGGCACCGACATAATATCAGATTACATAAAAATACACATCCTTTTAATCTCCTGTACATAATGTGCTTACTTTTCAAATACAAAATCTGCCCCAGATGGTTAATAATGCCCATTTGAAAAAAACCCAACACCACAATATTAAAGGGCTAAAATATGCTGTGAACAGATTGAGAGGCAGTTCATCCTAGAGGAGAGTAAAAAAGTGCAGATGGGTGTCAAAAATAGCCAAGTGTCAGATCTGTTCAAGTATCTCCATTCTGGCACATGCTCCCAGTCACAGCTGTTAGTGTATTCTCTGTATCCAAGTGCAAGGTTTTCTAACACTCCGAGCTGACATTAAAACACACTTCTTGCTTGCTACTGCTTCAAGGGAATGCTGGAAATTAAAGATTTTATTTAATGGTAAAGCTTAACGAGTATTGATAAGGGTATACGTACTCCAATGCAGCGCATGTCATTTTGATTAAAGATGCATGAAATTTTAACCAGCAGGTAGATTAAGTCATTTAAATGCCAAAGGCTGAATAGGTTTTCAAAAACCTCCACTCTGGGCATTCCGGCACCGTTTGCCACCGGCCCCAAATAATGCACACAAGGATCAAAACTGATCAGATTGTGTCTTTTCAGTAGATTTAAAGATTTTAATAAAACAGAGCAATAGTAAAGCGCAGGAGAAGGCAGGTTCCGCACATGTACAAGGGAAACGTCAGTGCCTTCACATTATGCAGAACGCACAGGTTTCCAAATTAATGAATTACCATGATGTCTCTAATGAAGACCACGTTCCCAGGAATGTAGTGCATGCAAATCAAATTTGACGTTGAAAGGGTTAAATTGACCTTTCATAGTCCTCAGTTGTTATCTATGCAAATTAATTTGCCCATATTTCAACCATATAAATCCTCTTAGCCCCACGCTCTGAGCAAACAGAGCCCACTTTCCAGTTCCAACCGGAGGATCAGCAAACATACCAGCGGTAGGGTATGCCCGGGTACAGAAATCCTAAAAGGAAAACATTCTTCCAACAACTGGCAATACCTACACGCGACTGTGGTTGCAGCAAACTGGCAGATACTGTTTCAAAACACCATCTGGGAGGTGTACAGACTCTCTGTGATCAAGCCTAGCCTCTTCTGCCTGTCCTACCCAAATAATCCACAGGAACCAGCCAGCTGTAGGATCTCTAGCCCTGTCTTTTTTTATCCAGAGACACAGGCTGCTATAATCAGGCACATGGCTCTCTTCAGTCCTTACCAAAGAAGGGGGGGGGGGGGGGGGGGACACGACACAAACCCAAACAAAACACACCAAATTCAATCCACTCGCTCGTGGTCAAGCATCTCACAAAACCCCTCAGACAAATCACCCTGCAGAGAAGCACCGTTTTGGTTGGCAATAACACTTATCAATTAGACAAGCAATCACAAGATCCAAGGATAATATTTTCCCGAGGAAACCGACCTATTAAAATTTCCAGCCCCACAGCAATTCCTCTAATTCAGCAGATTATTATTGTTTTATTTCGAATCGACATCTTTCAGTGATCTGCCTGGTGACAGTTAAGGACCACGATTTAGGTAGGGCAAGGCTGGAATAATTTGTTTTATAAATCTCCTTCACTTCTCTAACATAAACAGCTTTTCCACAGAGAGAATTTCAGCTGGTGGGTGAACACTGTCGATGATCTCCACCGATCAAATGTTTGCAGATCCAAGGTACAGCTGACAGTCATCAAAGCCAGCCTGAAGCTGTATTTATTTCTCTTTGCTAAAAATGATCCCCCCCCACACCCCGTGCACAGACCCCGCGCCCACAAACCCGGTGACTTTCTGCTATTTCTACCCCTTTTTTCATTGAAACATCCAGTCCTGCTGGAAGTATCATCTCTGGCAGTTCCCTGGCACAAATTCCCCTCCCCCAAACATGTACACAACAGAATTAGCATCCACGATCGCTCCGTATCAGCTTGCAAATCACCCTCTATATTAAAAGAGAAGAAAGAGAGAAGGGGGGGGGGGAAGGGAAAAAAAAATACTATCAAAAAACAATTAGCGTTTCCTCATTTAAACCGGAAAGAACTGCAATAATTCCAACTCACCAGGCATCCTTGGGTAAAATATACCCCACTGTAAATGGCTCTCTCCTAAAAGCAAGCTTATTTAGGGCTCAGTGCCTCTCGTGTTGTGGAATGAAGAGGGAGAAGCGAGGAGGGCCATCAGAAGTGGCTGTGGCAGCGTAGCTGGAGGCAGGATGCTGGGCGCGTGCGTTTGCCAGGCAAAGACAGATGGAGAGCTGACACTCTGTATTGCACTTGGAGCAGAAATGTGAATGATGACAGGAGCACATGTGGCCTTGAACCCAGCCCTGTCTCTTCAGGCAGAACAATGACAGGGATGTGTGTGCAAATTATCACAACCCCGGCTCCCCTCAGCTGACTCCTTTTACTCTACCTTTCACACCAAGTTCCAGATGACCAAAGAACAGAAAGTAAAATGAGAGTGATAAGGCAAACGCTGAATTATTCATTTTTATTTTTTTTTTCTTTAAAAGTTAACCCTTTCTTCTGCTGACAGCAATTAAAGAAAGAAGCATCGCTTCGAATCGGCTCTTCTTCAATTCATTCTTTATTTTAACAGTCATAATTTTGCACTCCATAGGACGACGTTTGTTTATTTAGCTGGAAACCCAAACCGTGCAGGAGGATATTCGGGAGGGTCCCCCCTCCTCTTCCTCCCCTCCCCACACTTTTGTCATTATTATGCTGGTTTACTATAGCGAGCAGAGTATCAAAATCACTCCCTTTCTCGGATTCTCAGTAGTATGTGTAAAATAGAACACACTTAGAAAGCAGACCACTTTTATTTTACTATAGTGCTTTTAACCCCCTGGGATTCCTGCATTGATATGTTCCAAACATTTGCAGCTTACTCTCCTTTACCTTGCATGGTGATCCATGGGGGATGAAAACAAAATCTTCCCTGTAAAGCCTTTTCAAAAGCTAAACAATCATGTCCTCCCAATTTCTGATTTTGCACACCCCTTAAATGTTTATCCTTCACATGAATAACGTATGCCTGGCTAGGTTCAATGCACTCTTCCCTATTAAGCTTTAATGGACACCATGATACATAAAACTGCAAGTCTTTGTTATAGTGCTTTATCTAAAGCTGGCTATTTTCTTCTCAGCAGTCCCTCTTTAGTCCTTTGTAAAACATCTTTGCCTCTTAGGAGAAACATACGCCTGACTCGCATGCCTTCTGTAGCACGTACAGCCTTGCACAAAATTCCAGGCACAAGCAAAAAAATATCTTCTTTTTAAAACTCTCCTCCCATTTAGCACTCGCAAAAGCTTCTCCTTTTAGTAAGGAGTATTTCTCCAGCGAGTAGCACACAGGTCCTGGGTTTGGCTTTGCCTTTGCCATATACATTTAAACCCTTACATTTACAGAAAGGCAACGATTCCAAGTCAGATCTTCAGGCCCCACATTCTTCTCAGTACAAGACCCGTCCTTCTGTACTTATTAATGCATCCTCCCCCCCCCCGATTTTGCCTTATGCCATCTTCTGCCTCTGCTCCACAGCAACAGCCCTGCTTTCAGGCCTTCCTCTTCCTTCCTCTAGCTGCCACAGAGCCCGATAAAGATCTATTTAGGAAAAGGACACACATGCGAAATTAAGCAAAAAAAAAAAATAACAACCCTTCCAATATCCGGACTGAACTCATGAATATTTCTCACTTAAAGCAAATGCGTCACTTAATGCACTGCTATTTCCACAGTGATATCTCAAGGCTATTTAAGTGCCACCCTTAAGCTTCACTTAAATAGGAGAAGAGGCTCCAAAGACTGGAATTGGCAAATATGAAGACGATCAAAGCAGCAAAGGGAACGGGTCCCCTCGCCCCAGTAAACAGGCCAGCACCAGCAATGCAACGTGCCTGCTACTTGAGGCAGGTCTTTTCTTCATCTTCTTCACTCACCTACTGTAATGAAGTTCTCTGAAATGGATTTTTGGAGCGTCGGAGAGCCCAAGAGAAACACCGAAACATGAACATGTTTTCATGACAGACCCTTCTCACGAAGGGGGAGGAGAGGGTGAAGCAAAAGGGGAAAGGGAGAGAGCAACGAGCAGAGTCTGCACCAACCAGACCTTTTAAAGAATTTACCGTTCTTTTTGTTTCATTATTTGACACACTATTTAAAACCAGTCACTTAGTATTGCATTCGCTGTGTTGTTTTTCTTCTTTTAATGCTGTACTCTACATGAAAGGAAAAACATTTTCACAGTTGGAAATGCAACCTTTCATCAACATAGATGCAGCCTGAATCAGCTCCAGAGTAGAAAGTAACGTGTCAAAGGTGTGACGCATTTTAATAAAAACGAACAATATTCACTCTTAAAAGTAGGTCTTAATATCAGTACATTGTAAATCCACAGACTATGGCTCACAAAATTGAACTTCCATATGCTGTGTGATTATGCATCTTTTTTTCTTTTTTTTTCTGTGTGTAAAAAGCCTTTTTAAGCTGTTATCTGACTACAGTAATTGCCATTTAAATTGATCCACGTCAACAAAACCTGGATCCCTGGAGATTCTCACCTAGAAGTCTGCTCGTGGAAGGGGCTAACAGAATGCCTGTGCATCTGAGACTACTTCAGCATTTTCTCAAGCAGCCAGCTGCATGAATAGTTTTCCCCTCTCATTATTTAATACACTGAGGCAGGCTGCAACCCATTTGGCAGTCCTCCCTGAATAAATAATCTGTGGGTATTTATTCGCCTTCCCCCTCCCCACCCCTGGATTTAATGGAGTCCCTTCAAGCTTGCCCTCACAGGTTTTGCACCAGGTCTGAAATTTTAGGAGGCCAGGCAAAGGTGGACAGCCCACTCTGGCCTTAAGACAGGAACAATTCTGCTGTACCCTAAGAGTCTGTATCATGTAACACCAACATGAAAGGGTTATAAAGAGAGTGAAAAATCCAGAAGATAATCTTTGGCCACTTTCTGTACGTTACGGTGCACTCTAGGCTATACCTTCAGCTCCTCCTTTCACAATCATTCAGAACACTTTAGAAAATAATTGTAAATAATCCTCTACAACCCCTTGTTTTGAAAATGAGCAATGGTGGCCAAACAGCCTCCATATTCATATATTTTAAGGGGGAAAAAAAGACGACTTTAATGTAGTGGATGACAGAGTGTCGCCAAGACATGGATCTGATGGGAAAGAGAAATTCCAAACGTCACCATTTAAAAGCTTAGAGACTGCCTTCTGCACAAACCCAGCTTAATAACAGGGCCTGGAAGTCCACCGAAACGCATCTGTAGTTAATGAAAGCTCTCTATTAACAGTGAAGGAAGAATTTAACTCAAAGCTTTTCTGTAGGACTTCTCAACTTCCCGCTCTACTTAGAGCAGACTGTTGTGATACATTGTGACTTCACACAGTGGGTATTAAGTGAGTTAATTCAAAGGAGCTGAAACCTCATTGATCCTAATTGAAAGCAATACACCCAACCAAATAGTTTTCTACCCCATCTGCTCTGGCCTGCCACCAGCTATTCAATACAAGAGAATTAATAGTTTCAGATATTCTAACCGACCCAATAAAAGCACTCATTTAAGCAGGACTGCATTAACAAAGTGAAAAACCAAGGGCAAAATGGGTTCAAATGGAGCATTTTACTCCTAGTTGGCTTTAACAAAGCTGAATAATGCTTATTCTGACTTTTTATGTGCAAGACTTGATAAACTGAATGAGAAGGCACTCAATGATCAGTCAACGAGCATTGATGAATGGTCATTAGGACCCCCCCAATCTCAGGGAAGGCCATTCCACAAAGTGGCACACCAGCTTGAAAGGGCGGACTCACTAATGTCCAGATTTCCCCGCTTGCTTGTTCCACTTTCACTTTCAGACCACTGGCCACCAAATGAGGCTGACATATTGGAAAATAATCTTTTATGGGCGAACGGTAAATAAAAATGGAGGCATTAGCTGGGCTTTCAAATTCAAATCTGCTAGTTTTGTCAGCCCCCAAACGTTTTGATTTTCCACCCAGCTGGAAGCTATTAGTGTTTTCTTAAGGCATCCCACTGACAGGGCAAACCCACCTAATGTGTGAGCTGTAGAGCTGATGGGGGGGGACGGGGGACGACCACTTCTGGGATGCTTTCTGAACTTTATTCAGTTGACTGTCCAATCAAAGTACAGTAGTGAAGGCAACACGCCTTCAGGAGAAGGGCAAGAATTTCTTCTTGCCCAGTAATTCCCATTGCCTGGTGCAACAGGAGTCCATCATCTAGGGACTGCAATGGGTACCCTCAGCACAGCTTTTTCCATGACATTGCACCTAGCCTCTGGTGCTTGTCCTGCACCCCTACAAAAGAGTTCAAGCTCTTCAAGAAAAGCACTTCTTTATAAACCTCTAATTCCTTGCTCGGAAACAGAATTAAAATATTCCAATAAGACGTGTTCTTATCTGTTAGCAGTAGCCCTTAATGCATGCAACACAAAACACTTGCCAGATAACACTAAACATTTCCCTGAGCATTTCCTTATTGGCAAGGCTTTGTGGACTTCTGGAAAAAAAAAAAAAAAAAAAAGACAAATGAGACCCTTAAAGCATACATAGCTCTGTGAAACATGGACTAATTGAGATTACCTACACAAATACTCAATAGTTGAAACCTAGAGTCACTAAGCTGGGAAGAAACTATTCTTGGCTGTCCAAGAGGAACTGTTATGTTATCTCTAGTACTGTATTAAATTCATTGGAGGTGAGAAAGCATTCATCTCTTTTTTCAGTTAGGAAAATGTAAAAGTCACCCTATTTCAGTGGGATAATCAGAAATTGGTCCTCAGAAGAGGATCTCAATTCATCTGTTAAGAAAAATGCAACCTTGGCAATGGGTCAGACTTGGCAACCTAGACCACCTATTGCTTTTTGATCAAAAAAGATTAAAAAAAAAATCATTCTTGTCAAGCATTGGTAGAAATCCCAGTGGCATTTCCACCTATCACAAAAGAAGAATAGTTCCACCAAAAATTGACTCAGAATGGGAGGGCCAACATGGGCTGCAGGTTTTAAAGAACACATGCTCTATTTTAAAGTAAAATGTGCGTTTTAGTAAAAACAACAGTCTAACTCACATGTGTACCTAGCTTGGTGTCTATTTCTTTCACTTGATGGGGGCTAAACCAAGTTTTGCTCTGCATTTTTTATTAAATACAGTGTTTTCTATAGCGTGGGTAAAATAAATTAGAATTGACTGTTAATTTCAATCATCATTCAGATTCAAGGGAAATTACCACACCATCTGAGCATGGACATCACTGAAGCACTTTAGAAAATTTGATATTGATTTGATATTATTTCTGAAAGGACACAAGAAAATACCAAAGATGCCATTTCACTGTCTGGAGAAAAAACTCATTCAGCGTGACCCAGAGAAGCCTGGACAAGAATATCTGGTCCTGCTGATCTCGGGTCATATTTTAAGATCCATAAAGAAAAGGGAAGAGGAGAAAAAAAAAAAAAAAGGTTTCAAGCTATCAGTTGCTTTTCGACTCAAAGCTCAGGGTGTTTGTAGGGAAACTCCTCCTGCTGTAGTGTATTAACCCTAGTTTTGACCTCTAATCGATGCCTTTTCAATGCATAGGATTTTCATAATAAAGATAACGGGAGAGCGTATTTGTGTGAAAGCGTATCCACCGCTAGCCATAAATTGGAGCCTTGCATCTTTCTTCGTAACACGTCAATATTTGTGACACTAACTAAACATATTTTATTCATTTGACAAGGACTGTTACATTATATTGAAAACTTTTGTTTCGATGTCACCACCTCCCCGTTTTGACTGATGGCGAGTCGGTTTTGTTAAAACGCGCGGGGTGATAGCGTATGCTCCGCTGAACTTTCCCTCCTCTCAGCACCAGAGACAAAAAACCTGCAGCTCTGCTCTGTGCTGGCAGCCATCTGGACAGCTTGCTCTCAATGCCTGCCCCACACCACACTGCAGGCAAAATTTCAGGGCTCTAGAGCTCTGTGGAGCTATTCATGACATACCAATTTCACATTTTCTGCTTGTAGGCTCGCAACAATAAATGCTAATGAGGACGATGAATGACATTTTTAAAGACAATAAAAAGGTCTCCAAATCCCTTGCATATGGAGACACTATTTTCTAAACTTCACCTTCTGTTAGGGAGCCATTACACTCTAAAGGAAAAAAATTACCTAAGGAGAACAATGAGATGATCAAAGCATAACCGAGTCCTTACGAATTCCAAAGAAAACAATGTTTGCAAAGCTAGTTTAATGACAGACAGATTTTATGCCGATGTGCAGTGGCAACACTTCCACACAGGAACTCTCTTTTTCAATAGCACTGCTACTTCTCATCGGGGGGGAGGCTCAGAAATTGGGAGGAGGGGTAGGGGGACATAGCAAATCCTTCCTTTCGCTGATCACGTATAACCCCACAAGCCAAAGATTTGGATTTTTTAATTACGAATCTCTAGATGAGTCCAAGAGTAAACTGTTATGATTAATTGATTTGGAATGCCACTCTTTCATAGAGATTACTGTACTGACCAAGCGTGTCCAAGTGAAATATCCAATTTTAATGTTTTCTTTCCCCAAATCTGCCTTTTGCAATGATATTGCGACTCTCAATAAAATAATTTTAAAAAATGAAAAAAAAAAAGAAAGAAGTTACCTTTAGCCTTGGTACGGTGCTCTATATCTAATTAAAGACAGCTTCCCCTTATTAGCAAGGATTAAAAACACTTTCAGGAAAATCCACCAGGTGGAGCAAATACACAGCAATACATACAAAACATTTATTTATTCTCATTCTGCCATTTTCAACAGGGAAAAATGCTTTATATGGAAATATTTTTACCTCTTGACCTCCCTTCTTCACTCTTTTGTCATATATTGATCAATTTGTACCTATTTACTACACTTATAATGGTACAAAAGCTTTGTTCAAAGGGGCCTTGATACAAAGCTGTTGTTGCTGATGAGTTCAATACAAATTTGCAAACCACAATAGTCATCAGATATATAAGGAAAATTAAAGAATTGTATTATTCAATATGTATGTGCGTGTATATATGTATATATTCAACAGTATAAGGATAATGTGCTCGTAAAGCAAACTGACAAATGTATGTATTCAACAGTATAAGGGTAATGTTGTGTTTGTAAAACAACCCAACAAGCATTCAAAAAATAAAGCTTCCTCTTACATCAGGTAGCAAAAATCTTTATGCCCCTCCTGCAGGCCTTGTTATGTGTTTATATACTTGGTAGTAGTGCCAGTAACACCACAGCCAGAACCACCACACTGGTGGTTCCCATTAATGCCTTTATTTTAGTATTACATCCATCAACTACTGAGTCATTTCACGAGTGCAATGAACGAGGACTGTAAATAAATATTTGAGCACATCTAAGGCAGCTAAGCATTATTTCCCCATTTAAATTATTTGCTTTCCAGAGCCAGGTGAGAAAGCCACTTCCTCATCAAATATTTTAACTTTCCCCTGATGAATGAGAAGGTCTAATGGCATAAAGGCAGGGGGGCACCTTTTTACATGACAAGAACCAAATCTTAACAGAAAAGTGGTTATGGATGAGTCTTCTCACCGTTATAATAGGACAACCCACTGGCAGCCCCTGTAATTGCTAAAATGGTAAAGCAATATTACCAACTGAACTGCTCGAATGCAGCTCAGCGTCTGGAAACAGCAGAATCAGAACACAGACTCTTGCAACCCTTGATGATGGAAAAGCATTTTAGTTAAAGAAACCTTTTTCTTTCCAGTTTTTTTTCTTAGTTACACCTCCCAGTGCATATCTCCCTTACTTTTCCGCTCAGTGCCCTCCATCCTCTCTCTGCTACCATGTCTACCCCTATGGTCTTGATTCTGGGGCCACCTCCCCACCCTGCTACTCACCTCCCTTCCCAATCCACTACACAACCCCTGTGTGCTCCTCCTGCCTTGGCCGTTCATCCTTTCCTGCCTCTGGTAGCCCTTCACGCTGGACATAGTTCCAGAATTTGAAACTGTGGGTGCTACCATCAAATGTTACCCGCAATTAACACATCAACGTGGGATCAACAACCAGCAAACCCCACTCGACCACTGAGGGACAAACACTGTCACAGTTAACGTTGACACTCCAAAATTAGAGCCGTAATGGGACCTGCTTCATGTTGTGCAATTGGAGGAGCACACCATGCTCCCTGGAAGGGTGGTGTGTATCCCATTGAGACAAGCTTTGTGCTATCAGTCTGACCTCCCCAGACAGCTTCCATCCCAGCTAAGGAAAATTAACATACAAAATCTTTGCTTCTTCAGGAACAGGGAGGAACCTCGAGGAAACACAGGCTTTTAAAATACCATTGCATTTTATCTAGTTGTGTTGTACTCCACATGGTGCTTCGTTGTAGCCATTCAGAAGAATAGCCGGAGAAGAATGCAGAGGTGATTATGAAGTGGAATTTCATACCAAGAGCAAATTACAGCACTTCACACTAGAAGAACATCTGCCAAGAGCAGCAGTAAGCATTGGGGCACAACGCGTGGTGCCAGTTTTCATACAGCCCATCCCAACTTGGGAACCATTATCCTCAAGAACTTCTGTTAAGCAAGATTGTCACAGCAGAGACTTGCGGAGATGCCCAAGCTAAATATATATTTTTATTTTTTTTTTCAGTTTTAAACATAACGTTGATTTAAAACCATTATCACTGAGGGATTTTTGAGGTGACAACCACGGACTACAGACTATCATTTTCTCCTCGTTTTCAAAGAAGACCTGGACACCCGATGGGTGGGAGGAAAGGCGGTGTGGTTATTGTCACCACCACATGTCTGTGCAGAACTTTCTCTTGTTATGTTCCTGGTTGAGGTGGGCAGTGGTTGGCTAGAGGTCACGGGCAGTTCAGTAGATTATGAACTGCAAAACACCATAAAGGCCTGTATAACACTAAAAGTAGGAACACGACTTAGATGACTTGTAAAAGTTTAACTTTAAACTTCCCTATGTACACACAAAACCAATAGGAACAGGACACTGACCACAATGCATAAGCTGTTGGGGGTTTTTTTCATCCTGTAGCTACAAGCAATGCTTATTTCAACTATGGCTTCTTTACAGTATGACAGGATAAAGCAATTTAAAACTATATCTTTAAGTAGTTAACTTTTACACGAAGATTCCTTTACACCAGAGTAGTCCAAAAAGTACATAATGAAGGAGGGAGCCTGATTATAAAGGTGAAGGATTATGTCTATATTTGTTTATTAGATGACAATTATTGATCTGATACACCATAACAGCTGTTTTGTTTCACCATCCCCTTTAAATGCTTCTCAGTGACACAATAGATGATCATGATTCTTTTGGACCCACTGCACTATCCTGAACTCCCAGATGCACATGCATACTGAAGGCTACCTTCTCTTAATGAAGGGTCCTCTAAAATCCTTACCTGGCAATGTCTGTGTGCAAGAAATAAAGCACGTCCTTAAATCTGCATTACAAAATCCTAATGAATTATTAGCAGGGAAGGGAAAATATAAGTTACCGCTCAAACATTTTTGATGTCACTTACGAAGTACCCAAAATCATTAGCATGTGAAAATGTCCTCCAAGACTACAGGCATAATTTCACAGACTAGACCAAAAAAGACTTCAGCATAAAAGAAAACAAAAGCATCGTTAACTTTCAGCTCTCCCTTCTCCATTCCTACAACCACAAACATCTTTCTTGGATCAGCTTCTGCCCACAACAATAAAATGCAATAGTCACATGCTACATTCGTTTTTTCTGCAAAGCCATATTAATTATGGTCCCTCCCTCTCCTACTTGTACCTTGTGATCTTAAGTTCTGCCAGTATGACCATTAACAGCACTGTGCTATAAGCTAGGGTTTTAAAATTATCAAAATACGAGTCCTATTCTTCACTTACCATCCAACAAGAAGTCATACTCTATTTCTTCACAAACAACAACCCAAAAAACCCAAACAACTTTCAAGACCTTCACCTAAATGAACATTTCAGCATCTTTCACCTATGGCTCTGAGCTTTGCATCCCAACAAACACTTTTCATCTATGGGCCCAAACCTGACCGGGGCACAGAGCCCTGCCTAAGGCACCCAGCACCTTCAGCCTGTCGAGTGGCCTCAAAAACCAGCAGCTACGAGGAGGAAAAACTATAACTGACCCTATCCCCACATTTTAAAATTGAAAGCCAAGCTGGACGCCTAAGAAAATCTCAGGAATAATGAGAATGGGAGCACAGATAGCTGCTACCACTGTTTTAACAGAGCATGCCAGAACAAACACTGGCTTGGTTTTATTCCGCAGCATGCCAAGCATGCTGAAAATGAAGAACTTAAAATGCCAAGAATGACAATTATGTTAAAATTAACATGTTTTTTAAGTTTAGTTGCTGCATAGCACAAACTCCACCTGAAAAGAGTGTGCTCAGAAGATTTTATCTCTGAAAATAAAAGAGGTTGAGCCAGGGAAGAAAGAACAAAGTAAAAGGAAAAATATGCTAATTCAGCCATTAAAGGGTTAACATGTTGTGCTTTGTATTATACCAATGCCAGAATTACAAGGGAAAGACGAGAAAGAGCCAAATTATTTTTTATTATTATTATTCTTTTTTAAAAAAAGAAGAAAAAAAAATCAGGCCTATCTGTCCCAGGGTTGGAAGAACCAGCAGGAACCTCAAATTCCTGACCAAACCCTCTTCCACACAATGCCTCCTGAATGGAAGGAACCCAGGCCCGGCAGAGATAGCCCGCTGTCAGGAACCAGCCCTGACGTTTGCAGCCAGCCGGGGCTGGCCTCGCAGGATGTCAGAGCAGCAAACTGCAGCTGGAGATAGATACTGGGCTTTCACACACTCCCAGCCCTGGATGTTTTGCTCTTCAGGTAATTAAACAAGGAAATGGGGGCTGATGTGTACGAGTCTGACCCCTGCGCCGTGGCTCCGCGGTTCTGCCGATCAACTTCCGCACCAACCGCCCGGAGCATCAACAGAGTCACAGGCTCTAAACCAAATCCTCCTGGAAATCCCTGCTGCTGTCTACTCCTTTCTCTTTTTTTTTTTTCCTATTTAAGAAAGGCTAAAGGACTTGCTTTCTCATAAAAAAAAAAAAATAGAAGGGAAAAAGGAAAGAAACGTGTACTTTTGGGTAGCTGTTCTTCAGCCCTTCCAAATATTAAATATGTGGAGGAGGGGAGGGGACAGACAGAAAAATGGGGCAAGGAATTTCCAGATTAATCACTTACACTGAGGTCATCACTCAAAACGAAGAAGAACCTGAAAAGGATTTCTGATTCACCCACTCAACTGCCAGATAGTCACTTATTTTGAAATAAAAATATTCTCATTTAGGTGTTATTGAAGAGTCTTTGTCTTACATGACGACATAAATCATAAAATCGGGCATTGGAAAAACAGACCAGTGTTTTCTCTTTTTCTCCAAATTTAAGAAACTGGAAAAGGCAGGTGTTACCACCTACCCTCAGTGAAAACCCTGCACAGGCTGCTCTGTGACTGACCTAGTTTTTACGCTCTTTAAAAGCTATTTAAACAAAAAATGATTTTTCAAAAAAAAAGGTAACACATTCCCGCTTCTTTCTGAAAAATCCACAGAATAGAGTATCGGCTGAAAAGAGAAGAGCCCAGAAGAAAGAGAAATAACAAAAAGCAAGCCCCCCCCTCCCCTTTTTTTTTTTTTTTTTTTGCCTGTGTTCAGCACAAAGAACATGAAATGAAAACAACTGGCGCGCCGCCAAATTCCTATACAGGCAAAGAGATTCAAATAAATTGATTTCACGCATCAGACTGACCTGGGATCAGTGAGCAGTGGGTACAATACACTCGCTGCTCCATGTGGGGGCAAAGCCCATTAACGTTATCAGAGCCACAGTACATTACAACCGAGGGAAGGGGGGAGAGAAAGAACCCAAACTCTGCCAACTCAAGGAAGAAAAATCACTTTGAAAAAGGAACTTCAGCTGGAGGGCCTGGTTTCAGTTTACTAATAAATATATCATATTGTTAAAGCTCGTCCCCTGCTCACCTCAAAAATTTCAAAGATCCTATTTTCAAATTAAGATAAATACTAACATCTCTCACACACACCCCTTACATTCTACTTTTAACACAGTTGTTCTCAAACTCGGTTATTCTCTGTAAATTTCCTCCCTTCCCCATCCGCCAGCGTTTTATAGAGATTATGGGTTATTTTCTTTGTACTTCAAAAGCTGGATTCCTGCCCAGGATACTCTTACTAGCTCAGAATGTAAACTGGAGAAATTGGCCACTGCTCTCAACTGGTCCAAATCAACCTGACCTACAGAAAAAAAAATGACTTATTTGCAAGGCAGCAACGAGCAGGGCCCCGGTTCCCTTCGCTCCCTCCTCCCCAGGCCTTCTCTCCAAACCAGGGCATTTTGAATTTCACTTTTTTGGGAGGTGTGAAGTAACCCATGTGTGTGTGTGTGCCACGGAGCCTCTTCTTGTCATCCCGGCTTTGTTTTTCATTAAGATCTCTCACACTCCAATCAAGAGCAATGCCAGCGAGCCACAGGTGTGCGCCACATGAACAGATGAAAATCTGATTGTGAGCTGCATAATGACAATTCGCCGTCCCCTTCTGCATCTGCTCTATATTAGAAGGGGATTTTATGGTTTCAATGGTCCTCTTTTAAGACACACAGGTAAGCAAACAATTGTTTTGAGGATAAAAAAGGAAACCCAGAAAAGACAACTTTGCAATAACAAAAGATGGATGAGGATGCACAAAAGGGATCACAGAAGCACAGGCAGGTACTCTAATGCTACAAGATGTTACCACTTCAGGAGGTGATAGACTCAAACACCATCTATTCTGCCTTTTATTCCATTTTGGTTTCAAATAGTAAGTCAAATCTCCTTGGGCACAGCAAAGTCCATACATATTAAGTAAGATGCAAGATTAAGTAAGATGCAAGAGTGATGGCCTCATCTCTAATCACACATTCCAAATTTCAATGTGGAGCTTCTTGGCTATTTAAGACTAAAATTTTTGAACGTGTTATAAACACATCCATCCAGATGTAGGGACCCTACCCATTTCAAGCACATTTCCAGTCAAAATGGGAATCCCAAAGCTCTTAACAACTGCTAACCACCACCGATCACTCTCTTCTATGAAGAGCTACAAAGCAGCTATAGGTTATCTTCATCACTAAGGTGAGAACTGTATGCTATCATGAACTCTGTGAGCTGTGTTACAGAGAGGATGTGTGTTTTGGTGCACAGATAGCTAGAGATGGTTTGTTTTGGCTGTACAGATAGAAGTGCAGAGGGAAGGGGATCATTCAGTACACAGCAACTTCACAGGGGCAGAGATGGGCCTGCCCCCAGGTGATACAGGCAGCCCCACGGTGAGCAAGCCAGATAATGTGCTGCTCCCTCCCCATTTTCTTCATCAGTACAGCCAGATCATTTGGGCTTTATAAAGGTGAAGTGAATTACAGTCATATTAATTCACTCTTTCTATAAAAATGACTAGTATTAGAAAACATGCCTTTCTCCTAAGTTGTAGGAAATGTCCATTATCTTGCACGTGCTCTGACAGCAATAAACCACAATAAGCTTCCCATTAGTACGCCAGCACTGCATGCTTCAGGCATGAAATCTTTACATTTATTTATTTTTAAAATCCTTTATGAAGACCCATATGGCAAAAGAAACCAAACAACAACCACCTGTATGAGGTACAGTTTGAAAAACAGACTGTAGATAGAAGGAAAATTAAGTCAGAAACTATACACTGCTAAATTGGCAAAATAAAAATGCAAAAAGAAACCCTGCTAAGATTATTCACTCTTTTCCAATGCTGCCTGTGTACAGAAGGTCCCAGAGAAGCGCTTCCTTGTTTTAAACTGCTTTAGGAATTTGGATTAGAATGCACATGCATTTTTAATAGGAGGCAATTTTTTAAAGTATGTTGTTTGCACTGGTGCCCGAAACCTCAGCCCCAGCTCCTTGCCACCAGGCGATGCGCAGTGCCTCCCAGCTGGCTCTCCCAGCTATGTGGAGCATAGACTATGGTACTCCCTCAGAAACTGTTCATTTTATTTTGGTATCATATTGTTATCAAAGCTATGTCACAGGCGAACTAGTCCAACGCGGAGCAAGAAAGTATCAGACTGCTGAAAAGCACTTAAAATCAGTTTAGTAGTTTCTTGCCATCTAGACACACCGTTTTAGGAGAAAAAATGTATTTACAGTAAAGACAGGAACGGCAGTCACAGGTTTTCTAGAAGTTTAGTCCTGCCATAGCAGATTTACTTTTCCATTAAGGTAAAAATCTCTGCACACAAGAAACAAATCCATTTTCAATATCATCTCAATCAAATTTATCACAGATTCGCAATGCAATGAGTTTACCAGAGGTTTCCACTAAATTACAAACACAACCTTTTTGCTAATGCAATTACAACTGTCCCTTAACCTGGTTCCAAGTACTGTTCCAATTCACATTTCAGGAAACTGAACTTTATTATTTTCACAGCCCAGCCAAGTAATATTTACATGCCAGATAAAGAGCACCTATGTCATCAAAAATACAAAAAAAAAAAAACCAAAACACCCCACAGTTAAAAATTGCACATATATGCATTTTTAAACTAAGGAAGATTTTAAAAAGTCATCACTGATGGATTTTACTGTTTATGCTGTTCTCTTTCTCAGTGATATAAAAGTGGAGACACCACCTTCATTGATTTAGGCAGACTCTTTGGAGGCTGAAGGGAAAGATTTCTTTTTCAATTACAGTTGAATTACAGGCTAGGTACAGTCATTAAAAATAACTTCTAAAAGGTATGCATATGAGAAAATCAAATATTTTTCTGGTCCTTACCTTGACAAAATTCAAAGTTCCCTTTTTTCCGGCAGTCACCTATCACTAAACTCAGTGCTCTCCAAGTGTTTCTTTTGACAGATATCATTCTCCACCAATCGCTCTGCTAATTTCCTCTTTCCTTTTCTGACTGGGACAGATATTACGTTCACCAGCCCAGAGATCAATCTTTTCTATTGACAACAAAAATGAGAAAGAAAAAAAAAAAAAAAAAGGAAAAAAAAAAGCACATATCACAGCCAGTTTGAAGCACCACACCCCTCATTTGCATGATAATAGCAGTCTCTTAAATAAAAAGGGAAGACAGAAATGCTATCATTCTAAATCAATTACCCACATTTTCTTAGTTAATATAAGGCAGTACTTTAAAACTGTATTAATTCTTTGACAAAGGCCATTTCATAACTTGGCTCATTTAAAACAGTTGACATACAGAGGGGAACAAACTAAGGGCAGCCTGTATTCTACCATGAAAACACACACCTATTAGCTAATTCTGTAAAAATGCTTGGTTTAAAATACATTTGTATAATATAACATACTATATACTTTACCTGGTTCAACAGAAGCTCTAGAGAATCATTTATTAAACAAACACGGTTACTAAAAATAGAGCCCTTGCAATTACACATCGCTATACTAATTTGGATTTGTAAGTCGTAACAGCAACCACATTTAAACAAAGGGAGAGCAAAAAGCTATTGATATATTTACAAATCCTCCTCCCACTTTTGAAAAGGCAATTTCCCTCCCACTCCGACACCTACAAAAACTGTTTATTTGGGTAACACAAATACTTTGTCATTAGTAGGAGAACTGTATTACAGCGTTGTCAGTTTTTCCAAGGCATTAATAGGCTTTTCAGGGGTTGGTAATTATGTCAAGGCAGAAAGATTTTCAGAGCCAGGCACACACAGTTACACACATGCTTCCACCATTCCGGTATTTTTGGGACAGAAGTTAAGCATGCATGAGGAACTGGTCACAGCTGCATGCATCTAACCAAGGACCCAGGCCAACCTTCTCCTGGATTAGATCTTACTGCAAAAAAACCCCCAAAAATTATCACCCAAAGGCATTTGCAAAAAGATCACATTTGTAATTGTGCTAGAAGTTGCCATCCTTCCCACAACCAACCACCCTCCTCAAATCAAAACAACCCTTCCCAAGTTAAAGTGAAGGTTACAGAACAAAAGGAGTTCACCACTCCAAGTCCCTCCTTTCCCCTGTTTGTGGTCGGATGTTTCCCCGCAGCCCCGACACAAACCAAAATTGTATTGACTTCAGTGAAAATGAGAGGCCTGTGAGGACTGAGGGACTCTACCAGCACTTGGCAACTGTGAAGCTTTCAATAGGACACAACTGCCTTTGGCATGTGGAAAATCATCTCCAAAATGTGGCTAGGGCTCCCCAACTTGGGCGCAATAACTGCTTTGCTTTGCAAATAAATGTTTTTTATTTTTTACTAAGTTCTCTAGTTATCACCAAGTTCTTATATAGGCAACAAAAATGACCTTTCAGTTGTGCCTTATCAGAAATTGTGTATTTTTCAATTGTCCGAAGTTTTGCATAACGCTTTACATTTCCACAAATGCATACAACATTCCCTGAATTGTTGTTATTCTTTGATCTGACTTTTATAGCCAGAAACTCATGCTTTTAACAAAACTGAGAAGTCCTTCACTGACCAAGGAACCCTATTAATTTCACTGAGATCACTGAAACATTAGGTTTGCTACAGAGTGATGATAGCGTAGTCTGCTTGAAATGTGGACTTACAGTAGAACATTAAAGTAACATCACATTTTGGATTCAGAATTACCCACAGCCACCATCTGTAAAGATGTACTCCTGTTTTGCTAACCTTTGCTCATTTGGCCATTAGAAATCATTAGGATCAAATATGTTAAATTATGTAACATAGATAGATATTCAATATTTGTATCTGCTGATTAGCATATTCCTTCTTCATGGCTGGTAAAAGATTTTTAAACCTCTTACAGTAAAAAAAAAAAAAAGTTCTTACTAAAAAAACAAGTACCCATCTGTCGTCCACTTTACAATGAAGACATCACTTTAACTTACTACTTGTCCTTTGTTTCAGCCCCACATTCATTTTTTGTATACACCACATTCTCCAGAGTGATGGATGCTATACCCATTCTATACGCTAATCTCTTTTTTTAAATTTTTTTTTTTGCCTCCTGAATTGTAAACTGCTGTTGTTGTTCGAATGTACACGCAAAATCGTCTAAAGTCTGAACTTCACTGCAAGTAGAATGCCTCGAACAATTTGTAGTCTTACAAGAGTGTTATAAAAAAGGATCAACATGTTGTATTACCATGGAAATTTTGAAAAACATACTTTCCCAAACAAATATTACTTTTTCTCAATGGTATGAAGTAATGAAAACCACATGTGTAAATCTGCGATCCGTGCAGTAGTTCAAGCTGCAGCTAATAGAAAATACAGAGAATGAACTCTGCCATATAAAGGATTCTTGTTACAGAAATATAATGTGAAAACCAGATGCAGACAGAAAACCTTAATCACAGATGGGAATGTAATCACTGGCATACAGAATACTTTTTTGATCAATCTCAACCATATGAGAAATGTATTTATTTTCTAAGGAATGCAATAACTCGAGAGAGTCTTCTATTTGAATTCAGTTAACCTCATATTCACAGTGCTTTTATCTTGTATGTGGAGAGAAGGGGGATATAACCTGAGCCAAGATTTTTAGAAGAACCGTTGGCCCTGGCAAATCATTCTTGTATCAGCTTATCTTTCAAGGAATTAATAGGATGTAAAGACTACAAATATCAGGATCAACCTCAAAAGAAATCAACCATTATTGCACTTCCTTGTTACTGCCAGAAATCCCTTCATCACCTACGCACTACTCTGGTGAAATTTTTCCCTTAATACGTGGTTCTTCAGAAGGACTGTGCTAAGAGCAGCACAATGTTGCACTGAAGTTCTGCAAATCAGAACTGAAGTTCCTACATCAAAGGCTCTCCCGACTCCTTTATAAAACCAGAAGAGTCACCGGTGCAAAACTAAGTTTACTTTGGGCTTCCTTCTAAGTGCTGGACGTCCCGGTGAATGTCCTCCAGCCCCACCACTTGTGGGTATCAGTGGGAAACAAAGGACCACGGCACGCTGCAGCTATCCAGCTATATCAAGTGTCTAAAAAGGTGGGTTGCCTTCTACCAACTACCCAGAGCAAGGCAGGACCAAGATAACTCCAGCCAATTTTCATTGCTGGTGAAATTTCCGCTCAACTTTTAAGAGATGGAAAAGCTAGAGCAGTAGTAAACTCCTCCTCACATGAAACATGGAAATTGCCATTAAACTCTGAAAAATCAGGTTCAGAATTTAGGTCATTGCTATGCTACCAGCAGGATTTACCTACACTGTTATAAAGGCATAGCATCTTTAAGCAACTCCTACAGTTCATCAGCCCATTCATGGAAGAGTAACATTTGCCTAGATAAATTTTACACCTGGTAACTGAACTGGACTGTTACATTAAACAGTAAAATAATTAAAAAAAAAGTTTCTGCTCAGAAATAGAACTTAAGGCATTCAGAGATGACAGATGTCCAGGCTCTTGGGCACCATCAGTGGTAATTTACCTCCTGGCAATCCCTGATCCCCGCTGCACCCCCCTCGGGGAGGTACCCGCTCTACCCAACGATACCACAGCTCTTTACACAGCACTGGCTGGCTCTCACAGATCACCACAGAGCTTCTTAAGGTAACCCAAAGATGGTTATTCATTTATTTTAATAGTACTAAGTCGCATAAAACTCAGTGATTTGGTAGCTGTTACACTGGAGGGGAAAGGGAGTGGCAAAAGCTTTAGATGGGCAGGTTCTCCCCCTCTCTTAGAGCCTTTAAGCTCCACCACCATCATCCCATCTGCATTAAAAAGACACAAGCTCTTCAGTGCCCAGCAATGGCTCATCACAGGTCTTCACTGGACCAGTTCTGCTAAAGTTCCTGTAAATGCACTCCCTTAATTGAGTGCCTGTATGCTAGGGGAAATTTGAAAGCAACTACTTGCTTTTTCCCTCCTATGTTAACAGCTAGCAAGGCAGCAGATGAAAATAGTTTGATTCCACCACTGCAACAGAAGTTTTTTAAACCATCTTGTCTCTTCTGCTATTTGACTTCAAATTGCTGAGACTGCGGCATCAATAGATGTGCAGAAATCAACATTTAACACTAAAGTAATACAGGCTGGATAGGCTTGTCTTATTTCTAAACAAGCATGCCTAGATTAATAATAAACTTCGGCCAGATATATATTTTAATTTGCATGTTTTTCAGATAGCATCATCATCATGTGTATAGAGTGCTAAAAATGGAGTGAAATCTTCCAGCTGTAAAACAGTTCCACGTGACAAAACAGAGAGAGATCCTGAAAACTCCTGCTTTCTGTCATGTGTGAGCATGTGTGCCTCTGTCTTTTTTTTTTTTTTTCCCCCCCTCTCTCATCTAATTTCATCTGCGAGAGACTGTCCCTAGAGGACGAGAGAAGAGAGAACCAATTATATCCAGAGGTTGGTTTCTCCAAAATGAAGGCATCTGTTCCATGCCAACGACTTCCACATGGAAGAAAAACAGAACTTTGAAGGCATCTGCGTTCATGGTTGACAGTTGCAGATCTTAGGGTCTACTGTAATTGCCCAGCTGCAAACACGATTTGGTTGCTGCTGCTGTCAGCTGATCTCCTTGCACTGAGAAGAAGGGAGCTTAAATAGCAAATAGCTGGGTAAAAATACAGATATTCTCACAGAACGCTGACACCTTTTCCCTTCTGCAGGGTGACACTCGTTTTTCCTGGTACAATGTGTTCGATGGAAGTAAATTGCAAAGAGGTTTTTAAACGTGTATTTTATAAAATATTCTGCTTTAAAACGCTATTCTTTAAATAACGTACAAGTCCAAGCACAATGTGCTCATTATTTGTTAGTATTTCTGGCTGGTATTTTATAAGAGTGATTCAGAAACCAGTATGATTCACCAGCCACATAATTCTGCAGCCCACCTTATTTAGCCAAGTAGTTTCAGTAAAACCAAGAGTACACCTGAGCAGAAGCTCAGAGTTTTTCACCCAAAATGCATATGGCAGATAAATAATTAGTACGACGTTTATTACTGCACTCGCATCACTTCCGACATGAGCGGATTCTTTCCAAAAGACACTTAAAGAAACATTACTGGCAGTTCAAAACCTGGCTCACAGCACTGGGTGTGTAACTTGCAGCAAGATACTCACCAAGGCTGTGTACTGTTAAAAAAATCAAGCAACAATTAGCAAGAAGCCCATCAGAAGTAGCAAGCCCCTCACTCATTCTCCACAGCACAGCACTGAGTGCCTCTCAGGGATCCAAGACTACGGGTAGTGGAGTTGCAACAAAGACAATTAAAACCCAAGTGGCCTAAGGAGGAAAAGTGTTTGCATCCTCTAACCTCCACGCACCAGCTCAAAGTGGACCAGAGTTGCCAGAAGTATTTCATGCACTTCATGAGTTTCTGTGGTTTTCTTTCCTAAAACTTTTATCAATAGCCTCTTAGGAAGGACAGTAAGGATTCCTATGCAGTTTCCCTTGCCTAGTGCATACCTCAAATTATTACAAACGCCTGAAGTAGTGAACTTGGGGGGACACAGTGGGTCTGTCACTTCCTGACCACTTCGAAATTGCCTCCAGGAAGGACAAGAGTTGGGAGCAAGGACAATTAACGCAGCCACCTGCTTCCTGTGACCTCCTGGGGAGCAGACACAGACACTGATGACTTGCTCTGGCAATGTCACTGAGGTCCTGCCCATCCTTCTCTTCCCAGAGAAGCTATGGGATAATAAAAACAACAATGGCCAGTAATAGCTCTTTAAGAGGAGAAATTTAGGCCTGGATTTTTTTAAAAAAAAAAAAGAAAGTTAAGAAAATTAACATCAAAACGTCCCGTGAATTTCATGGAAAGAGGATGTGACAAATCTCAGCACCTGGAAGGGCAATTATACATCGATTTATTCTTTAAAACTACTGTAGCTGTATAATTCTCTGGAAAATTTTGGAGCAGGCAGCTGGCTTCAACACAGTCGACACAGCTTTTGGGACACAGAAGGTGAGAATCCTGGTCCCATAGACTCAACAAGAAACTCTGAAAATATTATTACTGAAGAAATAGACTTTTTTCCTCTCCTATATATGGAGTTCTTCATCAGGAGGTATGTCTATAATTTACAATTCAAAGAGAATGACATATTAAGACCTGAGCTAACCCACTTAACCTTACAGAAGACAATGCCATTAGGGACGTACCTGGATTTAAGTCTCAGAATCGTTCCAGCAAAGCATTATTAAGATCACAGATATGAGCTGGGAACGCAGAAGGCCTGAAGGTCCAAATCCTCAGACTGGCCTTTCACCAAAAGAAACATCATCCTCAACAGAACTGCACATGTGAACACCATGGAGGATCTGAGGTCCAGTACTTTTCATTCAAAGTTTACAAGATCCACCCACCCATGAAGTCGCATGAATTTATCATGGTGCCCATGAAATGTGTGTAACCTTTGGCAATGAAGCCAGGCTGTTCTGTTCAGAGAGATGGTTTCCTTGCTGATCTGCAGCACGCTTTAATACAGGTTGCAGCATGCTTTTCCAGCATTAAGTGGTTTGCCGACAAGCTTTAAAAATAATAAATAGTAGAGTCATGAAACAGCTTTTGCTTAATGGTTCCTAGAACTCAGTGACGTCACTCACTCAAACCCTTTCTATAACATTACCCTTAAATACTTTTAGCAATGCCCCCATTAAAATAAAATAAAAAATCATCCTGGCACTACCATCCATTGATAGCACACCCGCAGGTGCCATTATCCCCAAATTTGTTGGCAGCCTCCTCTAGCACCACTACGCTTTAATGGCCCTGGCACCAAACCCACCTGGATTGTCACTGAAAGCACTCCTTTGGTGCACTCTTCCAAAATATCCTTTGCAAGCGGTATCATTCTGTCTCCTTTGTTGTACCCTAATCATCTCATTTTCTGGCAATAGCCTCACGCTCTCTCTGACTTTCAAAGCCTGAGCTGGTCTAGGGCAATTCTCTTCTTGAACTCATCTAACGCAGGTGTAATTCAATGCCGAGAGGAATTTTCCAAGAGGATTTTTCAAGACAGTATCTCTGCTGCGTGGGTTGGGTGTTCGCTTGCATCCCAGCTTTAAAATTCATTGTATTCCATCCTAGTAACACAACGGGACCAAATCAATGGGGAAGCAAAGCACAGGCACAAAACCCCCTATAATTGGAGGCTTCCTAACTACCAGAAGGCACACACAGATTTACTAAACGTGCCACCCACCCACAAAGCAAGCACGAAGAACCAGCATCCTGATAGTGCCATTACAGAAGTAAACAAAAACAAAACGTATTCTGGAAAAAATAAATCATATGGAAAAAAGGGGACAAGTTTTAGGGGTTGAACTGGGGGCTTTTTACCCAAGCTATTTAAAAGGACACCCGGGCCACGTTCAAAAAGGGCACCTGTGTGGTCCTCATCAGAAATGAAAAAATCTAGTCAGTAAGTCTCCAAATAAAATGGCTAGTGGTAATGACTACTACTTATGCAAATTGTATATTAACATCCAGCAAGGCAGATGTACATAAGCCTCCTAGAGCAACAAAAGTAACTACAGCCTTATACAATTTGTAATGGACATGCAACCATCTCCTCAGATCCTTGTCAAAACTCCTGGTTTTTACTCACTCCATCAACCTGGCTTTTCATAAATTATACCTATTTTATTACAGGCCCCTGCCTGCCACTGCATGCAGATTAATTCCACTCCACTAGGTGGAGTCTTCTGTCTTCCCAGACAGCAACCTAATTTCCAAAAGAACCTATTATCTCCGTGATCTTTGGATATTTACTTTATTATAAGCACCACAGTCTGCCTGCCTTGATGGACAGAAAAGCAGCAATGAATCAAGCACCTTCTTGAAATGACCGAAGAAACCCATGAATTATCCCATGAAGATCCCATGTCAGCATGTTGAAATGTGGGAACATTCAGGAACACTGTTGCTGTACAGTTCTGTACAACACAAGTGTGCTTTATGGTGATTAAATTAAATACTGAGTAAAAAATAAGGTCACTGCATCACACATGCCCAAAAACTACATATAAACAAAACCAAGCTGCTGAACTTTCTTTCCAATTCTTTGTGTGTATTCAGAAATATTTTGAATGTCTAGGATGCCCTTCCTTTTCCAGGCATCTCAAAATGTGATACAAAAGATGAAAGGGAGCACGAAAGAATTTCTTTCCATATTCACATTTCCATTCACAACCACCGCGATAAATATGGCAACTATTCAACAGGAACAGCAAAACTGCATGCAGCATTTTTGGCAAAGAATAAGAAAAACAGAGCCCTCCCATGAATAATGCGTTCAGAAAATTTAGATAAGAAAAGCTGGATATCCTACATCCAGCTATCATCTTTTTCTCGGGGCCGGACAATACACCAAGCTCTGTAAAAAAAGTACCAAAAAAAAGAAAAAATAGCAAAGCAAGAAGCACACGAGCCAAGCAAGAAGCACACACCCCCCCTCTCCCCCGGTTTAAAACCTCTTCGGGCAGCCAGTCATCTCCACCACCAGGCTACATTTTTACCAATTTTTTTAGATTTTTTTTTTTTTTTATCAGAGCATTTGCTGGGTAATATTTGTGAGCAGAAAGGCCCACGTAGGCGCCGAGCTCTTCTCCAGGCTCTCGCATCCCTGGGTCAGCCGAGGTAGGGCCTCCTCGGCACAGCTTCTGCTGTTGGCAGATCTCACCAGCTTTTTAAGGCTACAGACATCTTGCCCCCATCGGCCGTGTTTTGGTAATATTTCCTTCTTGGGCATATGTCTATAACTATGTATACGTCCCACAGAAGGTGAGGTTTAACAGGGTTAGCTTTGTTGGGGAAAAGAAGGTTTGGAGGAAAGGAAACAACTTTCACGTTTAGAAGATTTAAATCTAGTGACTGTCATGGGATGTAAACACTCTTCTGGGGAGGGAGGCTTTTTGTTATGTTTCAGGAGTGCACAGAGTTTTGGATAAAATCTGTATAAATAATCATCCCTCTGTCATTCAACATAAATTTATGCACATGTGTGCACACAGTTATATTTGGGAATACAAACTATAAAGTAGACATGCCACAGACTTCCAGGCAACCTACCACAAGCACGGTTCTCACACCAAATCCATTCTGTATTTAAATTTCACTGTATTGAATTTTAATTATTTCTGATCTGTAGATCACTTTGAGGAAAATCCCCCAAGGTCAAAAGCTTACAATTCCAATTGCAAAACCAAACAGAAGCATCAGCAAGGCCCTTTCCCATGCAGACACCTGCCAAAAAAAAAAGGAGTTCCTGACTCCTAGATTAGAATCCAACAGCTAAAACCTAGTCTGATACTAAAACCAGGTAATTCTCTAGGTTGAAATAAAGAAGTAAAAGCTCTCACTTTATTCTGCACTTTATTCTGCACGTTTACTCATGTACATGTTTCTAGAGATGTAACAGTGAATTATTGCTTCTTCATTTAGGTCCTTATTTACAAGATGAACAAACAAACACTCTTATCATTAGATTTATTTTTTTTTTAAGTTAGAGAGTAATAATGCTATTTTCTCTGTAGATGCCTCCGATAGAAAATTTATGCTCTACCAATGCTGTGCCTTCCAGGCTCATAAAACTCAAGTTGGGTTAACAGCTTCACAGCAGCAAATATTTTGGTATAGACGCATTTGAGGCTGACTTAACAATTTCATTTAACCATGGAAAAAGTTACTCCAAAAGCATCATTAACTCAAACGTCCTCGATGAGACAGAATTTAAGATTTGCAGGAATTAGCAGGAATGAAATAAGCACAAGAATGTTCTGACAGAACTCGGAACATCCTTTACTTTGAAGAAGGCCCTCAGCAGTAGGTAAAGCGATATTGGTGCAACGGGGAAACAGTCACTTGTCATTTTAAGATACAATCAGTTTATTAATAAAATTATTTTAAATGTATGAGTTAAGCCCTTTTACCAATATAGCGACATCCAGCTATCCAGTCCCATTTTTACAATCCAAATAGATTTGGTCCTAATTGCATAATGCCATTTTATCTGCTGAAGATAAAAGTGCCGATAAACAAAAATGCACATTAGGCAGGAGATTTTTCAGAATAGATTTTTTTTTTTTAAATAACCCACTTGCATTAACAAAAGATTGCAATGGCTTCCAAATTATAGGGTGTTATTTTTAGTGGAAGTAGTTCAATATTCATATTGGAGCAGATGTAGCAGTTTAACAAAACAGCTCTTCAAATCCTGCACAAATTGAAAACAGGAAAACTGATTGCATTTTCTCTTATCACTTTCCTTTTCTGAATTGACACTTTTGGCCTTCTGAAAATTTACACATGGCTTTCATCTCAACAGCACCTGCTGATCAAACAGAAACCTAACATTTTCATGAAAATGGTATAAAGGACTAGTTTTCTTTTTACCATCTTAAAGGGCATCAGCAGTCCACTTGATGGCAACAATTGCTGAGTAGACGGCACACTCAAAATACATTTTATATTTTCATTACACTTACTTTTAAAAATGAGTTAAATCACTAGTGGCCCTTTCATATTAGCTCTTTGTCTGCTTTAAATTAATTTCAGTCTCTACCTCTGCCTAACCCTGATGGGTTTCATTCTACAGTCAGCTAGATTTTAAAGAACATCTGAAAGCCTTAGAAATAATAAGACATGTTGTATGTTCTGCAACCAATGGGTCTTCTTTACATAAGTGTTTCTATGCAATCATATAAATTAATACATACAATTATGCATACACATGCACAGTAATGCACAGGCATTTCTTTTTACAGTACTTTGTATAAGGGGAAAATGTGTGTATATATATATAATTCTGCTGTAGTCTCACTGCCTTGAATTCCCTGAGCATTGTGGATTGAGCATGCTGAAGGGGGAGAAGCCCAAAGCGTGTTTATTTATTTTAAAGTTGTTGTTTCCTTTGCAATCTTCAGACTGGGAGAAGCTCTAGCAGGTGCTTGACTTGAGCATCAAGACGGGGCTGAGATGCTGCTTTTGGTGAACATGGCAAGCGTGCAAACAGCATGATCAGAAATCCTTGGGCTCTTGCAGAAGTTTAAGGTATCGAGTCATGTATATAAAATACAAAACATAAGTACCTTGTTATCCTGTCTGCTTCTGAGCCCGTAAACTCTGAAGCACAGCAGCAGGTAACAAGGACCATCTTCCCTCATACGTAATTCCAGGTGTAATTAAAGATACTCCTGAAACCTGTTATGTGTCAGCTTCTTAACTGATGGAGCCCTAACCCCTCTGAAGTACTCTGCTGCCATCCATTACCATTCTGCTTCAGTGATAAGGTAACCTGAAGGCAGAGATGACATACAGTAATATATGTGCCACTCCAGACAGTTGGTTCGTGAATTTCAGCGTTTCATCATGCTCACTGAGGCAATCGCAAACCTAAAATGTCAATATGTTCAGTCAACGGGAGTAAAATAATGGGGCTCTATTGTCTTACCCTATCGATCCGCTGCTGTCAACAGGAATACATGCCCCCCCCCCCCCGCCTTTGAACAAATTTTAATTAGGCTTTTAGTTACCGGATCATATCTATATATCTATCTGTGCAAACACTTCACAGAGTGAAACGGCAATATAAATATTTCAAACTTTTAAATATATTTTAAAGGCAATTGCTTCACGTTGCTCTCAATGATCGCCGATCGAGCCCTTTGCGAAGGCAGCGTCTGCGCACACACTCGGCGCGCAAGTCACCTCGATTTGGCCAGAACTGAAAAAAAAATCACCACCAAAAAAGTCCAAAACAACAACAACAACAACAACTAAAAAAGCCACTTTTCCTCTAAACCGCTGTCATTCTTCTGAGGGGGGGTCTGGAAAGCCGGGAGCCCCCACCGGCACCGCCATGGTGGGTGCCCGCTCCTCTCAACGCCGGAGGGAGCCGGCCCCGAGGGGGGTAACGACCCGACCCTCCACGCCCGGCAGAGACAGCTCGTCCCCGGAGGCCGCCCCTCACCTTGGCCTCGGCCCTTTCCCCCCCCCCGACACACACCGCCCCTCATCCCGTCGAACACCCAGACGAGCCTCTCTCCTTCCTCGGCAGTGTTTAAAGTGGGGTCCCCCCCGCTTCTAACCTATTGTTTCTCCAGCCACCTCCCTACGGGACCGCGGCGGGCGACACCCCCTCTCCGTCCCCCCCATCAGCGCGGCCCCGGGGGGGGGGGGGGGGGGGGTGCGGAGGCAGCACCCAGGCCGCGGCCGCCCCCCGCACAACAAAAGGCATCTCCCTTCTCCCCGCCGGCTAATCTCTGCCTGTAAATCCCCCGCCCGCTCCGGGGGTGAGGTGGGGGGGGATAAGAGGTTACATCTTCACTTCTCCCCGCTCCTATCGACTTGCGCAGCGCCCAGGGAGCCGGGCGGAGGACCGGGGGGGGGGGGGGGGGGGGGGGGGGGGGGGGG
>BJBW01001592.1:133632-179338 GCA_004320125.1 Scolopax mira | reverse complement strand
TGGAACTTCCCATGTTCCAGCTTGAGCCCATTGCCCCTCGTCCTCTCACTGGCAACCACTGAAAAGAGTCTGGCTCCCTCCTCCTTCAACCCATCCTTTAGATACTTACAGGCAAGGTCTCCCCTCAGCGTTCTCTTCTCCAGGGTAAAGAGTCCCAGCTCTCTTAGCCTTTCCTCATAAGGGAGATGCTCCAATCCTTGAATCATCCCGTGTCTGTGTCAGTCTTTCTGGCTGCAGCTGCAGCTGAATTTCCTTGAATATCCATGAATCTCTAATACCAGTAGCATTTCACTTGTTGTAAGCTCGTCTTGGTTTTCATTTAAAGCAGGTGTCAATAGAAATTCAGAGATTTGTAGTTGATTGTTCTCAAGATAAATCTGGAGAGACTATGATATAGTTTTGGCAATTGTTTTGGCAATTCTTTGGATTTGAGAATGTTGTAATAGCTGACAGTGCAATTAAAAGAGCTGGTTTACTCTCCTCTGGGTCTCCTGGGATCAGTTACACTTGTCGCACAAAAGAGTTGATCCACCTATGGTGGAAGTACGGTTTGGACTGTGATTTTTGCAGCTACGTGACATGATGTGTTTTCAAATTATCAGCCTTGGGTATATATTAAAAAATAATAAAGTATCTTCTTGTGGTTGCTTTTTATAAAAGCCCCTGTAGTCTTTCACTCTTAATCTCACATCCAAAAACTTCATGTCCTTTTTGTCAGCAATTTCCTCTGATTTTAATGATCAGAAGAACTGAATAGAACATTTACACTGAAATCCTCAAGAATATATGGTTCATATAAGCTATTCAGTTCCTCTGAAAAGATATATAGTTATTATGGTGCTGAGGAGAGGAGATAAATAAGCCAATAAAAGGAAAAAGGAAAGATGGTATTTCCCCTTGGAGGCTAAAGTTGGTCAGGTTTCAATTTGCAAGCAAATGTGCAAGGTTCTCTTTGCTAACCCCCTCCAGAACAGGACTCTGCAGCTTTCTAGCTATTTTGTCACGTCAGAATAGATGTTAGGAAGACTTGCCTGAATACAGTGCATAAGTCCTTTCAGATATTCCATCTATCTTTCATTTCAGTTAGAGTTTGGATGGCTGACTTTTGATTATTATAGAGGTCTGATGTATTCTTGTAAGCACTACACAGAGAAATTGCCCTTATTCCACCATGTAGCAATTGTCAGCTACACGACTAATATATGCAGGTGGGATTCTTGAAGTCAGCGGGCTTGTTTCTTTCATGAGACAGCAAAGAGCATATTGGGATTTTTGTAAACTACTACTATAAGTTTTAACTCCCCCAGTCATGACTAATAACACAACCTGATTAGTATTCTGACATAGCTTTCTGCTGCTGGAGCCAGTCTGGTTTCCCAGGCCCCAGGCAATGTGGGATGACATCTGATATGATACAGCGAGTCCAGACTACGTGATGCTTCAGCTCAACTTACTGGGTGATGTATGGAGTGGGACATCTGCGGCAGCTACACTGGAAGCTATTCATCCATCTTTTCACATGGTGGTGGCGAGCTGAGATAATAGCTAAATCCGTGAAAAGAATCAGTGGGGACGTTGCAGAAGACAGTAAGGAGGCCCTGGGACTCTGTAGAATCTTGTGACTCATTCTGCTAGGGGGAAAAGAACAGCCTTCAGGTTTGTGGTACAAAAACCCAGTATGTTACAGATCAAAGAAAAAGATCAGCTTTCTTATAGTAATTGAAACCACCACTAAAATTTGTGAGATGCAGCTAGATCCTAAAACAAAATGGTGTTATGTGTCTAGACGTCAGAGGAGTTGCACAGTTTTGCCTAAAATTTGCATGTTGTTGGAGATAATAAGGAGTCTTTTATTATTAACTAGGATCAGATAATAATTTCTTCTAGCCTGTCAGGTAGGCTGGCAGCCAGCCTGTGTTCCTGCTCTCCCTCCTGCCAGTCATTCCCATTTCCACTAAAACCCATTTTCGCATCTTCTAGGAGGCATGCTCACTGGAAAAATTCAACATAATCAATGAAGTTTCAGTCTCATTGTACAATTCCCAAAAGTGGTGGGATTTCTCTGCTTTCTAGAGGTCATATGGGCAATAATGCTGAAAATCTTGAGTTTTGCTACTTGGTTTGCAATCGCCTGAGGTTAAAAGCTGTGAGAGAGTTCACGAATTTAGCTGCACGTCTTGTAAAATAATTTTCATGAAAAAAGAATTTGTCCTAATAAATGTATTTTTCAGTAAAATAGTAGTTTTAGTGGAAAAATACCTGTTATGTTTAGGGATTTTTTTTTTGAGAATAACCCAAATTGGGGCACTGCAAAGCTGATTTGCTGTGGTGAGGAATTTTGCCACATGCTTCCTTTTCCTATGGGAAGAAAGGTAAAACCAGAGCTGTTTCAAAACATCCCACTGTTTCTATCCCACAGAAATTTCAGGTACTTTAAGCACTGTTTTCAATAACAAGTCAAAGCCTAAGAAGTTATTTTTATTTTTATTTTTATTTTTGAATTAAAATTTCCAAGATTACTGCATTGAAAGCTCTATAAATTTTGTATTTCATACTACAGGAATCATAAAAACCACTAACTTTTGTATTTAGTTTGAGACAGAATAATTTAATGGCCTCATTCTTTTCTCCAGACTCAGTGAGGTTACTTGTCCTATGATAAATTAAGCTAGGGTTTCTTATGATGCAATAAAGTTGAAGAGTCCATCATCATGTACTCTGAAGTAATCAGAATGGGAGGTTTTGTGCAGTTTTTTTTTTTCCCAAAGGAAAAAACCCAACCCTTTCAAATGGAGGCATTTGAATAATTTCAGTATCTAAAAAAAATGCCTTTTAAATTAACAACAAGATGTATTTTGTTAGCTATGGCTAATGAGCTATTTCTGTTCAATTCCCTAGTGCAGCTTTATCATATTGTAAGGAGAGCACCTTATTTCAAACAAGTGTAGTGAAAGGAAATCTACACATTGCACTAGTCAGAAAAAGAGCTATTTCTGTTTCATATTAATTTCCCGTTACATTCTTTAGATTTTTTGAGTTCTAATGTTGTGTTGTTTTTACTTTACAAACAATACAAATTGTTTTCCCATATCTGTGGACAACTGTGACTGAAAAGAGCAAATAAGAGAGAAATTTGCTCAGAACATCTAATTACATTAAATTTAGTGCTATAAAACAGAGTAAAAGGAATTTTAGCATCATAATATCTTAATAACTGTGTGCTGAGTGTTATCTTAATAACTGTGCAATTTTGGACTGTTCTCCCAGAACCAAAATCCATTCCCTGTTACCTGAATTAAAATTAGGCTGAACAAGTGGTAAGATTGTTAAATAGGCCTTAATGCATATCTTAGCTTGGTGTTTCACGACACAAGATTGACATAGCCATGCCACTTTTGTAACTGGAGCAGCAAAATATATACATCAACAATTAATCAATGCAGAGTTTACTGCACTTCTCATGGGAACTTAGTGATAGCACAGTTCATGGCTGAGAGAGGGATGCATTAGATTTGATTTTAGAGTAATCAAGACTGGAAGAGCTATGTATAAGCTATAACAGGAATAATTTGTTTCATGCAATTAGATTTTTTTCTTATGCATTCCAAACACTCATACAAGTTCTCTTTCTTCTGGGTTTCAATCAGAAATATGCCAAAGAACGGAGATGTTCCTGTTTAATGATGTTTGTTTCCCTCAGAGCAGCATGAAACAGTTCAACATTGTATGGAGCTGATTGGACATCTTTCTTAATACTGAAACTCGGTAACTTTGAAAGCTGATCCCTTAACTTGGAGGATTCGTTATTGCAGTTACATCACTAGATCTGTCATAGCTGGTCCTAACCCAACAGCCCGTCAGAGGTTTAGCAGTCAGCCGTGTCTTCCTTTCGTCATTGTTGTGTTTATTGTCAGGGAAAGGTGATGACAAATTTAGTTGTTGCCTCATTTTGCAGTGTTTAGGTTAAGTATCTATTACATTGAATCCTTGTCATAGATGCAAGCTCTAGGTCTCCTTGGTGTGCTTCAACATTTGGCATACTAGTTTAAAAATTGTATCATTTGGATATGCATGCACTGTGGGTTAAAAGTGTGCTTCAGCTTCTTAATGACTAAGGATTTTTGAAAATAACGCTGCCTGTTTATTGCAATTTTGCATGATTTTCTAATAATAGTCATACTGGCAGATGCTTGGCTGCAGCAATGTATCTGATGTTAAACATACAAGGAAAGGTGGAGAGTGGTCAGAGCCAGTCCACATGATAGAAACAGATATGATCAGAAAAACTATCATCTCTCAGAAAAGATTGACAGAACTAGGCTTGTTTAGACAGGAAAATACAACTGACATGAAAGAGGATACCAGTCTTAAAAGGAATAAAGGTTATCACAAATAGGAAGGTAATAAATTGTTCTCCATGTCTATTGCAGATCAGGATAGGGGATAGGACAGTAAGTAATGTGATTCTTTTTCAGTGAGGCAGCTTTAGATTGGACATCAGGAAAGAAAAGCAACCAAAACCACTTTTCTGACTGTAACAATAGTAAAGCACTTGGATATGTCACCCTGGGAGGCTGCAGACTTTTCCGCACACTGGAGATTTTCAAGAACAGATTAAGGAAACAGCTGTCAGAAATCATTTTGGTATAGCTTGTCCTGCCTTGTTGAGGGAGATGGATTTTATGACCACCTAAGGTTTTGAGGTACCTTTCAGCCCTATATTAGAAGACTTAATGAATTTCACTTTTTTTTCATAGAAGAAGAGTCTTTTCTTAAACACAGATTGCTTTCAAATTTACTTTTTCATTGAATATGTGGGTATAGGAATGTGTGTGTATATATATATATATCTCCAAATTTATTCCTAAATTATTGCTGTCATTTCTCAATTATTGTCTAAGCTATTAACTATTTTTCTCTCTGCTCTCCATTATAAAATCTCTACCATATTTCTCCTTTCCAGTTTTGCCTCTGAGAAATGGGGAGCAAGAAGAAAAATGGTAAATGTTAATCCTTTGTTCCTCTGTCAGCTGTAATTGCAGTATGAAATAGGGTCTTGATTGCTTTATATGGGTAAAATTCCAGAAATAAATTAGATTTTTAATTCCAATTCAAGTAAAATATTTCAGTCACTCATAGTTTCACCATTTAGCAAATATGTCACTCCATGACCTGAACCCAAATTTTCACTTGCTGTTTTTTAATTAATAACCAGTATATGGCTTTTCCTTTGGACTTCAGTATTAACTACTCTGTCAAAAATAAAGCATTTAAATACTATCCATGGTTTCCATAGCTTAGAAGTGGCAAATGGTTGTGGTTAAAAATTGTAACAAATTGTCAGTCTTCACGCTGTGAACCATGAACCATAATGCTGTGAATTTTTATCTACAAAATGCCTAAAAATTAAAAGACCATTACAAAATACACATAATAACCATATAGAGATATCAACAATGGTAGTGCTGAGATAAATACATCCCATTCAGCATGAAAATGTTTGTCTTACACTAAAAACATTTTTGAAATTTTGTGATTTTCTTATAATAACATAATTGCAAATAAAGAGAGCATGTGGCATCACAATCCTTGGCTCTTGATACTCAGGAAATATTTTTACAGTTTTCTTTGTTGCACTGCTATCTACTTCCTCTAGTCATGTCATTGGAGTGACGTGGAACTTTGCTAGTGATAAAACCATATGCTATAACTCCAAAAAAAAAAAGTTTCAAAGGCTCTTTATCCATAATCTTACAAGCAGTCATTATTGTTATTAGGAGTTCATTTGCTTTTCCAGTGTCCCAGAAATAATAAAATAACTAAGAAAAAAAAAACCCCCACAGGTGTATCTTGCAACTCAGGAAAAAAGGTTAAGCTTTTTAACCCTGAATTATTAGAAATTACTCTTGCTTTTTTTAAGTGCATGTGAACTTAAACATGAGTAAAAAGTTCAAAATTGCAAAGTTACAGTACTTTTTTGGTGCATGGTTTGAAAAAATGTAGAGGAGGAACATGGAGTCCAGCTGATTAGCCTTGATTTGCTTTTAGAAGTAATTGTGCCTGTGCTTATACAGCTATTGATAAAGCTGTATCTTACTGAAAAATTTTCCATGAAGGAACAAGTAAGGTTAGTGGTATTAGTGCAGGTACATTTCCTTTCCTGCACGAGGCTTTTCCAACGACTTTTAAGGGTTTACTTACTTTTAGGTTGAGAAAGATAAAAAGGACAGGGTTTGCAAAATGTTTCTTATTTGTTTGGAATTGGTACTTTTACAACTGCCATTACTTTTCATGCAATAAAAATTCAATTTCAGCTTCAATTACGGCATGACATTTATGCAGAAATGTACTGTTACAAATGAAATAGCTGGGGAAGGAAGCATCCAGTCAATGATGGGAGCCAGCTCAGCTCCTCATTCAGATCTGTACTTCTGTTCTTCATATATCTTCTTCTGAGGTGAATTCTGGATGATTCCTTCTTCAGTGCAGGGTAGGGACTTTATATAGCTAATGCAATTCATACATGCTTACTAAAATAATTCTAAATTCAGATATACTTTGCCACACGTGCATGAAAAAGACTTTGAGTACTGACCTTCTCTTAACTGCATCTTATTATATGGACTAATTATGTATTTTATGTATAATAATATATAGATACATTTTGTGTCTTTAAATATCAACAGTAGCATTAATAACCATCCCATCTTTATAAAAAGGAGAAGATGCTATTTGGTAGGTATTATTCTCCTGCATAATATGATGTCTTGGAGAATAAGATCCTAATTATCATGATATATTCAATATGGGACCCAGAATTCTGCTTTGCACATTTTGATTTGAAGATTGAGAAGCCTTTTCTTGAAAGGGCAGCAGGGGACTTCTTCCGTGATTACTTTATGAAATATTGTATGCTCAGAAATTGAGTATGAATATATGTGTGCACAACACACATAGGCACAGAGAGCAGGTAAAATTTTGACGTAAAAAGCATGCTGGCCTGATATACCAACTTCATTCTTTTTACATTGATTCCATCTCTTCCTTCTTTTCTCAGCTTTAATGAAATAGGAAACTAATGAAAAATGTTTGCAGTCCTGATTACAGAGCATGGAGCAGTACTGGCTCTGAGCACATGCACATATGAATCACAGCTCAAATGGATCTTTGATTGCTCATGTGGCTTTATACAGGTTATGATTTGTGATATCAGGGAGGGCCAGAAATCATTTTCAATACATTACATTACAATGCACTTCAAATCTGCTGTGGAAAAACAAGTCAAGTGTTCTGCTAGCTAGTTGCTATCCCCATTATTATGGAATGCTTTAGGAGGTTTCCTTTTACTCATACTAGTTGTGTGGTTTAATTTAAATACTAAGCTTCTAACTTTCTCCCTTCATTTTGAAAGGGTACTTCTAAAAAATTGAGAGAATTCAATCATTGGTTGGAGACACAAACGTAGTATAAATAAGCCCTGTCTTTGCATGTCTGATGATTTCTGATTTAAATAGTTTTTATTAAATATGAACTGTCCAAAGTACTTAATCATTGTTGGTTGCAGGATAAACCATTTTACAGTACTTATTCTTCAGCATCTTATCTCCTAACTGCAGGATGTTTGTTGACAATGCTGCCTTCATGTTAGACAAGCATACAATAATTTGATTGTTCCATTTGCTATGTTGTGCAGAGCGGTAGTTTAAAACTAAAATTCTTTCATGTCTTCTACTGTGACAAAGTCTATTGCTTTTATTTGTTGTACATTGGAAAGCTTCAACATTATTACTGCAGATTCCCTTCCCTTCCCTTCCCTTCCCTTCCCTTCCCTCTTTTTCCTTGCAATAAATTTGATATACATGAATACCACATAACCTTATACTCGCTAGATCAAGAGTGGTGCATCTTATGGTACCGGAACTTGCTCTTCAGGCATTCACCAAGATGCCACCAGATGCACAGAATCTGTTATCTGATGCTCATGATCTTAACTGCTTCTGTTCATAGTGGGTTCTGGCTTTATCAGGATATGTCAGACCCTATCTGAGTTTTTGCCGGTATCGTGTTAGAGAGCCTGGTTCAATTCCATCAAAGCCAAAGACCAGTTTCCAACTTATTTTGGCAAGTATATTCACTACAGATGTTTATCCAGCACCCTGGAAGGTAAACACGATCCTGCTGGAAGACAGATGAGTGGAGTGTGCTTTAGTTTCTATTACGATTCCTCTTCTACTGTTGGTGCAAAACACAATTTTGAGGGCTATCAATACCCAAATGGTGGCAGTCTTTTTCTGCACCTGAACATATAACTGCTTCTCCACTTCATCCCAGCCATAACCTCTGTACTAAATGTCTTCAAAACAGGAGGCAACATGGCATCTTCCTCCAGCTTTGGAAACCCTCCCAGAACGTAACCTGGTGGGCAAAAGGACGAGCCATCTGATTTTCTGAGTGTGGCAGGTTGTGGTAATGGTGCTTGTCTACTACCTGTTTGTAGTATGGCAGCGATTGCAGGCCCACCTCATTTCCTAATCTACATATGCTGTGTTGGGCATATTCAAGTAGCTGCCCCATCTGTAGTCATGTTTATTTGTTTTAGAGAATTCAACTGGCATTAATTTACAAAAATGAGGAAGGGTTGCCATCTACAATTATTAATTAGCATGCACATCTGCCGAGAAGGTGTTTCCATAAGCCTCTCTGAAGTACTTTATTGTTGTTGTTTTTTTCATTTGAGGGGGATCAATGCTAATTTTCAGTGTTTACCAGCAATCATAGATGACTTGCAGTTAAAAAGCCATCAGCTCTGTCACATTTTTCAGTGAACAGAATCCCTTTCCAGATGGCCCTTCATTTGGATAATGGACAGCCTAGGGGAATAAAAATGTCACCTGTTGTAGCTAGTCAACAATATCAATAAAAACAGAAGAATAGACCATTCATAAAATGGGCACCAGCCCAAAAATAATTTGTGAATTGTATAGTGAATGTTTCTGGTAGCAATCTTGCTTTAAGAATTCACAGACATCCTTAAATCTGGTCATTATTTGTTTTGCACTGCCTTTTACCTTGCTGTTTCATCATGAATGGATCTAATTTTTCTTAATGTATTTTCTGACAAAAGCGAAAATATGTGAATGATTACATTGTGATTATGATTGAAAAAAAAATCATGATTGTAATTAGGTAAATAATAGATTCTTGGCTTGTCTCTTACAGAAAATAAATTTGGAAGGTGCTTCAGGTTTAACAGAACATTCACATTGATTCAAAATACTGGAATTAATTGGTTTATTTTCTTTTTATTTTGGCAGGCTTAAAGGTGTTTTAAAAGTTACAGATTATTAAGTGATAGGCAAATATGTACATTAAAATAATCATTTATATGAAAAAATATTTTTTAAAGAAAATTCTGAGAGTCCCCTCCTCATCTAGTAAGATCCAATGAATTTCTGAAACGTTTTGCAGTGGCTTAGTATGCCTTTTTTGGCCAAATAAATGTTTTATCTGAAATTTTTTGTACGGCAGTTTTGGCAATCCTGTTAATCTTGTGTTAACAATTATAGCTGGGGATATTCGAAATGTGTATTTCAGAGTTTTCTGGTAATTAGATCAAAGTAAAATAGGTAAAAGCCCAAGATAGGAAATCAGATCTCCACATAACCAGAAAGAGGTATCTCCCACAGATTGTTCTGAGAATCTTCGAGTTCTTGCTCAATGTTATCCACTGGAGGATGAGATTATCTGCTGGAGGACACTGTGTCTCCTCACTGCTGACACAAGGAGCCTGGAGACACAGACCTCCAAATCCGAGCATGAAGCCAGGTTAACAGGTCTGAGTATCAATAAGTGTCAATGAGTGTCAGTGAACGTGCACCAGAAGAGCACCAGCTGGTAGCTAGAAAAATACAATATTTCATGGCAGGTTATTGCAGCATGATTTAGAAAACCATCAGAAGCAGTTTGTTTATGTCAAGTGTGAATGCGTGTGAGTGGCCCAGGTTTCAGCACACAGATCTGAGTAGAAGTGAAATTACTGGTATGACTGTGCTACTATTTATAATGTGAAGTGTAGTATTCATTCCCCTATGTTTCTGAACAGTCTTGTAAGATGATCTAAAATATGTGTGTGCGCTGTGAAATATTAGTTAAAAATATGAGTTGTGTTGAATTAGGGTCAAAATAGTTATGTCTATGCCATCCACCCTGACAAGGAGTGGGGATTTCTGAATTTCTCTGTCTACTTTCAGCACATTTTATATGAAATACCCATTCTTTTTCTCTCACACTCTTTATTTATGCTTCAAATGACAGCAAGAGTTAGTTTATTCATAACCCATTTCTTTTCCTAAAGAAAGGCACTCATTGACAATCAGGTGATGTACACACAGGAAAACAATTAAGTGACTGTCTTGCAAAGCTCTCACCTTGAAGGGATACATCAGAGCAAATGGGAGGAACTGTGTCCTCTTTATATTTTTATGTATTTATAGTCTCATAGAAATTTAGATGATGATTCCGTGATTCCCATTCAGAGAACTCAGCTTACTCTGCTCCATGAGGATTGCATGAGAGTTGTTTTTTTCTATCTGTTCAGCAATTCATTCAGATCAGGCATAAAATTTTGGACTAAAGTACTTGACCAGATTACTCAGTAAGAGAAAAAAACACGTTTTCCTTTAATAATAACAGTGATTTCCATTGTATATCCTTCTGGAGAGAAAAAGCATATGTCAGTGACATTGTTTTTCACTTGTAACTCCCAGTCAAGAAATAGATCTTGAATGTGTGACAGATACCATATAATTTCCACTTACAAGCACAGGATAACTTTTTAAAATGACAAATCTTATGCTGAGCAAAGTATTTTTACTAATTACTAGTGTCTTTCAAGGGACTACACTGAGTACTCATCTCCATCTCTTTAAAGGAAGTAATTTTGATGCCCTATGTATATATTTACTTTTGAAAAATCATATCAAAGTCTTCTGAAAATGCATAGAAGGTAAAGATGTAAAGTCATGAAACCCATGGAATTACACTGAGTTGTCCTAGAGTAACTGAATTAATGTGGTATGTGTATCAGCAATAGTGCCTTCAGCTGCTAACAGCTTCATGTGTGCTATGTTGTATATATTTTTTAAAATTAAACTATGTTAATTGGAAGTCTGCTTTGCAGCTGAACAAATGCTGAACATGTTGTGTAGAGATAACCCTCCAACCATCTACAGAAGAAAGTGCTTTCCCTTGATACTTAATGACCCCTGGTTAATGTAAAAGCACTGTTTATGAGCTTAACTGAGATCAGTAATTAGCCTTTTTTAGATAGGAGGTAGATTGAGTTAACTCTGAGTGGTAATGGGAAAAACAGTGGAAATCCTCAGAGTAGAAGTTGTTTGAAGCAATGTTCTCAGAAAAGAAGAAAACCTGTGAGTTACTGGTGGACTTAGAGCATATTTTGAAGAATATTCTTTTACAAGAATAATTGTAGAAGTTTTTTGTAGGGCTACATATTGATTGAAACCTATCAGGGAACCACATTTTATTTTTCTGTTTTGGCATTTTTTGTTTTAGCTTAGAGTAAATTGGGCAGTTTATTTTCATAGTAGAACCATTTTTCTTCTAATAGCAGGTGAGTTTGAAAATACAAATATATGTCAGCTTTACAGTCTGATTAAAATACTAAAACTAAGTGTTTTCATCAGAAGAAGCTGATAATACCATTCACTTCTTTCCTCCCTCTGTGGTGCTTATAGCCAGGCAGGCAGAGGTGGCCATCCCCCATGGGAGCTGCAGCTGGAAAGCCTAATCCTTCTTGCATTGTTTTATTTGTTCTTTATTATGTTGTGTGAAGTATCCCCTATGAGATAGTATGTTCAGTTCTTTGGTTTTTACTGTTACTCTGAGTATCTTTCTCATCCGTGTCCGGTATAAAAAACATCTCTTGCAGAGTATTACAAGGCTGTTCTTCCACTTTCAAGTGTATTTTCTCTCTCAGATCAGAGTACTATGAAAATAGATAAATTCAATACACTATTTATATAAGAATGGGACAGATGAAATTTGTGTCTCATGTGAATGCCAAAGCACTAGTCTTCTCCAAGGCAAGGTTTCCTATTATATGCATTTGAATGCCAATGTTATCTCCAAAGAGGCTATTCTAAAATTCACCGTTACTGCTCAATATTTAGCAATATTTTAGTGTTGGGTCAGCAATGAGATTCCATAAAATATTTAAAAAGAAATACTGAGTTAAAAATTCCACTCCATTCCTCCAGCGTTTCCCGGGAGTTTAGGTGTGCATTTGCTGCACAGATGGTGCAGCAGCAATGTCACACAGTGCTGTCAGAGCCCTGATATACGTAGTGCAACACCATGAGTGCAAGATAAATGAAAGCCTGAGCTTCACATTTCCCAGTGTTTTAGGGATTAATTCTACTCTTTATTGATCTCCTGATGCCTCCTGGAAAACGTCAAAAAAAATCTCTCTATAAGAATATAATTCTACAACTGTATTATGTGAGATGCTGTCTTAGTTTACTTTTATCATTTTTCATTACTATTGACATTTCTTTGAATTTATATGTTATTTTTTTATCCTGAGGAGTTCATCAGTCATTGGCTCTGATTCCATCAGATATCATTGAAGTGGTTTGTGAGGTCAAAAGCTTCCACAATTTCTCTCTGCTATTATAGAGCCATGGCTCGTGCTTGTTTTTATAAGGCCTTGTAAAATTTTCAAATTAAGTTTGGGGGGTATGTTTTTTTTTAAAAGCCTGTATTTTTTTCTTATAAGGTTCATATATGTACTTAGTGTATCAGCATATGTTGTAGGTAAATATTAAGTTTTTGGTATATATTTTATTGCACCAAGACTAATGCAGACAGAGGAAATGACTATTCTTAACGGGTTAAGCTTTGCACTTTTTCAAAGAAGTGATGTATAAGAGCTTTCTGAGCTTCTCATGCAGGATAAAATGACTTCTGGGCCTCATACATCTACCCAGCCTTTATCAGAATTATTTTAGTACTGTCTGGTCAGTGTTGCTATTTCATTTGTGTTATAGTTGTTTCTAAAAGTACCTCTACATATTCATAGTGAGGGACCTTTACCTTACAGAGAATTCAAAGTTAAATGGGCCAAGGAAAGGAAGTTACTTTCTCTGTTGTGTAAGTGAGGAATTTAGTTGCAAAACAGGTAATTTGTCCAAATTATACAGTGAACTTATAGCTGGTTTAACAAGTGACTCCTTACCTGCAAAGTACAGTGCCTTAAGTCAGTTCTCTGCCACTGCAGATGAGAATTTATGTGTTTACAAATACTTATTTTGTGCTGTCACCCTGCTGACATGAATGACTGCTACCAAAGGATTAGGAAGAAATCAAAGATGAGGTTAGCACAGGCCATCTCCAAGTCAGGTCTTCACAGCCCTTCTTGTACACTTCAGAGGCCATGTACCATATTCTGCTGCTATTACAAAATGAAGCGTCTGATTACAGCAGGTTATCTGAGGTGATGTCAAATCACATGACACAAATTAAAAAGTTTTGCTAGTGCCAGATACCAGAAATAATAAAATATTTATCATTCTCATGGGCTGGTGCTCAGGCAGCAGTTACAAAAACCTAAATTATGCTTAGTGTGCACTATGGATTCTGTAGTGTTTTGCTAGAAGGGAAAGTGAGATTTTGCAAGGTTTCAGGGAAGAGGTGATACAGCAGTATTTCCTACCTACTGTAGTATAATCCCACATACATTTGGAATGTGCTCCATTCCCCAGTCGATTGCTGGAGGGTAGTGTTCAACATGCCATAGCAGCATGACAACAGACAGTGGCAATGTTAAAAATAAAGCAGAAGGTGGGGGATGAAATATATTGACTTTGTAGTCAGTGAGAGAGCAGTTTCACTGGATCAATGCTGGACGTGGTCAAAGTTGTGGCACAGGGCTTTTCTCAAGCAACCCCTCTGCTAATTTAAGATTGTTGGTTTGGAGATGCTACGAGAATCTGAATAGGTATGAAATACTTTGCTGCGTATCACCTGCTCTCTTCTTTATCCTGCCTTGAAGAATTTGAAATGTGCCTAGTCTCCGAAATAGGACTCAAAGACACTAAACAACTTTAGACTGAAAAACCAAAATGTTAGTGCAGTAATTTTCAGTCAGTGAGGAATGAAATACTCTTTAGCTTAACTTATTCAGTTCTTGTTTTATCCCTTTAAAATCAGTCAGGATTATACATTGTATAAACAGTATACAACCGGTTTTGTAGTAGTTTTAATTTGAATTACATTTGATCAAATGTCAATTTTATGTCATACGACAGAGTGATTTTTGTGTCAGAAAAAAAGAAAGGCCCAAACTTGTGCCCATTATGTTTGCTAGAAGTTTCCTGTCACTGACAGATGACAGGGTTGGCTTATTTCTGGGACAGTGGTCTCACCACTCCTGTCTCCCCAGTGCAGGGGGAGTCTCAGCTGTTCCTGTAGCACCTACAGGGAGGGTTCCTTTAGATGCTCTACTGTTCTAAAAGCAAAACTCTTGACACGTGGTATGCTTAAATAGCTACAAAGCAACCACCTGAGGTACCTCAGAGAGGGACCAGGTAAGCAATTGGTGTTCAGAATTGCTACATCTTTCTCAAGTCAAACCATTCTAGCCTTCAGTCAAAGTAAGGAGATAGCTGTTGAAAGATGAACGTGCATGTGGAATCCTTAAAATCACATGCCCAGAGTGGCACAGGTACTGTACTCTTCATGTTCTCATAGACCTTTTCCTGCACATCGTATAACAGTTTGAAAGAAATTCACTGTGCATATGGTAATGATGCTTCACACAGGCATGAGAGGAAATAACAATTTGTGCGTGAGCTCACAATTATGTACAATGCTTATTTTAATCCCAAATCATCAAAGATATTTTCATATCTGAACTCTTTTCCCTTTTTACTCAAATTGGCTTTAGCAGAACAAAATGATTATGAAGCCCATTAATCTTAATTTTTCACACTGAGATTCATTTTACGCAACTGGAAGCTACAGAAATGGAACCATCCACATCTTTCTCTGTCACTAGGATATCTAAATGTAATGCAGATGGAAAATTAAATGCAAGAGACAAGATAGCAGCTCTAATAACCTAGTAATTTCTAAATACATAGACTTAGATTGATGGAAGAGAAAAAAAAGTCTGTTTTTCCCAATAACACAAGTTAGTAATACTAGTATAAAAAAGTCTTAAATTGATTAGGATTTTTGAGAGTTTTAAATTTGTTCAAATCTATTTAAATGTATTGGAAGTAGAACTGATACTTACTCTACTGCCTTATATCTTCTTTAGCCACTAACAGGAAGCTGTAAACTGTGGCAGATTTGGATGGCAGTATTTCAAATCTACTTTGTGTAGTTTTATCAAAAGGGATAACCGAGAACTTGGCTCAGTATATTGAACAAATATTCGCTTTTCTTAACTCAACATGTAACCTCCCTGAAGTCCATACTCCTATCCAGTAATATAACTTTCAATGCTTTCAATATAACTTTCAATTTTAAGAAGACTTTTTGGATTCTGTTTTACTTAGTTCGTATCAATTATTATCTAAGAAAATAACAAAAGAATGTTATTTCTCCTAACATTTTTACAGGAAAAGAAAAGGAATAATTTTCCACTACTGAAAGGTTGTGTTTTGCAGCGAGTGTACAATAGCAGGATAGGATTCAGAAAATTATTGATTCAAATCTGTGTACCTACCTGTGTAGCTGACTAGTTTTGCATCTTTTAACTTCATTTTGTAATGTAATGTTTCAGTATAACCCATCCACCCACCCCAAAAATATAAGACTACAACTCTCACCCTCTTTGCTTGCTTTCATTTAAATTCAGATCAAGTGAACTAAGCCCATCAGTTTCATCTGACATTAGTGGAAAAGTAGTCCAAGGTACATTAATATATGGCATTTTCACAGTTGAGTTCAGTGACCTTTTTACAAAAATTTCAGGATATTCAGGTAACTTTTAAAAGTGTTAATTTTTTATAAACTTTAGAGGATGGACTATGAACTTCTTACCCACATTTATAATCTGTTAGCAATTACTGGGTATGTTCAATAGGAACTTTGTATCTCTTGTTTTGATTAGGAAAGCATTAACACACTTAACTCATGTGAGTGCCATGAGACCTTTGGATATGTCAGCAGCTCTCCAAATTGACTCTACTGCTGGATGAGAGCTAAGATGGATTGGAATCATGTTTGAGTGCTTCAGTTCCTTACTTTCAGAGAGATCCCAGAGGAAGGTGCTGGATAATTGCTCATTCACTCTGAGAGCTCTCTCTTCATTATAAAATAAATAAATGAATAAAAGTGAAAGAGGAAATTGCACCGCTTGCTAAGTAGATCAGACATTGCTTCATAATTGTTCAGCAGAGAAGAAGAGGAACCAAATCCTATGCTCTAAACCATGCAAGCACAAGACAAGAAATTAAGGAAGCTTCTGTATCTGTGCTGTAGACAATTGTCTGTGTTTCATCTACCTATCTACCTTCTAGGTAAGGATCCTCCCCTCTGTAAAGTTATTTTGTGGATCAAGATTAGAGTGGAATAAAGAAAAAAAAAGCCATTTTCTAAATTATGAACTCTGTTATAGTCCTCTTTTTCTAAATTAGTGTATACACAAGAGGTTTTTGTATATGTCAGTTCTATTATGAAAGAGACTTAAAAAATGCACAGAAGGACATAAGAGGACATAGTACCTAAGTCTAGATGGAATTTTAGTCTACCATTTATGTTTCTGGATTTACTTATCATACTGCAGTAGAGTATTATAGAACAGCAAGGACTAGTGTCTCTCTGGCATGTTTTGTAATAGGGTGCCGTGGCCATTTAAATCTGAAATGGCAACTGTCAGAAGCAAGGCTGCCTGTGCAAGGAAAACCCCAGGCAGCTGCAGAGGGGAAGGCTGAGGCAGATCTGAGGTGCTGCTGTGTTTCTCAGAGAGGGAAAACGCAGGATGCTCTGCTGTTCTTTTTAAGACTCTGTCAGGTGCCTCGCTGAGCAATAGCTGTGGCAGGGGGGCTCAGGAATATCCCTTCAAGCCAATCAGGACAAGTTTTGGAAAAGAAAGAATAGCTTATAATTTGCTGCCTTCCTAATAAAAAGGAGGTGTGAAAGAGAAGAGCAATTGTCTGCTGGGCTGTCTGACTGAGGAACAGACATCAGAAGGCTACAGGTGCACGGGAGTGTAGAAAAAACGTCATGTTTGCAGTGTTGCCTGACAGCAGAAACAAGGGTATTGGACCGAGGATTTTGTAGTGGACAAGGTTGGATGGAAACAGTTTAAAAGCCAGCTAGGTTAGCCCACTCTGGGCTAGAGCATGCTTCCTGATCCAAAGAGACAGTTGGCTTTGCTATTCGTTTTGATTAGAACAAGAAACTTAAATTTGAGGTCTGTTTTATTTCAGGTGCCTTAGTGTTTTCATCTTTTAAAACTTATGTCCCTGTTTTCTTACTGTAAGATTTACTGGTAACAGATTTCTAATTTGAAGATGTAGGCAAAAAATCAGGTGTTTTTTCTCAATGTTAGATTAGACGGCATGCTGATCAGTCGAGATTCCCTGACACAGGCCATCTCCCGATGTTGTGCAGACAGCACTGGGGTTCTGTGATGATTAGGAACCTCATTTCACCTGGAGATTAAAGCTGAAACAAAACAACCAAAGTCTGCTGAGAAAGAAGAATGCTGCTTGATTTGCAGTGTTCCTTGAACAATATGTTGGTATCAGAAGAAACAATAACAGGACTTTCAGTTAAAATACTCATGCTTTTTATTATATTTTTTTATTATTTTTTACTCATGCTTTGTATTTTTCCAGCAAGAATCCAGAGAAGATGAATACAACCAATAATATGTGGTAGTGTGAGGACAAAACATTTGGAGTTAAAATAAACTGCTTTAGAACAAACCTGATGCAAGAATAAACCTTGCTGTTTGATGCAGGTTCTTCTGCCATGCATAAAGCAGTAACTGTTTGGCAGTTTCCTCTCCCAGATTTTCTCTGATGTTTCTGATCCTCTAATTGCAATATGTAAATTAAAATAAAACCAAAAGCAGAGTAGTCATATGGCATAGGGAGAGGGCAAAATTACAGAGCTGCAAAGGTTTTGGATGTTACTCTCTTGTAGATGGAGGTTACCAGGACTGATTGCATGGAATGTATGGGGATTCCTTTGCGGCTTCAGTTCAGCCAACCATCATAGCTTAATGCATTGATACTATCTTCTGGCAGTATCGCTGTATAGGTAGAATCTTCTGACGTTTTGAATAGGACCAGATGAAGGTCCCTGCTCGTGCAGGAAGTCTTCACAAATTTCACATTTAACTTCTTATTTTATGCAGAAGGCCCTCACATTCTAGTCACAGGAAGCAGAACAAAATCTTCACAAGGATGTCCATTAAATACATATATACAAATATACAATGTGCTTTACTTATCCTTACTTCTATGAGAAAGGAGCTATACCTGAGTATGATAAACATGCACAACCAAAAGGCTGTTAGTTTTAGGCCGTCACAGAAAAGGGAAAATAGGGGAAAATATTCCACAGTCTGACACAAGGATGGTCTTTTTGGTGAAGTCTAAGAAAACAAAGATGTGGCTATCATCATATACTAGCTTATTAGCGGTACATTAGACAGTATACTTCCTAAAAACCCCAGATTTAAATAGATCAAACTGTTGATAGCTGCATCCGTAAAGTTTTATTCTAACTACACAACGTACAGCTGTGGATACACAATGGGAAGCCAAAGCTCTATATCTAGAAACCTGGAACAAGCCACATTGTGGTAGACCAAATGATGTATTTTGAAGTCTTGGAATTTTAAAAGCTGCTCCCTGAAAGACAGGCATCTGATACTGTGATAAGTGCACCTTGAATTATCAGGATAAAGTTGCTGATCTTAGAAAATTTTAAGGTTCAGTGACCTACGTATTAACCAGTTTATGTGTCTGTGACTGAAGAAGCCAATCACAAATACTATGTTAGTATACAGATACTATGAGTATCTTATGTTAATTAAAATAAAATGAAGATTTGTAAATGAGTTAGCAGCAGGCATGTATGTCTCAAAGGGAGCCATATTGTTTCAAGCTTCAATAAACTATTGTGTGTTGGAAGAAGACATTCAGCATTAAAGCAGCATCTTGAGATAAGAAAAAAATCCAACCAAATCCAAGCTAATCCAAATTTGATGGATTTGGAAATATGAGGCTCTCATAATAAGTGTTTTCTGAATAATAACTTCTGGTTTTAGGACTGAAAGACCTGGATTTGGGTGGAGGAAATACAATCTCTGACGGGTATTTTTTGAAGAAATTAATATTATCTGATTTCAAATAATTTTAACTTAGAGAGATAAGAGAAACTTAACGAGTATAAGTGTTAAGCTAATGAAAAATAATAGTATAAAATCTCCTGAATGTGGCCAATATGAATACTTGATTTAAAAATATGGCAATTAAGGAATCATGAAATTTTCTGAAACTTTACAGAGAATATTTTTTTTTAGTATTACAAGAAACAATCATGAATATTTGTGCTTTGGTTTTCTAGTAATATTCACTAATGCATATTTGAAAATACAGTATCTTGCATAAAATTATATTATTCTATGGGGATGATACTCTTGGCAGAAATATGATGTTTTGATTCACCACAATGCACTTAAAAATACAACTCTAATAAACTAGTCCACAAACATAAATAATAGCGGTAGTATTTTTATATGTCTATATAGTGAGATTCTTGGAATACATTATGGAATCCTCATTTATTTCATCTTGAAATATCCAACTATTATTACCTTTATTACATCCAGTCTTGTAACAATCCTAAAACATTATTAGTGCTTAATGATGTGAAGACAAGTGCTTATAAAAACGGGCTCTTAAGCATAGTACAATGAAAACAACATCCTAAGAGTTATTTCTGATGAAGTGGAGGACATTAAAATGCTGCTAGATGATATCCCAGCTTGGGTTTAAAGAATTAATGAAGAACAAATGTTCTAACTGACATGTAAGCATGAAATTCTCTCTGTGGGTTGACCTTCATTCTTCTGCAGTTAGTTAATGAGGATTCTCTTTGTTATCTTTCTTTCCGAAGAACCTTGAGGCCTTGTATCATTATTGAATGAACACAATGTCACCTCAGCTGGCAGAAATGTTTTGTCTTTTGTCAGGAAAAGAAGTTTCCTCGTGTCAGCTGGTGAAAGCACAACACGGCAACAGGCAATTGAGACCAGACATTTCAATTCAGCTAACTTAACCCAGTGGAGATGTTTAACTGGCTGTAGTTGTTTTGATCAGAATATTTAGGTTTCATTACAGTATGGCTCTTGCTTCTACTTCTGAAGTTTGTGTCTTATTGTTGTAAATTAATGATAAACAATAGCATTTTATCTGGAGAACTGCTCTCAGTATTCCCCTTTTAACAGTTAATTACCATTTGTTGCAGAACAATATGTATTTTTTGAAATGTGCGTTTTAAGAACAGCTGCTTTTTATCTGATTCAAAATGACAAGTGTATTGTTAACTGTCGGTAGATCTTGTAAGGTGGGGATCACATCTGCTCAAAAAACTGGAGCTGTAACTTGGAGCTTTTCTGTGGTCTGCACTGTATTATGCAGAGCTCTATAAGGGGCAGAATGGTAATTGCAAGTGTCATACAACATGAGCCTGTTACTTGGGGGGCCCCCAGTAGTCATTTGGTTTCCCCACTGCTTAGGGCACCTTTGGATATTCCACACAGCAGCAAAGCCAAAAAAGAAAAAAGTGAATTTTCTGACTGTACTTAAAAGTTGCACAGGATGAATGTGCACATGGAAGGGGAAGGAAGACATTTTTTGAAATCAGTGTAAGAAAAAGTTATTCATTAATTATTTACCCAGGTGTATTATATGCAAGGTATGGGACGTTGCAACAGACATATATATCTTTGTTGAAGGAGGTGTGCAGATAGAAAGTGGTAACAGAGTTTTACAAATAAAAAAGCAAATACCTTTTTCTCTGTCCTTTTTGGCTAATAGTGGAAAGCCCTGACACTGAGGAAACTTTCCTCAGTTTCCTGTCCTGTTGGGACACATGAGGATGGAACAGCTTTGGGGGCCGAACAGCTTTGGGTTTTGTTTTGTTTTAAAATAAATTGCTTGTGATAAATCACTATTTTTCAACTGAAAAGAAAAAAATATGTTTGAAAATTTCAGATCACTCCAATCTGCTAAAACTTTGTGTGGGATAATGATGATTGTTTTATTTAAATAGGGTTGCCTACTTTAAATATGTGAAGAGCAATACTCTGTTATAGTCCATATCATAACGTAACAAGCAACAGCAAATTAGACATGAAATTCTATGACGTATGATTTGGTTGTGTTGTACTTTTCCTTATAGTCACTTTCCCTTTACTTTGAGGTAAGAGTAGTAGATATGTATTATTGTGAATCCCATTTGTTATTAATGTATAAAGGAGAGAGAAATGGCATTTATGAGGTTTGTTATCCCAGCATTCAGCTTGTCTTCAATCCCATAAATGCCATTTTTGAGCTGACAGGCACATATGTTTTGTTAAAGTCATTAGAATAATGCTGGATTAAATACTTCTCTAAAGTAAGTGAAGTACAACTGTGTTACCTTCTGGTTATTAGGATACATATGTCTAATATACATTCATTTTGGAGTCCCTTAGGGGACAGCCTTGTTATTAATACAGCAGAGAACAGCTGAATGAGCATATGGTTTATTAAGATGTGCTTATATTAATGATATGTGGTATTATTCAAAAGGGTCACTGGTCTATAACTGAGAGCGCCTTTGTGATCACTGCTTCAAACCACAGAGTTCCATAGGATTACTCTTGATCCAATCTATTTGTCTTTTGCTGGGAAAATCATTGTATTTGCATCTAAGTTGGAAATTAATGATACACTTCAGAACCTAATACCATGAAAACTCAAGCAACTAATGAATACGCAAAACTAAATGAAATCTTTTAGATGTAATGAAATAGCACATGGGAAGGTCTAGAGCTCTTGTATTTCTGTAATACAGCAATCTGATCCATAATGGGACCTTCCACAAGGTACATAATAAAGCAGAATAATCAAATAGTTAAAAAATCAGTTACAGTCCTCTCTGCATGACTTTTGCCCCCATAGAACTCAACTGATTTCCTTTTTGAATATTGCAACTCCTGCTTGGTTGCTTACCACCAAGATAAAATTTATGACCATCTTTTATTTTTAAGGCTGTTTTTCATTCCATACACACTGTGTTCTGCAGTGCAGTACTGCATCTTTTACTGGAATGCCAGGCAGAAGATTGTATGAGCCTGAAAGTAAAAGCACATGGAATTAAGATTGGATAAGAAGATCCAGTGTGGAGCAAGATGAGGACTTTTCAGTTTTATATTTCTTCCTCTCACTTTAAAGCTTCTCTGATCCCAGAAAAGGTGCAATCGGTGCCTAACACCTAGAATCACATGTGCTGTAACTGCTTTTCTTGATTTACGACGAGTTTGATACTTCCTCTTATATTGCTGAAACAGAAAAGAATACTTGGCCTTTTCCATCCCTTAGCTCCTTAGCTTGTGCCTAGTTTGTTGCACAGAACACAACCACAGGGAAAAATCATTAGAGGAAAGATTATTTAATTAATGTTTCTAATCGTTCTGTGGATGCCAAAAGAATGGCCTGTTCGATACTCTCGTGTTATCAGAATCTGAAAATTTAAACGTAATGACTCAGGCCCAGAACAGTGAAAGTAAAACAATACAGTAAAAACAATCTTTTAGCAATATTTTCTATATAATGCATTTTACTTACTTTTTTAAAAACTCACGTTTGCTTTTCAGTATTACTTCAAAAGCATTAGGGCAGGAGGATCTATTAATAAGTTACATTTGTAGTCCTACACCTGTCTTGCAACCAGTCAATGAGTGTTGAGGCATGAACTCAGCTGTGAGACGTAGAACAGCAAAAGTTGGTCCAATTGTATAACAGTAAAAAAAAAAAAGTCAACACTTCTGTACTTCTGGCACTATCACTAGCTATCCTAAAACGTGCCAGGGATAATTGGTGGCATGGGGTCAGGAAGGCATTGGGATGGGGTGCTTTTCCTGGCCAAGGGTGCTATTCCCACTTCTCTGAGCCAGTTTCCCCAGCTGTGAACAGAGACACGGATGGCACTAGAGACCTAATAGAAGAGGTATGGGATTTGGATGGAACATTTCACAATTATCCGAAAAACATGGGGGACTTTAAGCCTCTAGGATCATTCCTTTGAAATATCCTCTAGAAATTTAAACCCTAAAGTAGCTCAACAATGAAATGTAGTTCTAATTTACAGATGTGTACATGTCATTTGGAGAAGCGGTGAAGTTCAACTACAAGGTAAAATTTTGCAGCAACATTTTGTGGTCCTGCTTCATAGAGCAGGAGGTAAACCAAAACCAACTCTCCCTTGGACTGGAGAACAGGGGAACCACGGGAATGTGAGGGGAGGTACAAGCAGGGTGTTTTGTGAGTGTGCAGCAGCAGGTGTTCAGAGTTAAGCTGAGCATTTGTTTACATCACCAGCTTGGTGGAGAGCCAACAAATGTGGTTTTTTGCCTTCAGGTGGGAAGCGTTATCTCTAGCTCACTTTGCCAGCTGCCCTCAAAAGGTGAGGGTAGTAGCCAAAGGAGGGGTATGGCTGTGGCATTAGCTCTGACCTGGTCTATGTTCCCTTCTCTGAGGGGCCCTGGTAGCTGCGGGTGCTGGACTGCACAGCTTGGGTCCATCAAAACGTTTTGCTGCTGCTGTGTGGCAGTACGTTTTGTGAGGAAATAGCCTGAAATAGTGCACCAGCGAATGCTGATAATGACTCAGGGAAGAAGAAGATTTCCATGGCTCCCCATGACTCAGGTAAAAAAAAAAAGGCAAAGATGGTGCCTGCGTGTTCTTGATTTGTTTCTTTGTGTTTGGCTTGGTTTAAAAGGTATTCTTAGGAAGTGACCTGGCATCTTCCTCTGCTCTTTTACTTTGTAATAAATTGATTCCAGGTGTGTGAGGGAGGGGCCTGCAGTTAGTGTGGCCGTGGGGGGTGTGGGGCGGTTTCCGCTCGTGCGAGCCAGGTGTGTGGCCTGTGAGGATCGGTGGGTATAAACAGACTTATGGCAGCAGGTGTGACATACCCAGTGATTTTTAACAATATTTTTGGTAGTGCTTAGTTTCTTTGAGGAATTAATTAATGAGAATCAGCAAAATAAAAATTCTGAAGTTGCGAAGTGCTGAAGGTGCAAAGCACAAAGGAGGTGAGATGGCTGTGATGAGGTGAGTGTGGAAATCTTAGCAAAGCTGTGGGAAATGCTGTGGTCACCCCAGGGTTCTCATCTGTGTTACTGTCAGCTTTGGTGCACTGCTGGCTTCAGCTTCAACCTTCTTTCTTCTTCTCCTACTCAAAAGTGGCTGCTGGGAGGGCAACACATTGACCCCAGGACCTGGATACTTGTAACAATCTCAGAGGTGGTGTATTTAACTCTGGTTTTGTCTCAGTCTTTAAGTGGCTTGTCCACATTCAGCTTCTTTCTTTTTTTTCTTTTTTAATTAACATTTAAAACAGTAGAAGCATTTTACAGTGTTTTTTTGAGGGCAAGCTTTGATAGATGGGTCTCAAGGGTAGACTCTCCTCGGCAGAGAAGAGGGTACAGTTGTTCTAAAGAGGCCTTAACTGTATTTTCTTATTTGTGAATTTAGTTTTTAAAACTAAGCAGAAACCTTGTAGTCGACCTAAAAAAGGTTTTGTGGCCAATCTTTTAGTTGCACAAGGTACGTCAAATAAAATTGTCAAAAACCAGTAGGGCATAAAAGACTTTTCTGGTCTTCCAAAATATCCCCCCAGTCTTACCAATTTCCTTTTAGTGAAATAACAGAAAGTATTCTTATCTTTATAAGAAAAGTGTGATGCAACTATCAATGTGCAAGCTTCCTTCGATGTATCCGATAATCTTTTATCAGCTACTTAAAAGCAATAAATAGAAGCAAGAATAGTGATAGAAAAAATAACTCTAACATTCAGAGAGAACAGTTCACTGCTGATACTGTTGGAATCTTCACACATGCATCCATACATTCCCTACAATACATCTGATTAAGCAGCTGCTTTCATGTAGTTGGAATGTGGATAAGTCCTTCTTGAAATGGAGCTGTGACTGGCATTGCCTAACTCGGCCTACTGCAGGTTGACGTAACGTTTGCAAGTATGAAAATGCAGCTCTTGCTTTGGATGGTATGGGGCAGAAAAACTCATGGTGGCAATTCACTAAAATATCTCTAAAGATGTGTCATTTCTTGTATAGCCAGTGGCAGTCTGGAAGGGAAAGAAGCAGTCAGCAAAAGCTTCATCTCTGTTTCTTGCTAAAATAGGATTCTTTAGTAGGGCACTTTTTTTTTTTTTTCAAAGAATAAAACAATTTTTTTCATATTTCTTTTAAGCTGTCTTTGATCAATGTTGGTTGTAATAGCTGTGAAGATAAAATGAAGGAGCTGTTCAGAGAGTCAGTAGTCAGTAAGACAGAGTTGATTTTAAGCTATTAGATGCAGTGTAGTTTTCAAGAGCAAACACAAACCTGTTTTATTCAGTGCACGGAAGCATTGGTTAGTATCAGTAGAAGATGCAAACAATATATTTGAAGAATATTTGGCCATTAAAATGGAATATGTATCTTTCTTAAGTTTCAGATTTAAAACTCTTGTTTCTGTTGTAAGGCTTCTTCCCTAATTTAATTAGTAACCACTGCTGGTGTTTGACATATATTAAGTATACTGGAAGTTGAAAGACAAAGCTCCTAAATAATGCTGTGATTGGCAAAGGGCTGAAATATTCTGACACTTTTAATCTGAGAATGCTTGAAGTGTAACAAGCATTGTACAAATGTATTCAGAAATTCACACAGTTCCATGAAGTTTTAAGACCAGAAGAGTGAGATATTGTACTTTAATCACACTAGAAGAAGCAGCTGATGCATAGCGCAACAGCAATAATTCCAAGGTAGAAGTCTACAAATAATCTAGCTACAGTTGATATTGTCAAGAGAATTCAAATACTTTGTAATATATTCTAATACATATTAATTTGAGAGGCCTATAGGGGACAGTTTTGTTATTAATACACAGAGGAACAGATGTGATAGCATATGGTTTACCAACTTGTATTTATGTTAATTCTATGTAAATAGGATTTTAATAAGGTAACATTAGTCTATAGCTTCATTTTTCTAATATATCTTTCTTCTTTGAAGATGATAATGGGATCATCTAAATTGGGGTCTGGGATCATAGAAAAGGTTAGTGGAAACAATCTGTTTTCGAAGAGTCTGTTTCAGGTAGTATGTAAATGTAGGTAAAGTATACCTTTTCGAGAATTTGTGATCACTTGAAACTTCAATGGTTAAATTATATTTGAATTATTTTATTCACCAATCCTACCAGTTCCAAAAACACTGCCTGATACCTATTTTACCAGCTTTAAATTCTTATCTATTCTATGTTGATTGTTTGCATTTTGAACTTCTATTCAGCTGGCTTGGCAAAGCTTGCAAGACTTCATAAAATCCCAGAAAATCCAGCATCAACTTTAAACCTGATGCCTATTGAACTTGCTATGCAACCCACCTATTGCTGTCAGTTGGAAAAGCTGTGAATGCAGTTCTGAGTTAGCTCAGGCTTCTCAGCAGCTTTCTCTGGGGCACAAGTTTTTTTAATTATGCTCCCAGGCACTGCTAGGAGGCACTTCAGTTTGTGATGAGAACAGAGTAAGCAATCTGTGTTCCTGCAAGCAGGAGGGGAAACTTTCTGCCTGCTGTTAGGGGTTGGTGTTTTGAATGATTGAATCAATATCCTTGGTTCAGGTGGGATAGAGTTAACTTTCTGTTGTGTTTTTGATTTAGTATAAGAATGTTAATAACACATTGTTTTAGTTGTCCAGTAATGTTTATATGAAGTCAGGGACTTTTTTCAGCTTCCCATAGAAACTGAGAGGGAACGTGGGCAGGACAAGCTGGCTGAAGGAATTTTCCATGCCATAGATGTTATTCTCAGTGTATAAGTTGGGTTTGGCCGGGGTCAAGGATCTATGATCACTAGTTGGGGTGGATTGGGAGTGGGGATCACTGGGTGGTGGGAGTGACTTGTGGTATATAATTTTATTTTGGGTATTTTTTTACTGTTACTATATTTTCCTATACTGTTCTGTTAAACTGCCTTTATCTCAATCCAGGAGTGGGTTGGGTTTTGGTTTTGTGTTTGGTTTTTTTTGCTTTCTGTCCTTTTCTCCTCCTTCTTACACTACCTCATAGGTGTGGGAGGAGTGAGCAAGAGAGCAGCTGTGTGACCATCAACCATGAATGACCAACTTTCCAAAGTATACCAGTGCAGCTCAACAGTATTTTGCCTTTGAGGTAGCACAAAAGTTTAGTTCTGTGGTCTAGAAAGCCTTAAGCTGCATTACCTGTAACTTCCAGTTCATTACTGAAAAAGTGTAGATAGAGGTGCTATGGAGATCTCTCCTCCGTAGTTAGAGACATGGTTGCTTTTTTCTTTCAAGGAGGGAGAAAAAACAAAATGTCTGAAACTTGACTTTCTAATCTAGAGAACTCTGGGTTTGGTATTTTTGGGGGGAGGGGAGTGTAAATATGAAATTTGTTTAAGCTTAGTTGTTCAAATACAACTTATAAAGGACCCTAATGGAACTTTGTGTACGTCTGTCAGAAATACTTTGTGGCTCTGGTTTTGTTTTTCCTTCAAGCTAGGGATGCTGCTTAGAATATCCTGCATGTCAGAGCTGTATGGTTATGTTCTGAATAAATAAACCAACAGCAGGATTTTTAATTGTAATTATTTGTAAGTTTTACTTCCATCAGCATTTTTCAGTACTTCCTGCATTTCTGTTCTGATCCTTGAGTCTTGGGTGTAATCTAGGGCCCAGAAGGTTTAAGTTTTGTGTTGGGCTTTTAGAGACACTTCTAGACTGTAGAAGTGCCATGGTTCTGGCTGTCTCATGACTTTTTATACAGAAAGATCATTTGAAAAATTCAGTGAATGGACATGGAAGCTGTTTGGATCTGGCTTCTTAGTTGAGTAGCTGCATCACATGATATTCCATTCCTGACTTCATGCTGGTTGTTTCCTAGCTCAGTAAATTCTTCCCTGGAAAATTTCAGCCCATCATCCTGCAGGACTTCTATCTTGCACCAAAATTGCCACTGAGTGTCTGGGGACTTTGAAATAGTTTTAACAGCATTTGTGGTACCTTCCATCTGTATGTACTGGCAGTATGTACTGCCATCAATCAGAGGTGGCAGACCTGCAACACCTTAACTGTTTCTCTGGTTTTGCTGCTTAATTGACTATTTAACTTTATAAAGTAATTTGCTGTATTGTGATTGTAAAAGCCATCATGCAGAACCAAATTGTGCTCAATTCAATAATCTATTCTATCATCTATGTGCTATGTAATAATGCACATGTTGAAACAGTTCATTTTTTCTTGCAGAACTCTGCTGCTAGGGTCTTGTTGTGAAGAGTAGCAATAATGCACAGTAATAGCTCTAAGAATGTTTAGAAATAGTAAATATGTATTTGGGCAGCATTATAGAAACAGCACTCAGGGGAGACAGGAAACAATGAAAATACTTTTATGTTTTGATTCTTTAGACAGAGAAGCAAATACCGTAAAACAATGTGGAAACTAGACCTAAGATTTTAAAAAAAACACATGAACAATTGGGAGTCTTGTAATCCTTTGTCTGTCTTTATAATAAACCATGTTTAAAGTGGTCAGCGAGCAACGTTTCCCCTCTCACCATGAGCTACATCTTTGCTGTTAGTGAGGAACACTAGAGATTCATAATACATCCAAAGTGAAAGGATAGTTTGTGTCATCAGCACCAGAGGGATATCAGATCATATGTCTTTACCTGACAAGAGGTGACAATTTAATCTGACAAGTTTCCTGCCAATGAGGACAGCTTTAGGAGTTCAACTGCCTTGGTAAGGATTTGATGTGTCATTGAGAGATGTTGTGCAAAAGCTTGACAATAAACTGGAACTTGCTAATGCATTTTAGGATTGCTGTAAAAATTTATTAGAAACCAGAGACTGTAAAATTACTATACTCCTCCAGAAATGTTTTCCTTTCCCTGCTGAATATATGTGATATTTAATGCATAGCACATGGTTAAGAACTTGTTTCCTGATGGTGTAAAACAAATCTATTACAATGCATGTGAAACGACAAGAAATTCAATTAAATGCATGTGAGAATAAACAGAATGGGAGAGCTGGCTTCCTGAGGCAGAGGAGTCTGTAGGAACTTAAGATTCAATTGCTGAATTGGTATGCCATGCTTTAACACTGTATTCATGTGCCTGGAGAGGGACCTAAGTGGTTTGTGGATTTTAGAAGCACAGGTGAGGTGTGAGGAACCCATGCAGTGGGGCGCTGGGCTTATGTGGGTGCTGGAGCAGAACTTGCAGACAGCTTTTAGCAAGTCTTGTTTTCTAAATGCCCTTCTAACTCTGGCTACTATCTGAACATGGAGTAAAAATAGTTTTGCATTTATTTCATTAAATAAATCATTCATGTCTATGTAGTGTAAAATAAAATTATTTAGCATGCAGCTGGTGTTTTAAGTTTGATTTAAGGATTTTTGAAGTGGTTTGGATAGGGAGTTCATAATCCCAAATGGTGAAATAGCTCTGATAGCAGTTCAACACTCTGGGATGTGTTGACAAATGCCACCTGGAAGAGTATTAGTTATGATCTTGGAAAATTTGTGAATAAACTTCAAAATGAGAGAAGTGTGTATTAAAAAAAAAAAGAAGACTGTGAAAGAACTGAAGGATCTGCCAGAATATATTTTCAAGAAGTGTTCTAGGATGCAATGAGGTATAGCCTTTTATGAATCACTTCCCTGTTAGCTCTTGATAATCCTTGGAGAAAGACAGACATGTTTAATACACCTATCTTTCCTTCTGTGGATGTCTTTTTAATTTCTAACTAGGCAGTCATCTTGAGACTTCATGTTAACAGAAAATGGTATTGTTGCTTGAGAGTTTCATTGATTACTGATGAAAGATGAAACCTCTTACTGTTCTGCTATATGCTTTGTGAATTCAGCTGAGGTAGATGCATAGGAAAAACTGCCCTGTAATAGCAGGTGGGTGGATTTTTATAGTTATCAATAATAAGGTGGGTCATAATACCAAAATTGACTGTTTTTTTCTAATGACTACTCTTAGTTAAAATGAAAGTACATTAAATTACACTTTTTTTTCCAGTATAGAGTAAAGCTCTGTACATATAAGTCTGGGAAAATCCAAGACGGGTGCAAAGCTGGTTTACTCTGTCCTAATTTGTCTCTTTTATTCTGTTAGTACAGAGAAAATGTATTGACCTCACAAGCTAATGAAAAGCTAAAAAAAAAACCATATACAAAAAATCTCTGGAGTGTCTTTATAATGACTTTCAAGCATGTTACAACTAATTAGGAAACCAAGGTCAATATGGGTGTCACTGGTGGCCAAAGCAAGTCTGACAGTGTAAGTGAGCTCTACTCAGGCTGGACTGATGCTTTGGCCCAGCTTTGCTCTTTCTGAAGACTCTGTAGCTGCAGTTAATCGCTGATGACACACTTTGGCTCTCCTTTTGGCATATTTCTGACATGTGGTGACATTGCTGTTCTAATCATATTTCAATTAAGTGTACTTCAGAGCCATTGACAGCATGTCTTGGCAGCTGGGATTTGGTGGGGAAAGAGGCCTGAAAGGGAGTCCTGTCGTGTAGGTTAGTGTTTGTGAGAGGGAACTGTTTTAATAAAAATAATTGGACACAAAACAGTATTTTGTAAGTGATAATAAGAGATCGGAGATCAGTTTGGGAACTTGGGAGCTACTTAATTTTATGACATCAGGCCTGATGATGTTTTGGTTTTTTCTTCTGCTGACTTTCAATATAACTACTATTGTACTGTAACAACTTAGTGATTGAATGGCAGAGAGTGAGCCCTTGTTCAAAGCCAAGCTAGGTGGGATTAATATTTTGGTAATGAACAAGAATATCTTGCTTTGAGTGTAGTGTAACTGCTAGAGCATATTCGCAATAGATCAGAAATTAAACTGGTGAAACGCGGGTAACCCTTGTTTAAATGAATAATGCAATAATACATGTATGCCAAAAAGTAGTGTCATGGACTTCAGGATTTGTTTTGATAAGTCAGAATTGTATTTCTTCAGTAAGAAGCTTTGTGGGAGGCAGGTAGGGTACTGTTTGTCTGTTCTAACAATAGTGGCCTTCTCTGACAAATGTTGTTGTCCTGCTTATTGTTTGTGTCAGTCAATTCAGTTGGAGCTAGAGCTCTGCCGTGTCCTTGGTGCACAGCTCGCACAGCCCCCCAGCCTTCAGCAGGTCTCTGCTAGAGGGGGCCGGGAGCTGCAGCTCGCAAGGGTGGGTTATTCCGAGAGCTGCTCTGGGAAGTGCATTGCTCAAGCTGTCTTATCCACCTTTTTGCTCTTTATTTGTTTCTCTCCCCTGCTGCTTCAGGGGGATCAGCTGCATGTTGCCAATTAGGCTCATCAGCATTGTCAATAACAGATGTGGAGCTCCTGGTAATCCCCCACCCTTGTTAGTGGACTGCAAGGGCTTCTGGCTGTTTGTGATGAGATTTAACCCTTATCCCCCTACAGGGAGCCAAGTCACTCCGCCACAGACCAGAAGCCTTTTCTTTTTTTTTTCCTGTTATGTATTTTAAGGGTTCTTTCACCACCATCTTAGCCCCAGTTGGTTTGATTAGACTCTGGTTTTAGCTATGGGTTCCAGCTTGCAGGAAAGCATAATTAATTTCATCACAAATCAATATGAAAGGGATATTTTAAGAACTCTGCTTCAAGCTAAAGGTAATAGCACAAAGTTTCATTACCTGTCAAGCGGATTACTTGGGCATGTCTTGAAGTGCAAGCTGCAAGCAAAACTTCTCAGTGTTACCAGCCAGCATGTCATTCTAGGATAAACCTGTAAACATGTTCATTAGGCAGGATGCTCAGAGACTTTCAGGTTTTGCACTCGTACTGTTGTCTTTGCTAAGGGCAACTCCTCAATGAATGTTCTTTATTTATTCCAAAATGAGGCAACTTCAAGACTTGTGCTACTTTCTTCCTCCCAAGGGAGTGATTCACTTTAGGAGGAATGTAACAGTGAACACAAGTTGAAATGAAAGTAATCTAAACAGTAACTTAATTTCTGTGAAAATCTGTCTTGCAGGGTATACTTTTTTTTTTGAGAGAGACCATGTTATAAATAATCTTAACGCTTTTTGTCGTCTAACTAATTGGGAAGGTGGTGGGTTTGGTCTGAAAAGGCTACAGAGCCTGTAGCAGTATAAGGAATCTGCATACTTGTTCTGTGGCCATTAGAGTAGGGGGAGACCTCAGCACAGTGCTTGCATTTCTTTTCTAGCTCAGGAATAAAACTGGAGGTTTGCCATGATATTGAGTGTGAGTTTTTGTATAATTACTAATAGATCTTAAGATGAATATTTAGCACCTGAAGCTACTCTCTCATAAGGAACCTCTACAGTGTGAGACATGAAAGTATTTATGTACACGATGCTACAGACTCTTGAAACTATAAAACTGTTGGTCTGAACAGCAGCCAGTGGCAGGATGGTGCTAGTGAACCTTCACATTTTGGTGCCCGTAGCAATAAGTCACTGAAAAGCACAGCATAAAATGGAAATTTAAAGAATTTCACCAGGTACTTTCAGGTTTGGTTTGATTTGATTTGTTTAGTTAGTTTTTTTTTTTATTTGGAAAAGAGTTATAGGAAAGCCTCAGATACAATTTCTATCAGGAATATGATCTGTGTAGTGGTAGAAAAATGCATAATGATCTGAAACAGAATATTTGTTTAATCTAAATTGCAGCATTGAATAGTGGCCTTTGGGTTCACCAGTAGCATTCTGTATACATTTCACTATTGAGATGGTGTATGTGTTTTGGGATACCTTCAAATCTGAAGTCAAAGTTAACCAAAGCACTTTGCTGGTGGATTTTCTTTTTTAAATTGATCAGGGTAGTAATTCCTTCGACGATGAACAGAACATCCCAAGTTTTTGATCCACTCAAAATTTTAGTAGAAATTTAAATAGCTACAACAGATATGCTTCACAACACCATGGCTGATGGATTATTGATTCATAACAAAGTTTTAATCCTGTGGATATTGAGTAAATTATGAACCTATTAAATTGATATCACCAGATTTCATCTCATTTGTCATTAGCGGTTACAAGTTATTTGGCTTTGGTAGTTTGTCAGAAAAAGTTTGTTGAAATTAAATTTGCAGAAATTAACATGAACAACAACATTTTGAAGTGAGCTGCAAATCATTAGAAGAGTTATCAATTGTTGAGTGCTTAGTAGTTTATATTCGAATTCTGAGAGGAAGCTCTGTTTTTTAGAACGTAATATGTAAGTTTACACCTTAAAAAGGAGTTCAACGTAATCTGCTCAAGGATGAGTTCATTCTCAATGACACATTATTTTCATGTCTGTTTTGCTGAAGCCATTGAGACCTGTATGGAAAAAATATTTCACAGATAAATTCACCCCAGTGTACATTTTTATGTGTATTTATGTCACTCTGTAGATGGGCAGAACAGAGGGGTTTCTGAAGGATATAAAAAGAAAACCAAAGTGTCAACTGCTTATGGATTGTTCAGATGCAGCTACCATATCCAAAAATCACATAATCTCACCTAAATTAGGATTCAGTCTCAAATGTTGCATAGCCCTATATGTTTATTTGCACTTTCTTTGTGTCTTTGAAAAGGGAGGTTTCATTTACCCCTGCTACCAGTTCCTGAGTTTATATCTTTGTGTTTCCCATGGCAACAGATTTCTCTGTGACTGAGCAAGTATCGTTTTCTTTCTTTGGGTGTTAGCAGTGTTAGCTAAGGCATGAATACCGAGCCTCACACGAGGGCTGGTAAAACACAATTTTTAAGGATTTCTTTCTCTGAACCTTAATTATTTTTTTTAAAAAAAGGATTAAATTGGTGTATGACTACTTATCCATATAGTGCATGTAAATACTGCAAGCCTTGATAACAAGATTTCTTAAAAGCAAAATGCCTTTAATGTTTGACATCAGAACTCTTGTGGAAAGTTGGGTGAATAGCTCAACTTTGTTTGCTTACTGCTTTTATGCTTGGCTGGTGCTCATTTTAACACTTGAGAGAGATTGTGTGATGCTAATTGCACAAAATACAACAGCATTCTTCTCTCTTCACAGAAATATCTATTTTTATTCTGATACTCATAAGCAGTTTCTATGGAAAGGCCACTTCTTCCCTAATAATTTCCATTATTGTAAGTTTAGCCATGTCCACTAATGTTGTTCTGATACAAGCATTTTTTCCCCCAGGAGTTACATTGACAAAATGTGAGCATGTGTATCTTAAAAAGCAGTAAGCTTTCTTCCAAGAGAGGTGATGTTGACAAAAATATATTGTAGAAAGAATTAGTCTTTACTCTTCCTGACTTGTTTTATTATGTATAATAGCTCACCCGGGCAACAAGAGTTAGAAGTTACACTGCTGCAACTTGAACCATCCAAACCAATGGAAAACAAGGCTGAAACAAATGTCTGTCTCATAATTAGCAAGCAGTCAGAAAACACAAAGCACAAATGCAGCACTACGCTTGCATGAATTTCTGCCTTGATGAAAAAACAGTTTTCATATTAATTCCTTATTACTGTGACTATTTGAGTTCTGAAATCTTAGGTTATTCTATATAATAATTTGACTGTGGTGTAGACAGCTACTTGTGTAAAATTCTATTTCACTTACTGTAAGTGGCATGATCTGCCAAGGTCGTCTGCCTTGAAAAAGTCAGAGGTGCAAAATCTTTTCAGTTGATGTTCAATGAAAAGAAAGGTAGATAAAATAGTAGAGACAGAAAAAAAGCAAAAACCCTCTGATTTGAAGTTTACTTTTTATTCTTATTAGAAAAATAACAGTAGCTCTAATGAAGAGGCAGAATCAGATAGTGATGAAATCACTAGTAAATACTCTACAGGACATTTGGATTGTGTTTTGATTGTGGTTTGACTAATTTTGTGCCTTTTTGCAGCCCTAAGTGTTGCAAGAGCTTTACAACTTGACCATCCAGTTACTTGATTTTTGTCTCTTAATGTCTGCTACCGCAATTGTTAACCCAGCATATGAATGTTGATAAGAACGCAATCTTGTTGCAGAGCTTCATTCCAAAAATGTGAGCTTGTTCTTATTTTTGTGTCATATTCTGACACTTGTGATGTAGAGATTGGAAATCAATGACTTTGACTATACTTGTTTAAGTGCCAGGATATTTTCCCAGTTTTTCAAGTGAATGTGCTGTAGCTCTGTGATAAGTAACATCAAAGCACATTTTAGTAATTTATTACTTTCCACAGTGTTTAATGTCTGCTGCTCTGCAACTGTATTTCTTAAGCCTGTGTTACATCTAACTTTTGATATATGATAAATAGGAACATATAACTTCAGTAAACTGGTTAGTTGTTAAGCAAGATGAATATTGTTTGAATAGCTTTGCCAATACTGTTTTATCATTATAAATGAAGGAACTGTAGAAAACCTGTTAGAACAGTTGTAATAAACTGTAAGTGCAAAATGTGAAACCTCTGTTTAAAATTATTAATAAAAAGCTGTACCTGCTGGTTCAGATGGAGAGTACTTCCTATGTTTTGGTTTCTCCACGTGCAGTGTGGATGATCGTGCAACATGGATAAGGTGAATCTTTGAAGTGGTCTGAAATACTATCGTTTTGACTGAATTTATTGTTTTTTCTTCTGTTTTAAATGGTGATTCAGAAAAAGATATGCCAAGTCCCCAAACAAACCCACCAGAAAGCGTAACAATTGTCAGGCAGTAATCACTGCCAGTGTTTGAAGGATGACATTTTTGTTAACAGAAACTGTAAATGGTTTAGTTAGCACTGAGCAGCTCTTACAGTTGCAAGGCATTTATTCATAGTCAGGGTGCAAAAATGGGAGGGCACCTCTTCATATGGTAATTTTTGTAGTAGATATTAATAGCTGTTCATAAAGAATAAAACTTGGATATAGCACAACAGCCTTCATCAAATTTATTTTTAGTTAATATTGTATGTGTTTGATAAGACATGATATTGATAATTCATCACAATAAGAAAAAGATTAAAATCCTTGTTTAATAGGATTGTTTTTCATCATATATTGAATTTTCAGAATTCAATATTCTAAATCTTTGTTAGAGAGGGAGGATATTTCCTTTGCAGGTCTGCTGATCAGATTTGTGCAAAATTGCAGACATGTTGGGGAAATGGCTACAAGAGTAGAAGAATTAAATACTTGCCTTCATAATTCTCCTCTTCTTTACCTCCTGATGCAAGCTTAAATTTGTGTTCTTACGAAAACCTAAACCTGAGACAGAAAACAAGAACAGAGAACTTAACCAGCGTGTCCAGTGGCAATTGCTTTGGCAATTTGGCATAAAAAGTTCACGGAATGGTTTTCAGACTTGCCTGATTGTGGTAAAGGTGTCAAAATAAACCCCAATATTTCCTCGATCCTTTGATTCTTTCTCTGTTTCCATTTTTAGGTAATATGGTGACAATATTTCCTGGTTTTTGTGATTCAGTTCTGTTCTGAAGAATGGGAAGAAAATCTTCCCCTTTCAACAGCAGTAGGGCAGGTTGCTATTGGGGAATGGGCCCAGCTAGCTTAAATTTCCAGTGAACATCTGCAGAAGTAGACTTCCCTGCGTAGAGTCTGGTTTTAAAGATCTGTAGCTGCAAGAAGAGGAATTTTTCAAAACCACCAATGTAAGCTTGTCTATTACCAAGGACTTTAATCAGCCATTCTCTAGGTAGCGGTCAAAATATTTTAAAGAGTATTTAAGGAACAGTTACAATTTGACTATTTAAGGATGTTGGGTTTGCTTTTACAAAAGGTTTTTGGACCATCTGGAATGCTTTGCTTCAAAGTTTGAAGATGGAGCCCTGCATTACAGCCTTCTAACTGTACAATAGATATAGTCAATATCTTGTATTGCTCTTATGTGTTGCAAGCATAAGAACAAAGGTAGCAAAGGCTTTTGAGGGATTTTTGTTCATGTCTTCATTAGTCTGTAACAGATTTAAGAAATGCATATCTAAGAATGTCCAACTACTTACAGAAAGGGTAAGTTACCATTTCCATTATTTTTATATATATATATATACCTTTTACCACTTAAATATGGAGCACCTCGTTACCAGCAGTGGTGAGATATGTAATGTTTTCCACCAGTCATCTTAGTGTTACTATAAAAACTGCTTTCCCCTTGCACCTATAAAAGCCATAATTTGCTGCAAACTCAGTGGAGCAATTTGTAATATTACTTCAGGTTTTGTCTTTATCATGAGCCCAATGGGCAAATTTACTCTAGGAAATAAGACTAGAGGTTGAATGGGAACATACTTTTGGTTTTTGAGAGTTTGCTACAGGAGGAAAAAAGTGTTTGCAGTTGCATGTATTTCTACTTGATACTGTGTTTCCAAAGCAGACATGTTGGTTTGTTTTTTTTAAATAATTAGGTTTATTAGTCAATCAACGAAGTAACATTCTTAAGAAGAAAAGGAATTACAATAATTAACAAGCAACTTAATCCTGTGTGACTTTGTTTATATAAAGCACTATGATTTATAAAAGAAATATTCATGATGAATGCTCTTTGAGGTGACTAGGAAATGCAGATCTACAAAATGCTCAGGCCTGGATGACTTACATTGGTGTTCATTTCAGAGTAAACACCTTTGATAAGAAAATGCTGTTATACCTGGCAAGCTAAAATTAACGTAGTGCATTAGTTTATTATAGCTTAAGCTTCATATTTAAATTACAAAAATGTAGTCATTGTATTTACAGATTAACTGTGTTTATCTGCTTAGTGATATGTGGACATCTGTCTTTGCTAATCTTAGGAGAATGTAATTGGAGAAGGTTTTATTTCTTTTATTTACAGTATTTGCAGCTTTTTCCCTATGGTAACAAAAGCCTTATGAATCTTTAATGTCTCTGGATCTCAAAACTATATATATAAAGATGTACCTTTGAACCCTACCTATATGATGTTGTTCAATGGCAAAAAGTTCTCTATTGTAAATGAGTAAACCAACTGAGTTTTTTGTATTGATGTTTATGAAACAGGAGAAGGGGGGGAAGAACAACTTGATTCTATTCGAAAATTGCAATTCTTTTTTAAGTATGGATTTTGTGTAGATTTGGGAACTTAAAGCTCAACTCCAAGCGCTGAAAGCTGAGTCCCTAGTGCATGTTGATTATAATAATGCAGTTCTGGAATTATGGGGTGGAAGGGGGATGGGGCAGAGGCAGTGCTCATCCAGGGTTCTTTCACTGCTGCCTCTGCCTCACCAGGGTGGGTGCAATAGTGCCTTCAGTGTGTTCCTCAGTGGTCGTATTTGTAAAAAGTATGCAGGTGTCTTTGACTTCTTGTGGGTACGGTAACTGAGGCATAGCTGGGTCATGTCATTACTGAAACTAACTTTGCACTAATTCCTGTCTCAGTTCTTAAATTTGTTGTGTGCTCTGACAGCTCTTTGGATCTCCTTAACCTGCCCATAATGACTTTTTATTGTAATTTGGAGAGGTCCTTTATTAATGTCTGTTCCTGTTATGTCCCACTCCTAAATGAACTGCTGTCTTCTGGGTCCTCAACTGAATTCCTGAAAATGTTTGGCCTGAAAACTTTCTCCTGGATTTGAATGAATTCTAGGAAATAATTCAAGTAGCCATTAAGCTTCTTAGGTAACTGTAGCTGACTTCATATTCTACTGCTTTCTCTCACTTGTAATACCATCATTTTTTGCCATATCTCCTCAGTACTACTTGCTAGAAAACATCTAGATGAAGCAAAAGTGATGTATTGCCTGAGGTGTTTGCATTATTTAGGACATCTAGTTTTGACAACTAAGTAAGGATCCTCAACTTCCTGATTAGCATAAGGAGTCTGAGGAAAGCTACTCCTGTTTAATGGTATGATTACCCATGTGTTATTTGCACAGCTAGTTAGATCGTGTACTTCCTTAAAAAATGGGCATTCCACTGTCTGTACTTCTATTTATTTCTTTTTTAAAATCTGTCTCTAAAAGAGCATCTTCTCCTGATAGCCTCCACACCTCACCATTTGTCAGAAGTCTGTTCTCTTGAGTAATTTTAAAGAGTTCTCAGGCGGGGTCTACAATTATCTGCCCTTTCTGGGCTATGTCCTTTGTTTAACATTTTTCTGGACCCCATCATTTACTTGGCTTTCTATTTGAGGCTATTCAAATGCCTTTTTTCAGCTTTACTGCTTGCACATCACCCTTACCTTTGCTTCTTTGTTCCTGGGTGTCATATTTGTCATCAGTAGGATTTTTTTTTTCTCAGCTGTAAACTAGTTAAACTTGGGGCTCCATGAAATCAATAACTAATCAACTGATTGTGGAAAATGGGATAGGGAACTGACTTCTGTTGCATTTTTCTGGCATCATGTAAGAAAATACTTCCATTTGTTACTGTAGGACACAGGACCAGTGTGCCCAGCACTGAAGGGTTCATGTGCCACTGGGCTGATCTGGGCTTAAGTCTGCACTAGCTGGGGCATCAGCTGTCCCTGTACCAGGATGCCAGCCCAGCTGTCCTCCAGCCACGTGGCTGTTGTGCCTGCAGGCTGAGAACAGGAGCTGTGTGCAAGGGCAGGTGTCCGGCTCTGCGAGCAGACGTTCCCGCATCTGGGTGCTGTTTGTCACTATAATGAGTTGGCTTCTTACCATCTCATCTCCGAATGCCCTTAATGTGCTTGTAACCACCAGTTCCCATATTGCAGCCACAGACTGATTTATGGGTTCCTGTCTTGCTGACCACCCTGCTGAAGCTTCTTGTGCACTGCTGAAGCATTTGCAGTGTTTAATATGGTTTTAAAGTGCCTGAGCAGTCTCAACTTTATGGTGACCAAATTAGGAGTTTTGCCCCAATGAAGATACTATCCCCAAAATGACCTAATATAGGAATAGATAAGGTTACTCAGCCAAAAAAAAACCACCAACGTTCTTTTATGACTGTCAGTATGAAATAGTTCCTGAAATCTATTGGAAAGAGACTGATAGCTGCACGTGAAGTTGGTTTCATTTGGTGGCAAATAGTTGTTAATAAGCAAGAAGAGTAGAGTTTAGGTAACAATCTACTTTACCAGCTCTGAATGCATTTCTCTTGACCTTTGTTCTTAGGACCATCATCTCGGGCAATCAGACAGAAATCTCCTCTAAGGACAGACTAGAGTATTTCATTTGGGGAACTGAGGAAGCCCTTCTGATGGCCTGGAGAGACTCTGGGAAGGAGAAGCATGTAGCACATAATGAGAATGGTGTGAATGTGCCTTCCCTCTTTGGTCAAAAACTTGCACTCAGTTTGAGACTTCTTAGATTTGTTCCAGCTCAACCATTCAGCCCTCAATGGTGATGGTTATTTTTATTAGTTATGCATATATAGCAAAACTTAGACACTTAGAAAAGTTTGTTTTATGAATTAGTCATTGAATAATACTTTGCACTCTATCTGGTGTTAATATAAGCTGCTTCTAAATGCAGCTTATACTCTTTTGAAGCCAAAGAAAAGCAACATACAAATATGAACATTTGTTACAGAACTTAAATTTTTAACAAGGCTTTTGCTAGTCCGTTTCCCAGTTGTTTCCTTACCTGGATTTTCCTTAGTGACATTCCTGGGGGGAAGGCTGCTATATGATGCTTAAAGATTGAACACTAAGGATGGCTCTTGTATACTGACTTCCTCCAAACAGTGTTAGCAAAACTGCTGCAGGCAAAATGTCAGAGAGGGATGGTATTGTAAGGGCAGGTGAGTACAAAGCTGCCCAGACAGACGGCAGTGCTGTACAGGCAGGGAGCAGGAGACGTTGGCTTGGGCAGATGCTGGGCATGTGTGGCTGTTGGTGCAGTCTCCTTGCTCAGCACCGCAAGGCACTGCGGGGATGTGGTGCTGTCAGGGGCTGGATGCGAGGGGCTAAAACAGGGCACTTCAAGTTCTGCTATGGCAGGTGTAACAACTATGAAGGTAGATTGTGCAAAGAGTCTTCCTTTAGGTTTGTTGGTGTTTGGGCTGCCTTATGGCACAACTGAGTGATACAAAAAAAACTATAAAGCTGGTCTCTCGGTGTTGTGTTGCCGTGTGCTGTCCCAGATACAGTGTTGCTCTAAAATACCCCAGAAATTATCAATCTGGAAACAGTGTCACAAAAACAGTCCAGAAAGTGCCTGGAAGAAAGTCAAAAAAAAAAAAAGGGACTGGGACTATTTTGTTTGACAAACTCTTTTCCCCCATTGGGTTGTGATTTTTATTTTTTATTTTTTTTGGAAAACTTTGCTTCCCACAGAGTTTGTGGATATTGAAAAACAGAATATTCCCAAATGGTGATATTTCCATTGTGACCAAAATTACATGAAGTATTGCAGCATAGGGCTTCAAATGGCTCAAATGAGAAGTGGGATGTGCTTCAGCACAGCTTGTCAATATCTGGTTTTTCAGTATTTATTTCTTGGTTTTGAAATTTCAGCAGAACTGAAGTTCAGTTTTCAACAAAAAAAAAATATCTTTTGTCAACTGTTTACTGGGAAAAATATTCTTGAAGGAGAAAAGCCAGGTTTATGTATGGTAAATGCATGGTTGTGGAAAACCTCAGCTGTTCCTCCATTAGGAGGTGTACTTCACCTTTACCAACACAGGAATGAAGTTTCTCCATTGCCCTATTATTTAAATACCAATAGAAGGATAATGGGCTCTTTACCAATGCCCCTTTGCAGACAACAATATGCTGCGTTCCTTTCACTTGTATACAAAGTAAACATGCTGAGGCCTAAATGATGAACTGTAAAATACTGCATTATACTCAGCAGTTTTTTATGAATTGCATAGAATAATTCAGTAAGGCCTGAAATAGATGTTAGTGCAATTAAGCCAGTTCTACAGTTCTCCAGATAATGGTTTTGACTTTGAGAAAGAGATTACCTAAAGCAACTTGAAATGACTTTCCTCCAGCCAGCACAGCTAGACAGGATAAAAGGAGGGAGTAAGTGCTAGTGTTTTGCAGTAATACCTAGTGCTTTCTTGGTGAATTGCATGGTTGAGGGTGCATGTACTTGTATGTGCAGGTGTGTGCTTGTTGGAAATAACTCTGTAGGGCAATGTACTTACATTGAAAAGGCTGCTACCAAGGACTTTGTGCACAAAACCTAGTTTGTAGGTACCATCCTTAATTAAACATGAGGGAAACAAATGTCTAAAAAAAGTAGGTCTAATGTAACCTTCTATTAAATGAACAAGTTTGGGGTTATGTGCTGTAGATATGCTTCTGTCTATGGTGTGTGAATTCCTTGCCAGGCTCCCAGCTCATTGGATAGATGGTGGGCAATAAAAATTGTGTAGTAAGGGCTAAGTAACTGAAGTGCTGCTTTGGTTAGTAATGGGCGAGAGTAGAAATAATTCAGCCAGTGTCAGTTATGAGCCAAAGGTACACTAATGTCAGTAGGAGAAGATTCCCATTGATGAAACTTAATGTTGGTAAAGCTTTCCCAAGTGTGTATTTCAGATTTATTTTTTCCCAATGTACTCGAGTAAGATGACAATGAGTGACACCAAGGCCTCTTTTAAATGTGAATTAGGATATCCTGACTATCGGTGGCTGCTATGTCACTTATGTAGCTTCCAGAAAATGTGTGGACATTTCTACAATTTGCCAGGTCAGTGAGGTGTTTTACCTGAAACTTTTTTTACTTCCATACCTTTCAGCAACAAGGAGGGAAGAAAAGTAGGAAGAGTGCTGAAAGTAGTGTGCCAATACTTTAAGGTTGTTCTTGATGCTTATTTGTATATTAGAGCCTGTAAACAGTGTCTAATTAATGGAAATGCTACCTAGTGTGTCTCCAGCCTGCTCAGATTTCTTCTCCCAAGGTTTCATTGTGTTTACAGGGTGGACTTGAATATTTCTTCCAGGCCCATTATAAATCCAGGGACTTGAAACTTCTTTAGAACTGTTCAAAATACCGTAAGGCTTAGGTCAGCCTGGTTTCTCTAGGACAGGCTTTCCTGTTTGCAGTTGGGGGGATCCAGCAAAAAGTGAACTCAAAAACCTCCTTTGGAACTTACCAGTTTGTGTTTTTTTGCTGGACTTAAATTGGCTGCTGGTAAATCCGTCTGAGGAAGTAAAACAATGTGCTGATACCAGTCCTGGTAAGAGTTGCTTATTAAATATAAACAATATGAACGTAATTACATTTTTCTGCCCCTTCTTCCCCCCCCCCCCCAAAAAAAAAAAGAGACTTTCAAGTATTTTTCCTCTTCATAAATACTAGTTTTCTTGAATAAATGGCACAGTTGAGGTAAGAGGGGGCTTATCTTTCTTTCAAAGATTCCCTCCCAGTGGCAGAATATTATCAGAAAGAGGCAGGGACATCTTCCTTAAGAGCTCACCTGGAAGAAGATGGATAAATGCTGCTAGCTGCAAGCTTTGTTTCACTAATGAACCATGCATAAAGAGTTCATAAGAGTTAAATAAATGAGCAAAATCATGTTTGTCAGGACAGGAGGCTTTAAACGGTGCTGTTTCTCTGTGACTTTCACAACTAGTCTATACTCTCTTTCTTTATAATAATAGTAAAGTAGATTAGTACTAATCTGGTAAAACAAATGTAATGATACTTGTTCCTAGAGAAATTAAATTCTATCACTTAAACAAAAATCAAACCCCCTTCAGCTCCTTCATTCAAGAAAAGATAAACAGTTATTATGTTATAACAAATCTGAATAATCTGATACCAAATGCTGACTCTAATTAGACAAAATAGACTAATAAGTCTATTTCTGATATTATAAATTCATACATTACATATACAGTGACCAAAAAGAGTGGGCCTTTTATGGGACTTTGAATAGCATTAAAGTATTCTGACAGATGTGTAGCACAAAAATAAAGTGTTGCTTTTCTTTCTGAAATCTGCAATGGGTTCAGGTAGCTCTCAGTACGTTGCAATATCAGTGAAGTTACACTATTGTCCAACAAATACTCAGCGTATATGGCTGTGCTTTGCATATTTTAGCAAAACTCAGACTTCAATTTCTTGCTTTATTCATAGTTAAATCATATCTATGAGAGGGGCTTCAAAATAGTATCTTTAGAAGCAATAATAAGAAAAGGCTATTGTAACACTGCTTTCTCATTTAAGTAATTTCCCTTTTGTTTTCTGCTTGTTTTAGGGTTGTGCTACTTGTAAATTCTGGATTAGTGAAAGCTAGAGGAGAAATGGAAGGGGTTTCCTCAGCTTGGGGTTGAGGAAAATAAACCTTGATTCTGGAGTTGAATATGAATCCTAACCTAATTTGCCCCTCCCTCTCTAATCGTTGCTGCACTGGTAAATCAACTACCTGTACTTTAAGGATCATGCAAGCAGGACCAATCTCATTTCTTACTGAAATGGCTTAGAGTCGAGGGGTTTTTTATGTGGGAAAACTGGTAGAACTGACATAGCAGTCTTAAAAGATCAAAATGGAATGAAATCAGTGAACTAAGTAGAGAAGATAATGAGGAAACTAATTTATGAAATGTAGGAAGTATAATATTGTGATTGTGCTCAATGTTTGTCATCCTTGATTCCCCTGAAATTGCCAGCATGGGGGCATGTGTGATACACTTGGTGTGGAACACACACTTCTCAACAGAGTATAGTCGTATGATACTGCTTGATTTGTTTCGTGAGGATCTCCTGTGGGGAAGAAAATCCTCCAAACTTTTTTGAAGGACAAGTTTCTCCAGTGACAAATAATGACAAAATTACCCTCTTATAGTACTAATAGATATGAGTAGTAGGATTCATTATTGACAAAAGGCATAGTAGCTTAGACTTGGTACAAATTAGTTGCATCACTTGTGCAAATTCAGTTGTGGGGCACCTGGAGAATGTAGGCACCTTGAAGAGAAACTGTCCTCAGTGAAATAGTAGGTATTTACAGAACAAGTAAGCTTTGCTGTGAAGAGCTGTAAAACTGCCACAGGGCATAAACAATGTTTGAAATGAATTCAAACACAGTAGTCATGAATTATAAATGTCTTTGTGACTCTTCCTCAGCAAGTTGGCCACTGAGGTTAACTGTCATCTAGTCAGAGTTTATGACCCAATGGAAATGTGGATGTTGGTTTACTGTGTGGCACTGCAGCCCCAGAGGAGCTACCAAAAGCAGAAGAAAATAATTACAGTCAGAGATTTGAAGAGAAGTAAGAGGAAAGAGATCCGCATTCTAACTTTTGGCTTTTAGTGCATTAGCACATTAAGGGGAAAAAAAAATCAGTCCTTTAAATAATTTTAAAACCACTTTAACCTGTGAAGGAAGAAATAGTTATCTCTTTTTTTTCCTATTATAGCTTTGGATCACATAATGTTAATTTCTCTCACTGAATTTCACTGAATTTTTTTAGAGTTGGAAGGGACCATAGAGATCATCCAGTCCAACTCCCCTGCTGAAGCAGG